>BGPR01001814.1:98013-127821 GCA_013235015.1 Araneus ventricosus | reverse complement strand
AATAGTGCACACAATTTGTATCACAAAAAAAAAAAGGCTCTGGCTCGCTAAGCCTATCGGCAGCATTTCTAGGCGATCTTCGCTGAAATCTTTCATCCAGGGATTCCCTTGCACGCTGCTCTCTTCTACGCAAATTTTATTCAGAAGTTCGTAAAGAGTTCATTATAATTCTTAGTATATAAGAGAGAATAAATAAATTCAAAAAGAAAAAAAGTAACGACTTCTCCTGTAATCCGTAAGCAAGTAGCTCGGTTAGCGAAATGAGAAAACAAACTGATCGTTGCCAACGGGGAGAAAGAAATAAAGGTACTTTTTTTGTGCCACGCATAAGCGTTTTATATAATATAGACTAAACCCAGGGTCATACTTATTTTTTTTCAAACACCTCGTTCAAATTTGTCAACTTAAAACGCAAGAATATTTCATCTTCTAGTTCTATTTCGTCGCAAAAACTGGACCTGGAGTATCGATATCCCTTTTACTACACCACATACTCACGACTCCATTTCCATTAGAAAATAAATTGCGACCCTTTCAATCAATTAAAACTTTTCCGCGATCACAAGCGATCATATAAATAAGAAAAGGAAACATTTATTAGAGATAAAAAAAAAAAAAAAAATTGGGTTAAATATGTTATTGCAGTGGTTACCGAAGTAAGTGGCCGCGACGGCTTGGTGAATATCGACTTCTTCACAAAGGCGTTGCGAGATAATATATGTATGATTATATGTAATGTAATGATGTAAATTTATTTACATTTTTAATTCAATTTCATATCTAGCGACATTTTTGGAAAACATTAATCACTTGGATTGACGAAGATACTTTCAGAATGATTATTTTGCATGGATTCAAGATCCATTTAATGTCACTGCTCCATCTCACTTACTGCTGCAGAAAAAGATAATCTGATTGACTTTCTTGTTACAAAACAAAATCTAGAAGCGTGGAATCAACCGAGTAAGTGTCAGTAAAATATGAATATCCACTCCCACATGCTAAAGCTCAGAGAATTTTAGTCCCATTTGCTACTTCTTATTTGTGTAAGACCGAGTTTTTGACAGTTGTTGCCCAGTTCAATTTCACGATTTAAGAAAATGTGTAGTGATCAGAAGCTCATCCATCCCACTGATTTTATATTCACTAAAATTTGTTGAATAAAATTTTAGATAATCTGAACTGTATTTTATTTATTTTTAACCTAAGGTACATAAAAATTATCAACCATTTTGCAAAAAGTACTTGTTAGAGTTTTGCATAAGGCGCCTTGGAAAAAGTCTGGATTCACTAAGGGTGCCGAGAATCGAAAAAGTTTGGGAGCTACTGTACTATTTATGGTAAAAAAAATTAATGAAATGTTTTACACAATTTGTTTTTTATACTAAAATAAATAAATTTGACAGGTTTCGAAGAACATTTTTCACGGCCGCAAAATCTCTGTGCGCGACCCTAATTAGGGTCGGAACTCATAGTTTAAGGAATTCTGATGGGATAAAGATGGATTATAATAGATCAGGTTTTCTGATACTGATACGATTTCAACTCAAATATTTTGTAGCAGCCCTAAAATCTGAATATTAAGCATTAATAAATAACTAATAAAAATGAAATTCAATTTTAAGCAATTATTCAATAATTTTTAAAGAACATTTTGGTGCCAAGATGATTCTTAACTACTCTTTCTCACAAATATCGAAATAATAATAACCTGAAAAAACGGATCCCCACCTAGGACAGCAACTCAGTTTTGAAGAGCCTTGATCTAGATAAGGTGACGGCTACCTGCGGTCTTTTAATGCATAATTGTGGCTCTTTTTAATTTAGTAAATAACGTATAACGAAATAAAATATTAAATTTAAGTAAAAAAAAAAAATTCAAACAGTATTTCATGGAAATTGTTTGTATTGTTACAAAAATCGTTTTGTGGGTGTATGGTGTGAACAGTCCAACACACAGGATAATGGAGAATGAAGGTTTATTCACAAATATGCAGGAAAACACGTAGGACAGGTAACAGGAAACAATAGGTATTGCACAGATTAGCAACGTAAACAGACAACAATTCACAGATAATAACAGTTCATCACTTTGAGATTTAGCAACACATCAGCAAACCAATAATAATGGCAATAACAGCACTTTCAATAGCGCTCAGTTCACCAGCTTTCTGGCTCGCACTGCAGACGAAACTCCAAAGTCGTTCCAGTCGATCAAGAAACTAATACTCAGTACCTCTCGGCGTCTAACAGCTTACTAGCTCGCACAGCGGATAGAACTCCAAAGAGAGATTCCAAAGACATTCGCACTCCAAGGCGATCTCAGTCGATCAACACGTTCAAAGTCGACCAGCATTCACTCACTCCGTGATCCAAACGCACTCCTTATATAGTCTCCCCCGGCAGGCCGTGACGTCACATGGAATCATCTAGTACAGGGGTTCCCAACCTTTTTTCCTTCAAGTACCCCTTGGATTTATTATTCTTTTTATTTTGGCGTACCCCCTACTATCATACCCAACTGCCCCCACCCAACCATCTAACTATGGAAATAAGCTTTTATCAATAACGTTGAGGCTAGCTTAAGTTAGCTTTAGAGTGAAATGACTCGAATTAATATCATTTGATGAACTTACTTTATTATTTTTTGATTTTACATTTTATTATAGTTTATTTTGCATTGTAAAATAGTATTAGTTAAACTCCAAAGCAAATGAAACCAGTTTTGTAATTATTTCATCTTAACTTATAAGGATAGCTAAAAATTACCCTTCGTAATAATTTACTATTCAAGTGGTATAGTTATTAAATAGAAAGTATTCACTTGGAGAAACAAAATTCTCTACCTTTTTTAATCCCTCATGTTTTCTTGTTTCCGCCATTAACAACTTTGATTGCGCGTACCCCCAGGAGTACGCGTACCACAGGTTGGGAACCTCTGATCTAGCACATTCAAGCGTATCTCCTCTCCTAATAGAGATATCGAGAAAAATTTAAACACCTTTGAGATCCCGTATTTCGTCGCCAAGGTCAGGGGTCCAGGCTTGGCTGCTGCCAATCACCCCATACTTACCCCTGTAAAACTCTCTTCCCAACTATAAGACTACCATTGCTGGGAAGCGATTTTCCATGTTTGTAGCAGTATACTTGACTATTTTTGTTTAGCTCTAAATCCTTTCTTTTGATGGCTATAATCAATTGATTCAGTAGCGTAGCGAGGGTAAGTGGCGTCGGGTCATAATATGATTTTTTCGCCCCCCCTTCCGTCATCATCAGTGACTTAGCTTCTGTAAACGCAGCCCAGAGCATGGTATTTTTACGCCCCCCTCATCGTAATTGGCTTTAAAAAGTGGCATAACCTCATTAATGTTTTGTCACCATGGCGAGTGGCGTTGTGACACTAAGCAACGCCCAGAAAATAATATAATCTTATTATCCTAGTAGTCACCAGTGGCTTAACAAGTGTAAATGGCACCAGGGGTATGGTATTATTTTTACGCTCCCATGTGATATTTTGATTTAAAGATGGCATAAATGCCATTTACTCCATGGCGCCCGTGGCATTTATATCCCCCTGTCGCTACGCCACTGAATTGATTTCCAAAATAGCGAATTAAAAATAGCACGCCCACTCTTCAGCAAAAGAAACTATATACTGCTCTTATGTTTTACGAAGTATATATTTTAATTTTATTATGTATACAAGTTAAATATATCATAAAATCTTTGAAATCGCAGTATACTGTTTGACGGAAGAAAAGTTAATTTACACGTAACATTGTTTAAAATCGAATATTTTTTACTTTTATAATTATATTTTATATTTATAATTACGACTAATGTAGCATTCACAATAAATAATTTAATTGCAGGGTCTTTAATTACAATACCTTTAAGTAAATCAAAAATCAAACTCATTTTAGTAAAGAAGAAAAAAAAAAGCTCAATTTTGAAAAATGCATATTTTATAATTCAAGTTGCTGAACTTCGGCTCTGTAAGTATTATTTCGGTAAATATAATTCTAAAAACGGCTTTTTGTGAAAAAAAAAAAAAAGTTTACGACTTCTGGTCTAGATCAAGGCTTTTTAAAACACGTATCCCGAATCAAATAAGGGTCGGGAAAACATTGTTAACTTGAGGTTCTGTCGAATTCTACAATAATCTTTAATGAAAATAGTTCAGACAGGCACTTTAATTTTAAAATTAAATTATAAATTTCTAACTATAAACATTAAATTTAATTCCTTTTTGCACATCATTAATTAACGCTTTTATTACGCTACTCATAAGCATATCTGGAGTCAAAAAGTAATGCCGAGTATTTTGTTATCTTTGCCTCCTCAATTTACCAACACCTAACACCGTAAAACAAAAATAATAATTATAATAACAATTTAATTAAACAGAATGAAGTTTTATTGAATGCAATTGCTTTGCAAACTTAATCGAAATATTTGAAATTAAGACGCTTTTCTAGATTATTTTTGCTAATATTGAAGAATCTGTTATAACAATACTGTCACATTTAAAAAAACCAAGGTCTAAATTATTGTAACATTGTTTATATTGGTTAAACGGTATAGCATTTTTTACAGGAATTTCTTGAAAATGAAATAAAATCAAATGAAAAAATATTTCGGACACATAATTTGATGCGATTCACACACGTTGAAGTTTTTAAATCTTTTTTTCTCTTAATCAATATCCCATTAAGAGGGGAAAAAAGTGTGTAGGCCGTGTTCTAGACACACCCGCTTACTTAGACTGCTCGGTTATGATTACATTAACAATTGCAGAAAAATTAACCGTTTATGCATTCACTCATAAAATCAAGCCACAGATACAATCAGTTTTCTGTCTGCACCCTCCTCTTTGCATGCATCTGTTCTAATTAGCGTTGGCGAATTTTATTAACGTTATCTTCTTATGCTGCAGTATAAAAGTTACGGGGAATATACGAATGTAAACAATATGGGTAACAAGCAGTACGCGCACGACATTGCCCTTGGAATCAGGACTTCAACAAAAAGAAAAACAACAACAACAACAAAAAAAAAAACCCACAATGACACGAAAAAGTTTTGAAAACAAAAGATACACATTATTGATTTTCTCGCTTATTTTTCATCGCGATAATGACATTACAACTGTAGAAAAACAGTACAGAGTACGTTAATCCAAAACAATATTAAAAAATTGCAACGTGAAAATCATTATTAGACATCAAGCAAAATATGAGATACAAAGGAGCAGGCTAAGACTGCCGAAAATAATAATTGAAGTCATTCAGTTAAAGGTTATGACGTCTCCTGCGGCACCGGCCAATGAAAAATATTCTATCACGGGTTAGAAAAAAAAACCAAAAAAACTTTTGCCTAAACATGCTCCTAAATTCACTGTACCTCCTCGTCATCAACCTTCACCCCCCCCGCGGGGGGGGGAGACACGTGCCCTTGGGGGAACGCTTCAACGTCGTTCCTCCGTTCTGCGAGAAAATCTTACAGCTCGTCCCGAGAAAAAATTAATTAAAATTCAACCAACAGTTCAATTTTAAACGTTTTTGTTTTAAATCAGGGAGACAAATTATATTTATTACTTCAACAAATTTCAAACTGATAACAAAATTAGAACGGCGGATACAAGAAATTGAAATTCAAAACAAAGTTTTTTAGGGTTAACCGACTATTTTTTTAAAATTTCTCAAAAATCAGTAAGTTACGTTAGAAATTCAGAACTAACTTCATTAGAAAGAAAATTGTTTGTTCATTCCCGATGGTGAATCTATTTTTCTTCCTACGATTATCAAAACCGATTTTATTGAGAAATTAGTGCAAAAAAGTACCTAAAACAACACAAAACATTAAATAAAAAAAAATTCTAGATCAATTTTTAAAATTCGGGCTTCGAGTCACCACTACGACTACCTGTGTGCAATTTTCATGGTGTAAGTGCAATAGATTAGTCTGGACGTCGCGCGCGCACACACAAACATTGCCTTTTATAAGTATAGATAAAACACTAAACAGCTCAATCGTCATAACACACAAAGCAAGGCGAAACAAAGATTCGAATTCTAGAATAAGTCTAACTCTATTAATAGCAAAATAAGAACTAAAGCCGCTCATTCAAGACTACTCCACCACTACCAGTTTTTTCGATCCCCTACCTTCCCGATCATTCACAACCGCACCACGCTAAAACCGGTCGTCAATGTGGAAAAAACCGGTCAGAATGGACGTGTTGTGCAGCGAAAAGTTGGATATCCAACCCGTCCCAATATCCATCACTCCATTTGGATTCCATTCAATACGCCATAAATGCGAATGGAAGGGGGGGGGGGCTGGGGGTGAGTAGCTCACCGATTAAATCGGAAAGTGGTAGTAGGGGATCGGAGAGAGACTGATATAGGATGGATTTGAGTGGCGTGGAGCAGTCGTAAATGTTCAGCTTAACGTGATTCCCCGCCAATCCTTCTATAGACAAGTCAGGAGGGAAGTCTAGAGACGAGTTAGCTTGGAGAGGGTTGTAAGCACAGCCTCTTATTGCCCGCTCAGTCTCATACAATTCATAACAATGTAATGCATATGTGCTTAATCCATCTCAATGATCCTTTTCTCATTCAGTGTCCTTATAGACACCGATGTAAACCAGTGGGAGTGGCCTCCCCTAAACTTTCTCGTATACTGCTCAAAAATTTGTCATTTCCCCTCCCCTTGCGTGGATAAAAAAAAATCGAACCTACTGTAATCCAGAATGCAACGAATATCAGAAGGTTTTTCATTGCAGATTATAGTGATTGCAAAATATTTAAGTGAAGAATCATATTATAAGAGATGCCTATGTATTAAAACTTAGCAATATTTATTTTCCATCACACTCCAGCAAGATCCGCTATTATACGAGCGAGCGAAAACAAAACAGGAGATAAAACATATCCATCACAAACTCCGTCTCAAGGACAAAGTGACGTAATCCTCCCGCTTGGCACCAGAGATTGGTAAGTACGCATGCGCATGGAGATCAGTTTTGAGACGAATGCTTAACAAGTATGCGATTATACAGACCGACAGACAGTCAACCCGTTGACGGATTTGGCCCAAAATTTTATACGGACCTACATTCGTGACGATAAAACTGTGTACCAAATTTTATCGATCTAGCTATTCAAGTTTTTGAGTTATAGTGTTCGCATGACTTCGGACATACAGACAGACATACTTCCCGTTGACGGATTTTGTCCAAAATTTGATAGAAACCTACAAATTATGTGTAAGGGCCACATACCAAATTTCATCCCCGTAACTCTAATAGTTTTCGAGTTATCGTGTTCACAGACATAATTCTAAAATTGTGTTTTTCGGACTCAGGGAGATCTAAAACGTGGAGATTCGTCAAAATCTCTCTCTCTCTCGAGTTCGAATTTTTTGACGATTACAATACTTTCTCTTTGTATACTTCGTATACGAGAAAGTAAAAAAAAAAGTCCACAACTCAATTATACTGCTACTAGGTCATAAAAATAAGTACAGCACCAGTACTTATTTACATGACTAAGTATCTTTAGTAAATTGTAACAATAAACAGAAAATCAAATGAAAATCACAAGTTTACATGGGTATAACTTTATTATTTATTGTAAGTTTGTGAGAAATAATAGTTAACTTATAAGATGGGTGTTCTTATTTTTGTTTTCATAGATATAACTAGCGCTATTGTATGTTCTAGGATTCCAAAACCCTCCGAGCTTTTGCGCATGCGGAGTTATTTTTACCAAAATAGGGGGAAACTGAAAAATGGATGGGGAGATGTTTACATTTTACTTAGCGTGACCTAACAATGAGCTACACATTGAGAGTGAGCGGGGACGCCGACTCTCATTTGTAGTCCTCAAATCAAGACTTGGTTCTCAAATTTTTTTTTCCCTTCAATTGGAGACAAAGCAGCTTTATAGCAAGCATACGTCTCAAACATACCTTTCTACTAAACCTATAAAAGAACTCCAGAAATATGCGCTCATCTTACTCATTGCCTGTCACCTCTTTCCGGAGTAAAATCGTCCCAAAGTGCTAGTCTCGGGATATTGAAATGACCAGTACTTTTGTTACTTCATGCAAAAGACAACAAATGGATACACTTTAAGTATTTGCTTTATTTTTCAAAAAAAAATCTACACTGACCTCATTGGTCACAACAAAATCACATGGCACAATAATTTAGAAGTGTTACCATAGTTAGAAGCAGTTTATAAAACAGTTTTGGATGGCTCTTCTTTATGTACAATAGAAAACAAAAGAAATGTAATACATCATAACTGGAGGCGATTCCTGAGAACTTATAAATACGAATGATTCATTTTTCTTAAATATTTATTTTTCCAAAAGTTGTATAGCTCTTGTTATAAGCTTATTTGTGAAAAAAATATACATGGCAGTTTTCACTAATCTGACTTACATCATTAATGGTCCAGGATACACAATTTTTCACTCAGAAAAAATAATTTACAGGAAATTTTTCATTGATCTCAAGACATGTGGGACAGCCAGCCATTTTATACGCACTGGAAATATTCTATATTTAATAATTTTGGTATCAGAATAGATGTTTACAGGTTGGAACATTTTATAGAATAAGACATAAAACATGGAAATAAATATTCCATACAGTTTATACATTCTGGTAGGATTGCCAGGTTAAGCATCATCTTACTATAATGATCTTGTATTGCAAGGTCACTGTAATACATGTGTGTATTAAGGTAACCTTAGACCTATCAAATGGTTTTAATACTATGAAGAGTGTTCATTAAATATATCTCCAAATTTATAAAAACAGAATGAGACTGTATCAGGCTAATTTTTCTGAATAATTGTATACTCCAGATTTAAAAAAAAAAAAAAATGACTATTTGTCACAATGGAGAAATCAGTCTTTTAAGATGTTTTATAAAGATACTAGAATATGAAAACTATGGGTTAAAAGAATGGTTGAGAGTTGATTCTGTTCCTCAAATGACAAAGCTAATTTTAATAGTTTTGAGAATTTAAGTAACAATAGTTTTGCAGCTCTAAATTGAAACCTGGCAATCCTATAATAAAAAATATTTCAGGATGTACTTAGGGAAAGTAAAAGATTTATATATAAACTATACATTTTCTGCTAATACATAATTTCCTTCATAATAGATTATAAAATAAACTCCAACAGGAAAGCTAGTTTTATGAAATAAACAACTTCAAAGAGAAGCATGAAATAAAAACAAAGAAAATTTGCAGCACACATATCCAAATCAAAATATATTCAAGGCTTCATATTTTGAAGTGCTCATCTTCCGTGTGCAGAGACAGTGCACTGAAAAAAATCAAGCAAGATGACTAGAATAAAATCTAATGGTGGGCAACAGCAATACTAGACATGCCAATTCCTAGACAACACAAACACTGAGTTTACAAGAGCAGGCTAATGAGAAAACACTAAAAATAATAAGCTCTTTGTTCATACTTATTACACCTACTTCTTTTGTTGTTTGGCCACAAAACTTTGGTCCATGGATGTAAGTTTACATGACACAAATATTTTAATGAAATAATATGAAACGGGGAGGGGGGACACTCTGAAGAATATCTAATAATCAGCCATTACTAAACACCAACACACATAAGACAAACAAAAAAAAAAAAGAATAAAGCTGGGTTCTTTTCTGTAAAAAATGGGGATCAAATTATATTTAGGTAATTTATTTCACAGTATTCATTTAGATAAATCGAAGCAAATAGTTTTTAATAAGAAAATCTCTATGAACAGGACATGTTTTTGTGCATATTTATAGAACACTAGCTGTTACCCGCGACTTCGTGCGCGAAGAATTTGAATTGCTATTTTTTTTAAATTCACGAATGTAAATGTTTCGTTATACATAGAAAGGGGAAATCAAAAGTTCTGACGGTTGATAATACATAATTGGACGACTAATTTAAGTCTCCGTTATTGTAAATTACATCATTGTACTCAATGGTATCATCTGCTCTTTGGAATATATCATCCACCATGCTATATGTCATCTGCTTCTACTGTTTAAAAGAATACATAAGACAAAATATACCTTCCTATTCTAAAAACTCTGACAACCATATCATATACGTCAATGGACGATCATGATTTGTTTATTTTGGATTCATAGACCGTTTTCCGGTAACCTTCCGATTTAAGCAATCGCCAAATCTATTTGGCAACTGTATCAAGCGCCAAGCTCGAATTAGTTCTTTCTTTAGTAAACAAAACGTTGAATTCCGTGTTCTTTGGGTTTGTGTAATCCTTTCTATTTAAATCGGTTAGAAACAGCTCTTAAAGCATTAAAATTCGAAACGGAACTATTGTAATTAGCTAAATCGTTTGGTTACAAATTTAACCGCCAAAAACATTTTGGATGACGATGAAAAGAGCGATAAAGAATAATTTTGGCAACCTTTCCACTAAATTTGGCTCTTATTTTAAGTAAATATTGAACGATATTTTCATTTAGTTATACTTAACTTTAGTTTTTAAATTTTAATCTAAAAACTCTTGGAACTATATTATATCTACCATTAGATTTCTGTCCCGGCGTTTATTTTTCAGTTATTATTCCAGAGATTATTTCTTTTCTCAGCAAGATCACGTGATGCATGACTTTAAAAATAAGTTATTCCACATGCTTGCGCTTTTCTGAAGGATCACGTGACATTTCATTTTGTTTACGCATTCCTTAAGGATCACGTGGCAGTTGATTGAAAAATAAAGTAATAATCTTCATCGCAAATCGCTTGTTAATTATTTAATTGTTATCTGTAGCCAAAAATAATGAATTTAACATAATGTCACCTACCCAATCTCCGTTCCTGGGTTCCAAGCTACAACTCTGCCAATTTTCATCCAAATCGGTTTGGTAGTTTTGCCGTGAATGCGTAACAAACAGACAGACACACTTTCGCATTTATTATATTATATGGATATTTTTAAAAATAAGCAAAATTTTCAGAAATAAAGGTGAATTAGTTCAAAGTCTAACCGTTGCCTAGCAACGGAGTAGCTATAAATCTTCGTTATTTCAAAATCGTCTGCACGCATTTTAAAATTTTAGAACTTTTAAAAATTAATAACAATCGAAGGGAAAATGTCAGAGAAATAAAATTGGTATCATTGAAAAGGTAAAAATTTGAACTTTAAGATGGTATAAAAATATTTTCTGTCGGACAGTTTGCTCCGAAGTTACGGCGGAAAAACGGTTTCGGTTATTTTCTAATTAACTGACTGTTTAATTAACTTTTGGACTTAGAAAAGTTCATAAGTGTCTTCCCCTTGTCTTAACTGATAAGTGTACAAAATTTGGTTGAAAACCGTCCATTGGTTTAGGAGGAGATGTGGAACATAGCCACATACATACCCACACACATACCCACAATGACTTTTATTTATATTAAGATAAGAAGATAATATTAAACATGAAAGGCAATTATAAGAGAAAAATATTGAATTATGTCTTTATTGGACAATAAGCTATAAAAAAATATTTCCTACTGTTCCTAAAATAAAACAAACAAACTTCTATGGATAAAAAATTCGTTTTTATAAAGACAATCAAACTGACTGTGTGGGGAAGACACAGTGTATTTTTAAAGTAATTGACATATTTGAAAAGAATTTGGTTTTAAATATCATTAATTGATATTCTGTTAAAATCCTATATTTAAAGTAATTGCACTCTTTCGACACAGGGTGTGTAGAAATATGCTAGTTAACACATTGTCAACCTGAATTGTATTTGACTATAGCTGCCAATTAAAAACTTGCCAAACAGTTTGAATTCCTGACCAATTTGTTTTAACACATTTATAATATCATATTTCATTCACCATTATTAATATCAAATGCATGTGTATATATATTATATAAAAGTTCATGCATTTAAATGTAGTGACAATTTCAAATCAAGTATGTCACAAAACATGTCCATGTCTCACAGGGGGAAAAAAATCACTTCGATAATTTTGATTTCTTACTTTATGTCATTGTATAAAATTTTGATTATCACAATATTATATTTTGCCATAACCAAAATTTCATATCACTGGTTTATTGGACCTGGATAAACATCAATATCAAAATTGGCGATCACAGAGTAATAGCTAATATTTCAACTTTTACCTAAAAAAATAGCAAGTTACTAGAATAAGTTTCATATGGACACTTAAAATCTTAGAAAGCATAAATATAAATATTATTCTGAATCTAGGCACATAGCAAAACAACAATTCGTAAGTATGGATGGACGTATCGATACCAACATGGACTCTACTTTAACAACCGGCAGTAATACATAAATTTCTGCAAAATACTTGCAACTCAATAGTTATAAATTGCTTATACAATTGGAAAGTGGAATATTACACAACAGAATTACATGCATTTAAATATGCTGAAAGTTGAATATAATTATTTGAAAATCAATCCCTCATCTCTTTACTTTATGTACATACAAAAATGTACAAAATTATTTACATTAAAAAGATGAATTTTAAATTTGTTTAACATGTTTTTATCTATCAAAGAAAAGGTATTCTTAATGGCATTAATGATATTCTTAATGGCATTAATGAACATGGTTATTGCAAATGGTCGTTTATGTTTTAAAAAATTGTTATTTACTTATTATATAAGTTAAACATACAAGAAATGAATCTAGAACTTCAGCCACATTTAACTAGGCTGGAGAATTCTAAAAAATCTAGAACAGTTTACAGAATCCGAATCAAGAACTAGCATTAGATAAACATCAAATTATAAATAATGACACAGTTTAATGAGGCACACAAAGTACCTTTTGCATTTAAATAATGTATGACTAACACACACAATGATCATTAAAGAACTGCTATGAATTCTCATACAATGGATTAGCATAGAATACAGATTTAATTTAATATATTCAAACAATTTTTTCACTTGCACAACAATTCTTTTCAATTCATGACTATGCAATACCCTCTCTTAACTCTTTGGTAATTGTAGCATCCATCTAATAGTTGAAAAATTTTAGCAGCTATACTTCTTTCAAGATAAACAATATAGTAAAACAAATAATTAGTGACAAGTGAAATGAAATACAGTTTCAATTTTTGTAAACATGATACATTAAATGACAAAAAGTTTTGGATCTGAAAATGACTTTTATAATGTCATTTAAATGGCATCTTCACCCAACCCTCTTTTTAATACTGAAATTCAAAACTCTTCATTAAAAAACACTTTTATGGAAAAATTGGACTGGAAAGAGTTAAGATAACATAAAGATACTATTACGCTTTTAACTATTTAGTCTTTTTTATTATTGACACTAATATAGTTTCACAAAAAACAGAAGGTTTTACATATAAAGTATCGTTAATTAGAATCGAAATTTTTATAATTGTTATGTGTGTATATATATATATACCACTAGAACTTCCCAACAATGAAGTTTCCAGGGGTTTTAATCAGGAGAGGCGTTAGAATCCACCTGACAGGAGGAGCCAGTCTGCCCAGTAGGGGACACGACCAAGTGTACAAGGGGAGGGGCGAACCCCCTCATATTTTCACCAGATCTTTATTTATGTACTAGTTGAATAGCCTGTTGCATGAACAGAGAACAAAAATTTGCCCCAATGGTGGGGGGGGGGGGGTGAACTCCCAGAACCCCCACTGGCACAACCCCTGGTTTTAATTACTGATTCACTCATTCTTTATGTAACTTTAATCACATACTCTAGTTTTATGTAATATATATTAACAGTTACAAACATTCCAAATGACCACAAACGGATTTAATAATTAGAATTGTATACTAAAGAGTTAAAAGAGACCTTCTTAGATACTCTACACGACTTACGGCAAGTGATCGTCAATAAAGTCATGTTATCACATGGAATAGGTGTGGCACTGGTATTTTGGATGGAAAGTATGAAATGAATGTGCTCAAACAAACAATGAAATTCATCAACCTGAGAAATGGCACTGCTCTTTTACATGCATCTATTTGCACATTCCAGTGTTACTGTATTAGAGCATTTTGACAGCAACACAATCAGAACACTCTCTACAACTTAGATTCTGGAAATGTCTAATTATTTGTCCATACATGAAAGAGAATGGATTATTTAAATTTATTCTTTTTTTATCTACTTTGTTCTATGAAGGAACAAAATTTGCTGAATCAATACATTTCTATTCACAGGAGTATTCATATTAGAAAAGTTGGATGATTTGAATTCAGTTTCTTTATACTATTTACAAATTCACAGTTTTCATGAAGATTACAAAACTTAACATGCATGAAAAATTGCTTCAATTGTAACAAAAAAGATGTCTAAATCTAAAAATAGCTTCAAAAAATTAATTTTACCATGCCTACTCAAATATTTCATTTTCTACTGAAGTAAAATTTCAGCTATATGGAGTAATAATTTTATTGTATAAAATATGCCTTCTCTAATGAAGGCATCACATTAAAATTGTTGTTAGAATTCTCACTGTATTTGTGCAGTGTAGATTGTACGTTAAGAGTTCCATATGAAAATGTTGCATGTCTCAAATTAATTTACAAACAATTATTCTCAGAAAATTCATGATAAAAATAATTTCATTAAATATTGTCTGAATTCTATGACTAAAAATTATCAAGTCATGCATGGAGTTATTTGGATTTAAAAAAAAAAAAAAAAAAACTGATTTCAAGAAACCCAACATCTCTAATATGGATAAATTATAATTTTACTTTTATCCTGACCACCAAGAAACCCTTGGCTATCTGTTCATCTGAACCCAGAAAACCAGTAACAATCCCACCATAAACCTCAGAAGAAGAAGTGAACAACACAATGATTTTTGTCCACTCTCCACACTCCTGGGCACTATAGGAAGGCTTCCATTCACAACTGACTGCTGACCAGCATCCAGCATGGCATCTCTGGCAGCAGCACTAAAGCTGCCATCTCCTGTAGTCAAGAGATCGAACACACAAGCATCAAAATAGAAGTCTGTGATGTTGAGAGCACGGCAAGCAGCAATGGCTTCACTCTTTGGTCCACTTTTGGATTCCAGCAGCCGTTCAAAGTCAATGCGTTCACGGCGAGGACAGCCTCGAACACACAGCTCCAAAGTATCTTCTTGGGCACCTTGCACAGCTATGGCACTGGGCATCTTGGCGGCAAAGGTCAGATAACGCCCTGATTGTCTAATGACAATACGAGTGTTTATGTATCTTAAGTTTATTTCGACATGTTTGCCCGGCGTCTCCTCCTTGATGCGTACACCTGGACCACTCCATTTCTGACCATCCACAAACACTCCAGGCAGGAAGTCTGTCTGGGCCTCATATGTCTTCTCAATGGCACAAGGAGCATGCTGACGGATGATGACAGTCACCTGTAAGCATAAAAGATTATATTAATTAGCATCCATGATATTACTACAATATTCATTAATTGTATGTGTATAAAAACTATACTGTAAGAATGAACAGAATTGTGCTTTAGGATTTTAAATAATAAGCAGCCATATCCTCAATAGCAATCTCATGTGTAGTCCTCAATATGAGAATTAGTTCTGAATTTTTTTCTTTCCCTCAATTGGAGACAAACGGCTTTATAGCAAGCTTACATCTCAAACATACCTTTCTACTAAACCTAAACCATCAAGCCAAGTAAGTCTTTCCATTAAACATAATCTTTCTTAAAATGGAGATGATTTCATTCACATACAAAGTATTTCCTTCATTTTCCCACCACCACCATAATATTAATTTTATCTGTGCAAAATAAATATCTGGTAATACATAAAGAATGACATCTTGTTACATTTAATGCGTACAATAATATACAGTAGCAAAAATGAAGTCATACATACAGAGAAATACTTCCTTTTTTGGCTATTATGACTCAAAGGAAACCTTTTCAGTATTTCTATGCAACAAAAACATCCCCTCTTTCAACTATATAAGATAAAGAAGTAACCAATACAGTGTAAATATTTCTTGATAACAGAGAAGTAAAAGGTAAGTCTTGAATAAATAAATAAAAAAAATTAAGTTACAAGCTTTTATCACGCAAAAAACAAAAGTTGAAAATAACTTTCCTGATTACAATAAAATACATGGTTCGAATAAAAGCATGGGTGCCTTATAATTTGTGTATATTACCTTAAACAAATGGAATATTCCTAGAAGTTAAAGGCGCCCATGCTTTTATTCGAACCATGCATTTTATTGTAATCAGAAGAATTATTTTCAACTTTTGCGTTCATTTTTTGGAATGAATAAAAGCTCTTAACTTAGTTTTTTTTATTTTCTTCACTTAGTTTTTTTTATTAATTTAACTTAGTTTTTTTTTTTTTTTTTTTTACCTTTTAGTAACGGCTGACACGAATACACACGACATGGCATAGTAAACCAAATTCGATTACCGAATTCTCCAATATAAAACACATGTTAAATATTATTACGAATATTATACACATTTGAAAAAAGTGCGACACAGACCGAGAGACGTAACAAGACTCACTTCCCCGATCTGACCTTTGACTCTCAAGCCGTTCCGAAATGGGGATGATTCACAGGCCGCGCTCCTTTCTATTGTGTGTCGTCTAGTGGTGTTGTTACAACCCTATATAGCGTGAAGATACCACCTTCCAAACTTTATCGCCCAAATATAGTGCTAAAACTTTAATATCATTTTGTTAGGTTTAAAATAGGTATAGATTGAAAATTTTTTTGCATAATATTGTATTGTCTCCGGAAACCCACCACTGTGCTAAATTTCAAAGCTGTAGTTCAATTGGAAGTGGGTAAGAAATCAATCTCAAGACTTGTGGAAAACTCAACACACACTCAACACTCAAGTTGAATAAAAGCTCATAAAAATTAGTTAATGTAGACAAAGGTTTAAAAAATAAGCTTCAGACAACAACACGATCCATGGTAAATTAAATGCTTAACTATATTTATTTGTAAAATTAACTTTCTACAAAAAACCTTTTCTGAAAAAACTCTTTCAATGTGTTTTTCAAGAATAATAATAGGAATAACAATAATAACAGAAGCATTTAATAATAAGAAATTAATAATAATAAGAATTTAATAATAAGAACGGCATTTCAATTTTTCAATTAACTAATTTAATTTTTTTGAACATTTGCTCTCCATTCTGGCTGTCTTCATCAACAGAGTTTGAAATGAAGATTTCCAACTTCTTTTCTTCTGATGAAAAGAATTTCTGAAAAGAATTTCTTTAAATAAAGGTTTCTTAACACTTTTTCCACATGAGGCCCCATTTCCATCACAGAAATTTTGCTACAATATCAAATTTGTAAAATAAAAGCAATGACAACAAAAACGAAAATAACTTGAAAGATAATTATTAAGACAATTTTAGTGAATTCTTTTAGTGAATGTGTTATCTTTTTCTGAGCTTCCATGTAAGAATTTATTGAAAAACCAACGGTTATGATCTCCACTTGACTTTCTCGTATACTCCTTTATCAAGGTGTCATCCTCGACCTCCCCCCTGCATAAAAATTGCGGACCTTCGGCAAAGTCCAGAGAGCCACGAGTACTCATATTATTTATATTGTCTTCGTAGATCGCAGCAACACGAAAGGGGCAATGATAGAAGCGGGAGTAAAATACGCCAAGAGGTCGCCTATACACAATGTGAAGCGAGTTTCATTTTTCGTCATAGTATGATGAAGAAAACTGAATATGCAATTTGAGCGCCTTTTTTTCTTTTCAACGGATTGAAACCAAAATTGGTCGCAAATCTACAATTACGATTAGAAGACAGCATACAAATTTTATTTATCTAAGTGTTATTAAGTAAGTATTATTATACGAGTCTGCATCCCCGGAATATATCGCGGAGGAAGCGCCAAAATCCGCAAGCGGGAGTGTACCCCACCTTCGCGTATGGAGCGTTTTGTGCCTCGTAATTATATTGAAGAAAATCGAATTTGTATTTTGAACGCCTTCTTTTCGACCATTTGAGTCCAAAATTGATGCAGTAACACAATTTTCAGACATGACACAGGCTTGGAACAAAAAAAGCTGAACTTCATAAATAATGAATCGTGCCAAACGTAAATACCAAGAAGTTAAAAAAGTATGATTAATCGAACAATAAAATAAATAAATTTATACAAAAAGTGCTCAAGATATTAAAAATATTGTAAAATTATTATACAATAGAAAATTAAGAATGATAAAATACGATGCCGAAAAAGCGGAAATCCGCGTTTCCGCGGAAATGTGTCATGTCTGAATTTTCGTCAATAGTCCACAAATTCATTTACCAAGGGCAATTGCGTTTTTGAGATACCGAGTTCAAATGCATGTCAATATACAGACCGCTGACGGATTTGACCCAAAATTTGATACATATCTACAATTCTGATGATAAAACTATGTACCAAATTTTATCCATTTAGCTATATGCGTTTTTTGGTTATTGTATTCACATGCACAAGGACAGACAGCCTTTGATTTTGACGGATTTCGTCCAAAATTTGATACAAATCTACAATTTCTGTGTTAAGACTAGATTGCAGTGGCGAATCCGAGGGAGGGGGGGTGCTATGGGGCTGCAGCCCCCTCCCCAGAGCTAAACAATAATTATTGATTTCATTTTTTTAAAAAACCGTGACAGGATCATTGCTTTTTGGTTTAACAGGCTTGAGAATTTTCCAACTTTCGTAGTCATTCCACTCGTACTTCTAGCGTTGACGTGATCGAAAACAATTTTTGGCTAGTTATTTCATTGTGTTTACCAAATTATCGAAAGTATTGTAGAGTTATTTATGATTCTTATTGTCAGGTGAGTAAAGTGTGTAAAAATAAAGTGTTCTGGTTAAAGAAAGCCATGAAATTCGACATTCATCGAGACGCGACGATACAAAATTTTTATGACCTGAGCCCCATCCCCCAGACTAAAATCCTGGATTCGCCACTGCTAGGCTGAATTCTCCCCTCTAGCTCAATGAACTTTTGAATTATCGTGTCCACAGACAGACATAATTTCAAAAACGTGTTTTTCAGACTAATGCAAGTCTAGTGGAGTTTCATACAAATTACGAGGTCGGACTTTTTTGACAATTACAATACTTTCTCTTTGTATACTTCGAATACAAGACAGTAAAAAGTCCTAGTCTATTACAGTTCAACGGCCAGTATGCGTGGATTTTGTAATTCAATACAACGATCACTGCAGTTGACAGAATTCTCAAGAAAACAGACGCATCTGGCACAGCCTGTGCAGCTGTCTCTACAACGAATTAACACGAATGTTTACACATCCAGCAGCATATTGTCTTGTCTTCCTTTTAATTGCATGACAAGTGTCCGCCATTCATCCAACCATTCAACTCCGTCAACACTGGAATGCTACAATTAAATCGATTACTTCCGCTGCGATCCGGAACAGCGTTCTATTTTAGTGAAATATGAAGGTAAATTCGCCGTCAGAACAAAGATGACACGACAAAGAAAGGAACTATAACGGATATAAATACATAGATGACGAGTTGAAAAGATATTATAGAGTTTTGATGGAGATGTGGAAGCCACCATAAAGTTCGTAAAATATAGATACGGCGGCACTTGACTATTTCGAATTTTTTTATCGTCTATAATTCGAATTCATAAAAAAAAAATTCGAATTTTTAATACTTCGGTTAATTTGTATTCAATGCAAAAACAACGAGAAACTGTTTCTATTTCTGAATCGATTTCGTTAGTTAAACGTCCGTACCTTGTGCCCACCGTGTTTCTTTTATTTTACATGGCAATACATACAATAAAAATTTTTATCACTTTTCTAAAAAGTTTGGAACTCGTGATATTTGAATTGTACTTTTTTCCAAGTTTTATTGAACAGCTTTTGCATTTGGCAGACTGTTTATAATAATCACTTACTTACTCATTAAAGCTAAAACATTTTTAGAGTTATAATTATCACTTTATTTTTTAAAAATTACTATTTATAACAATACTCAGATAATAAAAGAAGTCGAAACTAAAAATGGATACACAGATTTATTTTAATGCATATTAGCAGGAATCCTTATCATAAATTTTATATAAATTCAGACATATGGTGAAAGATAATTAAATTAGGAAAGAAAAAATCATTAAAATAATAATCATTCCTCTGAATTCATTAAATAATCATTTTATTTAATAAAACACATTTTATGCTATTTTGTTCACATAAAATCGTTTATTCTCAATACAAAATGTTAACACGAAATGTTTTCATATTTTGGTCACTTTCTGCTAATTTCAAAGTCCAACATCCCCTTAACACATAAGCAAAATCATAATTGAACACGTGATTTCTTTATGTTTAAGAGAAGGTCGATGGGTGAACTTCTCAATGTTTTTATTTTAATAATATTACGAAATTTTCTTACAATCGACACGTCACAAACGTGGAAAATCTACCACGAAAGATGGCAACATGAATTCTCTTTATGGAAATAGAAAAGCAACGTCGATTAACAGCAATACACTGTAAATCACAAGCTTTACGTCAGAGATTCGTAAACATTCTCCGAGTCATATAAGGAACATAACAAACCCAACGACGACAAAATTGTCTTCCAAAGCAGCTCTTCCTTTCATTCACATATCGATTCCCATTTCGAAGGGAGGCTGCGAGTATTCGATCGAAAGGCGGGGTTGTGTTCTATGCACGCAGCCGCACACGGAGCACCGAAATCGTCTGTCAGACGATTCCTAGATGTCAAGCCGAAATTGAAGGGTAAAATGCGAATGATAACAGTAGACGAAATTCAATTATTTTTCACATAACTGTAATCATGATTTTCGATTATTATGGTCTGAAAAGACAAGCTTTCATTAACCAAACAATGGAAAGTTTAAGTATTCTTTTCCTCTCCAAAAACGAAAGATGAATCACTACTACAATAGGCCACTTAAATTTTTACTAGAAACCTTTAATTCATGATTTTACCTTATAAATATTATCTTTTATTCCCAGCATACATTTATTCATTTCAACAAGTTCATTTTCAATAAGCAGAGGGAAAACATTTAACATTTGCCATTCTTTCCCTATGGACGAGTTTTCGGTATTGTTTATTTACATTAAAAACCTTGCGGAAGATTCCATTGACTTAGCATTACACAAAGGAATGACGTAGGTACAGCATTTACTTCAACTATCGATGTCGAGACTAGTCGATAGTTTTCCAAAACTATCGACTCAAAATGCGCCTATCGATAGTATTGCCCGGGAGAAAATTATCGATAATATCGATAGTTTTCAGAAAGTCGATAGTTCCGAAAACCTGATACAATCGACTTGGCTTCGATAGAATCGATAGTCTATTGAAGTTTAAGGAACACTAATTCTTGTTCGTGATATGTTTAACACAGAGAAGGTATGTGAAACATAGGATTTAAATATGAAGAAACTTGAGAACACACCTATGTTAATTACAAATTCACTATTTTAGTTATAAAAATGAAATTAACTCTGAAAATTTCAATACATCTTTTTGATTTAATGACAAATATACAATTTGAAGTATTCAGGATAAAAGTTGACACAAAATAAAATAAGATGAATGGAATAAAATAGTTTGCTGTTTTGGGGTGTGTTACCGCAACACCATTTGATACTGCAATGTTTATTATTTTACAACTTACTCTGAACACTTTAGCAATACGCTCTCGAATTATTTTTAATTAGAATAAACAACTTCATAATTTAATTATTAAATTTTTTTAACTTCTCAAGAGAAATAACGGTTCGTTGCCCAAATCTAGGGAAGTAACAAAATAATTAATAGGGACACAATAATATGCAATTATTTGCAATATTATAGGGTTCCAGGGTATAATTGTCAAATTTTTTTTCGAATTGAGAGTGACGAGTAATTTCTTTTCTTTGAAAATAAATAAAATTCTTATATTTTCTACTTTAAAAAATCTTATCTAGGATCTTAAGCGCAAAATTATCTCCTTGAAATATTACTCAATATTTTTAATAACTGCTTGAATTAGGTTGGCAAGGGAATTGCGTATTTACAATTCTGTTGTATACAACAGTAGTAAATGAGATAGTTATTCAAATTAAATCCCATTTTATTTTAATGATATTAAATATTTCTGAACGTTCCTTCTAGTAGTTTAGAACTACATTGCCAAGCTGAAGGTGATGGCAAATGCTAAGTTTTAAATGTAACTAATCACCTGCCGAATAAGTTCTGAGAATTCTTATAGCACATTTCCTTAAGTGAAATGATGATGCCCTTCCCTGATTTTAAGTATATCTTGCTAATAAATTATTTATAAAATGATATATGGAAGTTTCGTGTTTCCTCAAAAACTTTAAGAGGCTAGGAAAAAGAAAGAAAGGGGTATCCAAGTCCAACAATAGCGATCTAACAATAGAGAACGATTCTGGAAAATATCCAAAAGAATTCTGACTCATTTTCACTATTCGCTCGTCTCAGACGATTTTTTAGCTACGTTTTCCGGAAAGAAAAAAATAAAGAGAGAATAAAAAGAAGACTTCCAACTCAAACCAAAACTAAGTTACAGTTTTTTTCTGAGTGGCATCGGTGTTTGGCAAGGGAGAGAAAACATTTCCAAATGATAGACATTGTACAATGATTCCCAAGTGCAGCTGCAGATTTAGAAAAAGAAGAAAATGAAATACGTGGTGAATGACAATATCCACAGATGCATCGGAGAAGAAGCGGTGCTTGGAGTCTGAAGATTTTGACCAAGAAAACGTTTTAATAAAACAAGGAACCATATTGATACGAAGTTCTACATATGTTTAAACCACACAATGGCAGAAAAGAAGTCTTCAGGCGACAATATCATTTTGAATACATATCTCTATAAATTAAAAAATAATTCATCACCTGCTAATTTCACCATACCAAAACAGTTTTGGACACTATTTTGAGTACTTGTGTGTTCAATCTCAATTTTTTAAAAGATATATATATTTTAAAATTTTACAACTTCATTTTTATATATGCATCCAATGAATATATGTAATTGAGACTGCACAAGTTTTCTCCGCGTATCAAAATTAGGGCACGAATTATGGTACATTTTACATGATGTACCGCATCGCATTTAGATCCCTCCCCCCTCCAAACACTGTATATATATAGAGAGAGAGTGAGAGACATTTTCTAATTTAAAGTTAAGGATAGTTAAATAAAAATTATATTTCGATAAAAACAAACAAAGCAGGCATTTTTATAGAAAAATTTTAAAACGAAAATGGATTAAAACATCTCCAGAAATCCGCAACATCGAGTGTTGTTGTAACAAATAAACACAAGAATGTGGTAGGAATTTTACTTATCGGTCACTAGAAAACAAATTTAAAGAGATTATCAGTGAGCGAAGAAATCACGTTCTAACTATTTTTGTAACCTTTACTGTGTGGCGAAGTTCAGAACGATTATACGATATCTCAGAAATTGCAAAAATAATTCTACCCTTATGATAAGAAAATAATCGCCATTACATCAATTTTTTTCATTTGTAACGATTTTTATTTTTTTTTTTCATTAGGTTATATATATTCAAATCAGAAGGAGTAATTTACTGCCTTTAGTTCAGTAATGTAAGCAGGGCTACAAATAACCTGAAATGAGGAATTTGTTTCTTGGCCGATTTAAAGAACAAAGCCAATGCATATCTCTCAAATGTGGATTGTTCTTGTAATTTCGAACTATCAATTTGAATGAAAAATGAGTTCATATTTAAATGAATACGCATGTATATTCTGAAGTGACCCATCTACTTCCAACATGTAAATAATCATTGTTGAGGTTTTATATCAGGCAACAACTATGACAACACTAAAGACAATGATCCAAAAGTCCATAGAGACAACTCCATCAGTAAAAGCAATAGTGATAATGATGACAGGATTAGCCAATCGTTTAAAAGTGAAAAATGATCTATTTTCAATAACCCCCTTCTTATTTATAAACAGATCCTTACGGTATCATTCACTAGGGGTCATGTTTCATACCTGAATTCAAATCTTCTTAAAAAAAAAAAACATTTGCCAGGTTAGCCAATCTTCTTAAAAAAATATTTTCTTTTTTACCATTTGCCAGATTGTAAAGGTCAGTAGATTCACCAGTAGTAGTAGTTATTTTGTAACCTACAGCATTTAGGACGAGTTAACTCGGGATAAAGCCTTAAGCGGTTAACAAAATCCTCTGGTATTACAAATGTATTCCTTATATTATGCACTGTCTGATACCGACACTTCACTGATAGATTGAAACTGCCATTGCAAAACGATAATTTGGCCGGTCGTAAAAGCTCTACTGTTAATCAAGGTATATTTAGCCTTAGTTTTGTGTTATCTAAGATTCTCGCCATACCAATCCCTTGTATCAGTGATTCTGAACTTTAAAATTTGAGATATAATTTCCCCAGTTAATTTTAACTGCATCCTCTTTCGAGTGAATTTGGTAATTAATTACAACCCCAGTAAACAAAATCAAACAGTACAACCCCGGTAAACCAAACTAAAGAGGGAGGGGCATTTCGGATAACGATTTTTTCGGTTAAGCCATGAACATCTATTACCATTTTGTATCTAGTTACAGTATGTAATTCTGAAACGTTTTGAGTGTAAAACGAATTCAAAACCTCTTTTTGTAGGCTACACTTATATTCTTTATTATTAACCCTCCCTCGGGCGCAATTCGCCTGGCATGCACAGGTAAACAATATCGTCATTATTATTGTTAATATGCAAATAATTTTAATTTTAGCATTCTAAAATTAATCAGTGACCTTCTTGGGAAGGCTTAAAATAAAAAAAAAGTTGGGATATCGTTGCAAAAATGTCTCGCCTTCGTGATTATTCCCGTGCAGTACAGTACGTGTTTTATGGATTTGCGATTTCAGATACATTTCGGATAACCCGGTTTTTATTGCAATAACAAAATGCCCTTTTTATTACTAACACGTATTTCGTTATTTTTAAGATCTACATTTTAATTCTGAATCAATAGAACAGCTTTCTCATTAAGTTTCAATAATTAATTTCGTCAAATCTTTTCCCCTATGGCTTCGTTTCCCCGAAGGTTTAAAAAAAAAAAAAAAAAAAAAAAAAACATTGCATTATAAATTTCCACTCAATAAAATTTAAAATATATTCTTAAAGATTAGAAAAGAAATCATTATGATTAATGACTAACTCTGAAACTGAAAAAATACGTCAAATTGAGAGTAATTTGAAACATCACATGCACTGACTATCAAGTTCTTCAGAAGAAAGAAAACTAATAATAAGATTAAGAAGGAACAATTTTCATCTTAATCACAACCGTCAGATGATTCAAGATTCAACTTCCATCACTCAATAAAATAAAGAAATGACAAGGAGAACTTAGAATTACAAAAGCGAGATCTCATGATTAGGAATACAAAATTACAAGCATGAGAACTGAGAGGAAAGATTCCAATCAATACATCTCTCGGAACATTTCTTTTTTCTTTCAAACGACACTTTCCTCCATTCACCCCTCGCCAGAGTACAATGGAATCGACCGCGTCGGCTTGTTTATCTCTCTCTCTCTCTCTCAGCCCCAGATGCTTTGACGTCATCCCCCCTTCCCTTCCCTCCACGGAGCGTCAGACGAGAGCGAAGGGCACACGGATTTCCCTCCCCCGACAAGACCTCGCAGACGATTTTGTTTCCTAACACGGAGCGACAGTTCAACTCACGCCCTTGCTCGAGCGACAAGTTATCGTTTGGAAAGCCTTCCCTCCTTTACTTTATCCTTTTTTTACACAAAATATCTTTTCCAACAATTAAAGGTCAAATGGTTCTCGAAATAATGGATTACTTTTTTAGACTCTAGGATAAAACTCAACAGACAGAGCGAGTGTTTACGGCTCTAAATGTTTACACTGTTAACCGCTAGATATATTAAACAATACCTATGTCAGAAATAAAATACTTAGACGCAGTCATAGCTAATTATGAAATATTTCTTCCCAAAAATAAACTGAATTGAAAACAAATCAAAACACAATGGAATTAATATTTACCAGCTCTCCTCCTTTTTTACATAATTAAATAGAGCACACATTTTCTTTTTCACAATATGTTAATGCATCTATTATGCATGTTTAATTCTAGCATTGAATATATTCACTACATGGGCGAATTTCCACATTTTTATTTCCAGTGGAATATTTCTGATATTAATAAATGGACAGGTATAATTCATTTTATTTTGATGAGAACTAACTAATCTACTTGATCGTGGCCAAAAAAAAGTTTTTTTTAAAAAAAACCTTAATGTAAATAGATGAAGAATGTAATTATTGAAATTAAAGACGAGCAACAATTTATTCGTCACCTTATAATTTGTCTGGAGAGAATTAACTGTATACATTCAAATTGATAAATTATTTATTTTTTACTTCATCGCAAACTGATCAACCCATGTAATGAAAATAATCAGTGTTATAACTAGGCACACTCAATGCATAAACCCAGCATCTAAAATGAAAATGGGTTCCCAAAGTAACCAATAACTTTTTAAAAGGTCAAAAATATATCAGAGTCAGTAAAGACAAATCCTATTTATGAAAGTAATGGGAAATAATTAGTAGAGTAAATAAAGATAAATGCCTTAATTACAAGTATAAAATGCAAAAAATAAATAAAATAATAATTTTCTTCTATTTTTCTGATAGTAGAGAATCGCCCGCGAAATAAAGACATAATTTATGTATATGCACAGGAAAATATTTAAAATCAACGGCTAAATAAAAAGTATAGAATTCGGGCGGGGGGGGGGGAAAGGGTTAGAATTGTTTGGTTTCAAACATAAAAAAACATTTTAAATATAAAACCAAGAACAATAAATTTTCAAAATTTCTTTTATTTCCGAAACTAGTGAGCACGATAAGCAAAAAGAGAAATCCTCAAACATCACTACAAATATTGGCTAACAGAGTAAGCAATAAACGAGGAAAAAAAAAGCCAAAATTTTCTTTTAAAAAAAACGGTTGATTTGGGAAGAAAGGGAAAAAATTAATACGCACAAAAGAAAATTACAAATCTCCCCTATAATACCGATGTAATATCGTTTGTGATAATCGCGGTTAACTACTCCATACTTTCTATCCGAACCGCAACGCATTCCCCCATCCTGTTGTAAAGAAGAAAAAAAATATCCGAAAGAAAAATGCTCTCTACCCCCTCGCATCCTCCCCA
This sequence comes from Araneus ventricosus, assembly GCA_013235015.1. Classification (NCBI taxonomy): domain Eukaryota; kingdom Metazoa; phylum Arthropoda; class Arachnida; order Araneae; family Araneidae; genus Araneus; species Araneus ventricosus. The sequence continues at coordinate 100,515 of BGPR01001814.1, read as the reverse complement.
TCAGAAGATGCGGGTCGGGTGTTACCGGGGGGGATGCGAGAAGAAAAAGATTCCTTTCCCCTCAAAGCAGAGGAAAGAAACCTAACGAGCTTCAAGGTCTTCTGAAAAAGGGGAGCGCCGACCCCGAGAGGGTTCAGGATGAAGGAGGGGAGAAGTGTCCGAACAAGAAGCCTAGTTTATAGCTCCAAATCAGACAGCTGCAGGTGCGAAAATCGTTTGCGCGTACCAGACTGAAGAAAGAAATTCCATGAATTGGACCCAAATGTTAATGATCATGCTACAACATGTTAATACCCCAACAGGCTGGAGTATACAGGGCAAGGCTTCTGAAATTATCCACTTGCGCCCCCCTATACTGAATGGAAATATTTTTCCCGGCCCGCGATTTCATCAAAAAAATTTTAAGGCGGTGCCAAAAGTGGAAAATAAATTAAAAATTGAAACACTAATTAATGACGGATGAAAATAAATTCAATTTGAAATAATTCTGCAACATATTTTATTTAAAAAAGATTAGAAGTCAAGACTATTTTAGACATTTTTTTCACTTCCAAATAAGAAAAATGTAGGAAAAAACATTACGAAAACTCTTTGCAACTACAGTACGGCATGATGTCATTTGTGGTCGACACTCGCAACCTAAAGAGTGACGATATAAAGTTATTCGCTTAATTGGGACTGAAAGCCGTTACAACTAATAAATCCACCCAAAACTGCTCTATCAACGTAACCATTAAATTTCCACTCACTAATTTTAGAAAAACGTAAATAAAATTTCATTATATATATCTAGTTTTTCACTGAAGACACAGTAAAATGTCAAGCAATCAGGGGTGGCACCAGCCCCCCCCCCGCCGGGGAAAATTTTTGTAAGGGGTATTCAACTGGTTGATAAAGATCTGGCGAAAATTTGAGACCAATTTCATTAAACTCGTCCCCCCATACAGCAGACCGTGCCCCCCCCTTCGGGTAAACTCTAACGCCACTCCTGCAAGCAATAAAAATTACGGAAAATGGAAACATAAAAATCCCTTATGTTTAAATCGGGTCTTAATATTTGCATGCATCGTTTATTTCGAAACGTTCAAAGAAACAAATATTTTAAGGATTTAAAAAAAGGGGGAACGTAATAAACTTTAACATTAAAAATTTAAATATTAGGCAGGTACACTGAAAAAAAAAATGAATAATGTAAAAATAATGCAAACTTATGCTTTCTGAACTGTCAGTCGCAGTTTCTTCAAAAACAACTGTCGTCATTGCGAAACATGACAAGAATGATCGATTCATAAGTGAAAAAGAGATTTTTCACAATCCTCGAAAGTGAGGTCTTTCCAGAGTGTGGATAAGGCGCGCTATTTTTCGTCCGAGAGGCCTTATCTCCCCAAAACAGAAACAAAAACTTTTCTGAAGCGGATCAACCCACTGGACAGCGGTTAAGTGCTATCTCTTCTCTCCATCCTTTATTCTAAGACATTCAGAAGAAAAGTAACTCAGTGGCGTAGCGGCCGGGGGACAAGATACCCCGGCGCCAGTTTTAATAGGCGTCATGGAGTCAAAACAAAATTGCACTTATGTAAATTTTAATGAAAAATATCATGAGGGAGCCTAAAAATAAGACCTCACCACTGTTACCATTTACGTTTGTTAAGCCATTAATGACGACTAGGATAAATAAAATCCATGCTATTTTCCGGGGCCACTTACTCTCGCTACGCCACTGACTATGGTGACAAAACGTTAGAGCCTTTATGTTACTTTTTAAAGTCAAAACCGTGATGGGGCGAAAAAATAACGTGTCCCGGGCGCCGTTTACACAAGTTAAGTCATTGATGATGACGGGGAGTGGAGCGAAATAATCTTATTATAATCCGGGCGCCACTTACCCTCGCTACGCCACTTTAGAAAATGATGAAAAATTTCAGTTAAACACTCAACCTTTACAATTTACTTAACCTAACGATTTTTATTTATTTATTTTATTAACTAGGAGTTCTGTGAATAGCAGACCTCGCGTTAAAAAAAAAAAATCTTTATCGCAGTCCTTAAAGGTTTAGCTATTTTTTTTTTTCGAAGGAAAATTATTTACACCAGTTATCTTCTTTTTATTAGTATTCACAAAATAGCAATTAAATGTCTCACCATTACCAAAATAACTAAGATTTTAATGGTGCCAAACTCGACAAATACTGAAACCAATACCACCATCTTGAAACGGAATAAAAAAAAAAAATTCATACATACGTCGTTTATTAGAGCTCAAGGATCCTTCATGCCAAATGCGAAGAAACGCTCTTGATCGTGAACGCATAACAAACAAATTTACAGACCAACAGACGGAATGCCGAACGGTCTAGTTAAAGTAGGACCTTGGTCAATTATTTCGCATCTCCATCGATGTCTATTTATCTCCTTTCTCGAAATATAAATTACACAGGGAAAATTGCTGAATTGTTCTCATTATTTAATTTTGGCGATTTAGTACAGAGCAATACGTAACTT
>BGPR01001814.1:48425-93541 GCA_013235015.1 Araneus ventricosus | reverse complement strand
AGTACTAACCTTAGTGATCGCAGTGGCCACAGATCCCTTTCCCACAGGCTCATTGGTCACCTGCACGGCCACATGAGGGTTATCGAGGAGCGGCCACGCCCCTGGCACGCTGCACGTCTGAAGCTCGTCATAGAAAGTTCTCAGGTGGGGATCGCCGAACAGGGCGCAGTGGCTGTACCCTCCAACGGGGCGGTAGGAGTTGCACTCTTGGTGAGGAGGTTTCTGGAACCGGTGTCCGCCTCCCGGCCTGGACGGGTGCTTGGGAGGCGGCATGGCCTGCGGGCCCCTCTCTAGCACGCGCGCACAGTCGAACATGCGCGTCCACTGTGAGACGAGCGACTGAACCGTATGGTAAGACAGGTCGCCCCTGCAGGATCGGGCCGTGGCCCTCACGCAGTCCGAGTAGCTCCGCAGCACGCTACAGTAGCGGAAGGTCGGGCCCTGCTGTATGTTGTCCTCCTCGGTGTGTCGGGCGTACTGCCGGGAGCACAGCTGAACCCTGCACTCCGCCGAATACACTGGAAAAAAAGAATCGATTCGTCAGCACAGAGCTCCCATATTCATTAACTCATCATAAAATTTTAATACCCTATATGTGATAGCTCAAAAGTTTATTTTATCATCCACTCATGTTCTTAAATATAAACAGTCCAGAATGCATCGAAGAAAATACAGCAGAGCATTGATTATCCGAAACAATTGGGGGATCGGATAACCGATCATTTACGAAAAATACTGTACGTGTGTCATAGGAGCAATATGATACAAAGACATTAAACACAAAACTGTATATATATATATATATATATAAAATGTATTCATTACTGTAGTCGTTAAAACAAAACAGCAGGCCAAGTTAAATTCTAAATTTTCATTTTATTATAGGAGAGTGACGAAATGTACGTGCATCTTCGTTTAAGTTTTAAGCCGAAAGTGAACAGAATATCCCTGCTTTTTCTCAGGTAGGGATTTTAACAGATAGACATGTGATCAAAGTGAAGGGAATAATAGCTATTTTTAGTATATTACGTAAGTGTTTTAGGGAAAATTCGTGGCGACAATAAGTCGCTGATTTCGCGAGTTGTGTGCGCGTGGAAACGATTAGAATATTCTTTTATCAATAAATATGTCAAAACGAGAGATTTAATATACCTCCAGAGCGGAAAATAGAACGAAACTGGAGTTGAAGCAAAGTGATTTTGGAATACATTAAGCCTTTAAAATATAACATTAGAATCTAAAAGAAAATTAAGTGAGATTATTACATATATATATATATATATATATATATATATATTATCACACATCTTACAAATACAAACCTTACATAAAGTGTAGCACATAAAAGTAAGCCTCAATTTAAAAAAAGAAGGAATTTGCCGACTGGAACGCTTTCACTTAAACGATGTTTCGGTTGATAAGTATTCGGATAATCGATGCTCTACTGAACTAGTAGGTCATATTTTTTTCTCTTTGTCAATATAAACACTTTTTTTCAGATAATTCAAAGATACATAACTCGACGACACAGTTTTTCCTGCAACAATGTTTAGAATGAATAAATGATTCCTCAAATTCACACAAATGAGTGTTTCATATTTATCTTGAAAAAACCATAACCGAGGCTAGCTGATAAGATCAATAAGCCATGGTTTTTATCAATTGACCATGAGCAGGTTTACTGACCTCATGATTTCTCCGTCAGATATTTAACAATTTTTCCCGGTAAAAAAAATCCCTTTAGTGTTCGTCGGCAACTCCATTTTTTCCCCTCTCGACTTTTGAATTTTCTATGAACATAATGATATTGTCGTCTATAATTCAAATCATTTTGACGAATTCGAAATAAAAACTAAATATAGTAAAAAATCGTTTTTATTTCTGAATTGTTTTCGTTCGTTAAATATGCCCTTCCCTTGTACCCTCAGTGAATAGAGCCTTTAGACTTTACAGCTGCAGAATGTATTCAATCAAAAAACCGATAATTTTTTTTTCTACTTTTTAAAATAAACTTTAAATATGTTAAACGTGAACTGCACTATTTATTATGAAGTTTTGTTGACCAACGGTTGTATTCAAAGAGCTGTACACTGTTTATATTTTAAAATTGCTTTCTTATTTATAGTAATCATCATTTAAAAAATAAATAAGTAAAAAATTTAATTATTATTAGCACTTCATTTATTAAAATTACTTTCCTTGCACAGAATATCGGTTAAGAAAGAGTGTTTTTAAAACCAGATTATGTTCAAATATATTGTAATGTATTTTAAACATTAGATTACGTAGAATGACATTTTCCTTCCAAACAATACATTTGTTCTGGACTTTCACAATACACAAACCTCTTTTTAATATGAAAAGGTTATTTCCAGTCTATTTACAATAAAACTTTCTCCCGTTAATAACAGCGAATTCCAAAAAAACTATCTTTTCCATCGTTTTCCGCCTATGTCCACAAAACAAAACAAATATGGCGTTGCCATTATATTTCTACTTCAATTTTTCATATAAGTATGTGCCAAGCGACTCTTTTGATTTTATCAATTTATTTTCAAATTAGATTATCCTTTTTGATGTCATTATATTTTAAATATCTTAATACGAACTAAATAAAACTTCAAGTGGATATTAATTATATGATTTTTTTTAATATTATTTACAAATTTCACAATATAAATTAAGTTTAAATACAGTAATATCATATTTAGAGTTATTTAACTGCAAATAATTATTTTCTCGGGTAACTTCTTCCTGCTCTGTCAACTTAAATAAGGTAAGTTTATTTGAAAGAAGATTATCCAAAATGGTGCAATTTAACATTAGTAGCGTGACGTTCATTATTATTTAGTTTTTTAAACTTAAATAATAAATTGTCTCTGACGGTTAAAGGCCCGGAAATATGCTCAAGAACTCAAAAGTCATGAAACAACTGTTTGGCGAAGATGTCTTCTGTGGAAGGAAGCATTATTTACAAATACAGTAGACTCTCAGTAATCCGGCAAATATCAAGCCACAGGACTGTCAGATTAACGATTAGCCTGATACGTGGAGGTTCATTGAAAAATGCATTTAAATAGCAAAACCTATGCTTATTGCACAAAATATATAAAATTAAACTGTATATAACCAAAATGTAACACAAAATACGAGCAGCATCCTATTGATTACGGCGCGTCAAAGCCCCCGACATCCACATGTAAAATGGCTTATGTTCCCGTCAGAACTCCGCATTCGTACTGCTGAAAACGCCGAACAGGAGCCGGATTGGTGGAGTGCCGATTACCGAGTCTACTGTACATAATCGAAGGACTCATATTAAAACAATAACACATTTCATCCAGGTGAACCAATCGACTGCATATGCTGTAATTATAAGGTCTGCTCCAGACTAACTATTCGCCCACCAACAGCAGAAATGTAGAACTTATTAAGCAAATTACTCACCTACACGTTTCTAAAACCGCAGGTGAAAACTCATTACTTTTGCTACTCAGAATATCGATTGTTTGTTTTGAAAACAAACTCTGTTCGATTTTATATCAGTTGCTTTTGCATACATTAGAATAATGTTAAAGATTATTTACGTGGGTATGAGGATACACAGCAAAATCGCCCAGTGAACTTGAATCGTTAATGACTTTATAAGCTGGCTTTGAATGTGGTCCACAAGGAAACTGCTATGTATGAGGTGGATAATCGTTTACAGATACAGCGTTTAATAGGGAAAATCTCCAAAATCGAGATTAGCTACTGTCTGTTTTCAGATACGGTAACACTACGCGCTTTTGCGCATGCGCCAGTTGGCTTTGAATTCGCCAGAATACGGGTGGCATGAAAGATGGAGGAGGAGATGTTTATTTTAAACAATTGTCATTTTATGATTTCGATCTTTGTTCAAGATGTTTTAAATTTAGAGAAGAGAAAACAAAAGAAATCTAAGATTTTGGCTTTTTAGCAGTATGCTGATTCAATTTCTAGATATAAGCATAATTCCTTTAAGGCCTGACTTACGAATAAAAAAAATATTCATGTCTTTCAGGTTTTAAAATTATTTTTGTAAAATTCACGAATTTCCATTCAATATTTTTCAACACTTTTTCAAACATGAAACGCCTACTTAAGAAAATACAACGGTACACTGACAGATTTTATAAAAGACAAAAAATAATCAGTAAAAGCAAAAAAAAAACCTACACGATAAGTCAAAAACACGAATATAAACTTAAGGAATCTCTCAGTTCAGATAACAAGCCTCGCACGACGCAGAAGTCTGGTGCAACAAACAAAACAAAAAAAAAAAAACCTGTCAAATAAATCAATAGAAGAGAGAAAAAAAAGTAAAAGAAACACGATTAGATAAAAAAAAAAAAAAAGTGGCAATCGGACTTTCTGTTGCTGTCTCTTCAAGAAAACAATGCCTTCTCCCAAGTCGAATGATAATACGGTGATAAAGCTCATCATCGGATAACAATTCAATGAATGTGACATTTCTGACACGCTGGATCGACCGATCGAGAGGACGCCAACGGACCAGCCTAAAAACCCATCGTCAACTAATTCTAAGCGTAAATATCACGTGATAAAGGGAAAATAATAAATAAGATATCACATGTTCAATGGCTTTGGCTTTATGTGTTCCTCTCTATTAAGTGTTGTTATGAATTATAACAACAATCATCAAAATGGCTAATTAGCATGTTGTTTTCCATGATGGGAATCAAAATAATAATTAAATTCGATAATAAGGCTTTATGACAGAAGGCTCTAATCAGATTTTTTTTAACTATTACGTACCAAAGTACAAGAACTGAAGATACGAACAAATAATTTTCAGGTTCTTTGGAGGAACATCTAGACACGTTAAAAGTTAATTAAAAGAATAAAGAAAGGACTTTAATGACATATTCACGAACTGACTCGATGTTTAAATGACAGAAAATACAACTCTGATGTCAGATTTTAAAAATATTTTTCAAGTTCTTTAAAATAAGCCAGGAAACAAAGAACAAAAGAATTGGGTAGAAAACGCTTTGGGGTACAGGACCCTTTTGCAGTAAATCTGCTACGTTTTTATGCAATAAAAATGTTCCGAATATCAGGTTTAAAAAATTATTTTTCAGGTGCTTAAAATACGGTACGAAACAAAGGAATCCAATTTTTTGACACAACATCTATTAAGTAATTCATTATATTTTTATGCGGTACGGTCGGTTTATTTTATTTTTTACATGATTACACTGATCAAAATGCATTGTGTAACATGCGTGATGCAGCAAAAAAAAAAAAAAATCGTTCACAACGCTCTGCAGGACAGACCATTGGACCTAGAGCTTCGAAATTTGGCATATAATTTATCTTCTTGGGTAGTAGTTGCTCACTACGAAAGGGTTTTTTCAAAATTTTACTTATATTTTTAATTAATTAAAATTTTAACGTTTTGCCTTAATAAATTCCGAGCATATTATCGCAAATATAAAAAATAAAATTATAGAATACAGTAATCTGTTTTAGAGATCTTAATTCAATTTCAAAATTCCTTTGAATATTACTAAATTCCTAGTGTTGGTTAGTGCCAACGATAGACTGACCTTTTGTCCCACACGTCGACTTAGAGCCGGTGTACACAACCGATTTGTGTCGGACAGGCCATTAGCGACAACTGTCGAAGATTTCCCTAAGGAGTACGTTGATAGCAGGTGAGAGCTGCACACACACCTCCTACAAAGCAGAAGTTTTAGACAAGTTACTAACGACACTTCTACACACTGTTTTCCCCAGAGGTAGGAAGGAAACCGGAGCAGAACCGGCGGTATGTGTGCAGTACCCAACTGCTATCAATGTACTTCATGCCGCTAATCGCTTCTCCGACATTTTGCTAGTCGCTTGTCCAACTTTTGTCGCTAATGATTTGTCCGACACAAATCTGATGTGTGCACCGGACCTTATTGTCTTGACTCGACAAGTCCTATTACCCTCTCTAGAGCGTCCAAAGTTGGCATTGGGGCCTATTTTTACGACGCGAAGGCATATAAAATGGCGTTGACGGGAGGTGATCTTTTATATCCAGAGAAGTTATTTCAGGGAGGAAAAAAATCTCAGTTCCATTCTTAAGCACTTCAATAGTAATGTGAGAACATTTCACGCACTTTAATGAAATAATGGCACTGCAAATGTGTCGGGAAGTTTCGCGTTATTGGACGGAAAAAAATAGCGTTTTGAGAATAAGAACATTCTTAAAAGAATTATTGGAAAAATGCAACGGAAAGCGCGGATATTAGTAACATTCGCGAATCCTCACATCAAAACTGTTTCAAAAAAAGCATGTGAGAAGTTTGATAACTAATAAATGAGTCCGTTAAAATATTAATACACGGTAGTATCTGAGGAATAATTCTTATAAATTCAAATAAACAATTTTGGAAAATCTTGTCAGAAGGAAAGACATGATTTAAAATTTAGTCACTATTAACCGAGTTTTCGATTATCCGAGGTGATTACGGTCCCAAGCAGCACGGATAATCAAGGTTCCACTACACACAAGCATATCTAAAACACAGGCGAATGCATACACAAACGCAATTTGCAGACCATCCCTCAAAATATTAATGTGTAGGCCCTTCCTAGAATCCATTCCGCTCCTTCCTGAGCCCAGAGGTTTTTCCCTGAAGTTTTATATCCTTCCGAAAGGTAAGAAAAGAAGGCTTTCGCCTCGTTCCTTTGGGTAAGATCTGACCAAAAACCACTTTCTTTTACGCTCTTTTATTTCTTGCTCTCCACTAAGAAAGACTAGCTTCAGGCAAAATATAAGCTAACCGGCGAACATAATACAGTATCGCGACGGTTTGCTACATTTATTCCGTGGAATTTTGGAAGTTTTGGAAGGATCATAAACAAAATACTATTAATCCGAAAACCTGGTGAATACAAACAAGAAATGAGAATAATTAAATAAAATCATTTAAAATAATAATAAAGAAAACGATTTTACAAAAACAAAATCTCCTTGATTCCACCATCAATAATACGAAAGAAAGTGGGATAAGGATAAGAAACTAGTATCATCATCAAATGAAAAAAAAAAAAGGAATCAGAATAAATTAGCATAAACAAAATCTCGTTAATACGAGCATTGTCAATCCGAAAAACCTAGTGAATACGAACAAAAATCTAGAACCATTGAATCAAGAGGAAAGAGAACTACAACGACGAGAGAAAGAGAAGAACGATGGTTAACCATAATTTTAATAACTGATAGTGCACATTTGAAATGCGTCTGCGCGGCGCAATGTAAATAAGAAAAAAAAAAAAGAGTTTTAAAAAAATCTGTCGAATAATCCAGATTCGTTCTGACTATCGAGTTTGATGTGCTTTCAGTCCTTAACGTCTGTTAATAAAAAATTATAGTGTTTAACGCTATTTTCAGTCATAATAAACAATTATTATAAACAATTTATTTATTATTGAAACCAAATTGAGAAGATACTTTCAGTTATAGAAAAATAAAATTAAATTAAATCCTTAAAATTGGTAAATACAAGTAAGTATAACAAGATATTTTGAAATTAATAATATAAAATTCAAAAATTTACTGGAAAGGGAATGGATTAATAGTGACGCAGTGTGTTCCAAACGCAATGGCGTAATAATGGCTTATGACACCGAGGCATTCGCCCCCCGCTCGTCATATTTTACTTTCGAAAGTGAAATAAACGCTTTTTTTTTGCCCCCCCTACCCCCCCCCCCCCAAAAAAAAGTCAACGGAAAGACACTACAGGCATTCGCCCCACTAGTCATATTTGACGTTAAGAAGTAAAATTAACGCACTATTATTTTGTCCCCACTGCGCACCACCCTCAACAAACAGACAAAGGGGTATATCCTCCTTACTCCCTTGTTGCGATGCCACTGCTCAAATGCTGAAAAGTAAAGAATGTCTGCATTAAACAATTTTTATATTAAAATATTTAATTTCGAAAACACTGTGATTCGGAAAAAAATTATAGAAAGTAACTAAAAAATGTAATAAATAAAGTGTAAAAATAGTTCAGTAACGGATTCCGAGACTACCACTTTCGGACAATTTTACACCGGGAACGAGTGTCAGGCAATGAGTTATATGAGCGCATTTCCGGAGTTCTTTGCTAGATCACGCTCAGTAAAATGTAAACATCACCCTTCTATTCTTCACTTTTCCCCTATTTTGATGAAAATAACTCCGCCCGGCGCATGCGCAAAAGCGCAGGACGGTTTCCGAATCCGTTGCTAAACAATAAGTAAAGTGATAAATAAAGAAGCATCTCTCATACGTAATAAAGAGCAGGTGCACGTCAGAACATCTTATAATCAGGCTGAAGTCAATTTGTCTGATTGCTTCCTTATGTTAATTTTTCCAACATTATCTTATTCCATTTCCTTTAGCGTACTAAAAATACACGAAACCATGAAATAACCAATGGAAATTTCAAGAAAAAGAAAGCATTGGTATTCCGCTCATATTATCAAAGCAGCTAACTAGTTTTTGTTAAATATATATAGCACGGATTAAATGTGGGCGTTTGCTTGTGAAATCTGACCTATCTCAACTCACAAAAAATAAATAAATAAAAAGATGACATGACCTGTGATAAAAATCGAATTACAAAGGAGAAAAAAAAAGAAACTTTAGTGTTCTAAAAGGTTATTTTTTCACAAACAGAAGGTTCCATTTTCATTTCCAATTCATCTCACGTGTGTTAGGGCGATACACATTAAAAGAAATATAGTTCAAATCTCAAACTTTTATCTACTCCAAATCGTAGTCGTAATTTTGAAACATATCCTACTAGTTTTATGTGTTTTTCCGATGGAAAAAATTATTTTTTTGAGTCTCTGCAAGTCTGAAGCTACGTGACCTTTTTTAATACCTTAACCGCCTACATTTATGTCAGTTTAGAATTTTAATTTTTCTTATGTTCTCCACTATTTCTGTAGACTTGGGTTTTAGCTGATTTCATCTTGTTTGGATACCAAGTCTCTCTCACATATAAAAATGTAACGTTTTTGTGCGACATATTTTTCATTTACTTTTTTCGTATACGAAGTAAAGCAAAGAGAAAACATAGAAATCGTCGAAACATTCGATCTCCAGATTTTGATTCATCTCGAAGTTTTAGACCCCCTTGAGTCCGAAATAACAATTTTTAAAATTATATCTCTCTATGAACCCGATGGCGACGCAACAAGCCGGACGGGTGAAATTTGGCATGTGATCCTTACTCCGAAACTGAACACGAATAAAAAATGAATTTTAATTTAAAAAGCAATAAACCGTCGTTAAGCACAAGTCGCTTAGTTCAAAACAATGGTTTTGAGATATAGTCAATTTAAAGTTAATTAATTTTGAGACGTTATGATAAATAGTAAAAATTATTTTACAGATTTCCAATTCCTAAGGTTGGTTTATTGATGTTTAGATAACAGGTTTATATCACGAAATAATTAATTAGTCATTTTTTGCTTGAACGTCAACAAAATATTCTTTTAAAAGAAATACTTTATAAAAAATTCCAATAGAGACAAATCACAGTGACGTCAGAGTAACGTGAAAACCGTAACTACTCATGTCATCTAACTGCCTGTTGTCTTACGCTGCGCGGTGATGTCACGTCCTTTTCTCTCCCTAATATGCATAGGGAATTCCAAAATTAAATTCGCGCAGGGCACTGAATACATTTTAAAAACATCAATAAATAACCTATTTAATATACAGTGAAAAAATAAATACAATTGGAGATCCAAAATAACTTTATAAAATAAAACATAACAATATCGTCTGCTTTTCTGTTCTTGTTCTTAAGAATTCGTATTTGAAACTCAATTCCCGGTAATTCCTGAGCCTCCATTAGAATCCTAAATCAAAATCAATTGCGCACTCCTCGAATATTTTGGCATTTGATGAGTTATTACTACGCATATCAGCGCGGTCCTTGAAAGATGCTAATTAAATCACGAAGACTGAAAACGAAAGCTTACATTCACGTGATAATATGACAATTCGTTCACTGGGAAGTGAGTTTCGCAACTACTTTTAGGAATGACGCAAGAGATTCGAAACGTTTTTGGCTGCAGTTTCTTCAAAATAAAAACCAACGCCAGGTGATGTGCAATTGGAATGCAATTACAATGGCATTTCAAGTCTTTTCGTCATGCTTGCGTCATCTTTGAAAACAACTTTTGGCATTTGTGAAACAAGGTTAAAAATTAAATTTTAGAAAACCCACTGCGTCATGATTTCACCGTTTTCAAATAAGGAAATAATTTATTTTGAAAAATAAGAATTAGAAATAAAAAGAAATTTCTTCTTTTCAGAAGTTCGTTTTAAAGTTTAAGTTTCCTGTAAATGAAGTTTCAGTTTGCAAGTTTTTATATTCTGTATTTTTGGTCATAAGTATATTTCCTTTGGTAGTATTATTCTAAAATTCATAATAAAATCACAAAAATAGTCTGATAATCATTACATGACATGCATTCTTTAAAAACTATATTAAATTATTATTAAATAAAAGATATATCATGGATTCAAGTGGTTTAAAACGACTGGAAACCAACTTACTTCGCCATCTCTAGTTTTAATCACGTAGGTTAATCAACAGCTGATCATCAATCATATTGCATGGATTTGATTTTAACAAATAATTCTCACGAATATTTAAGTCGTTGAATTATTAACACTCATAACGAAAATTTAAACTAGCTGATATATTCGGATTGCTCGAGATGAAAATATTTTCATGCATATTATCTTATAAATATATAAATGATATTTTTATTTTAAAATAAAAATACTTTTATATAAAATATTATAATACACAAAATTCTCTTATTGTCAGCAAATTTATTTTTATATCTTGTAGCTTTTCGAAAAATTACAGACCGTAGCAAACGATTTTCAAAAACCGGCGGAATCTAATTTTCATATGTTATTAATCATTCTTTAAGAATGATACAAAATTTAATTAAAATATTTCTAGTGGCAACTCGAAGGCAAATTAATAAAATGATTCAAAATATTTATAACATCTTTCATTGGCAATACTAAGGATAAAATAATTTTTATATAAATATGCAAATAAAGTTAAATTAGTCAAAAATTATGTTAAATTAAATACATAAACCTTTCAATGTGTTTCATAGCATTTGTGAGAAAAATTTCGAAAAAAAAAATCTCTTTAGTAGCTTGGATTTCAAGAGTTCCAAGTATTTTATCTTTACTTAGATTAGTTCAGATTTATTTGAAGCGACATTAAAAGCGTACCTTTCCATTTGATGAAAACAATTTACATCATTTCTTCAGAAAATAATTATAAATTTTTCAATCTTGTAAATTCATTTTTAATTATTCGTATTAAATTAAGTGAGAAAATAGAACAAGTCATTAAAAGGGTTTCAAGTGAAGAAAAAAAAAAAAACTACCGCCACTTTTTTAATGCGCAATTCTACATATATATATATAAAATCGATTTAAAAACATTGGAACTGCTCCCTATATTTGTTGTTAAGTAGAGAAAATCGGAATGTAAACAATTCCGTGTTTCTTTGCCCGGAGAGAACCTCCCATCTATCAATAGTAAAGAGCATTTGGCTTTTATCTTGGTGAAGCTGGAATGGGGGTCCTCTGATCCTTATCGCATGACATCTCAACAACGATAGATAAATGTCCCTGCTGTACTTTGTCCCAAAGGGTCACTGGATTCTTTCCCTGGTTCTCTCGAGCTACAAAATATTATAATCAAACTTAAGTAACTCTTTAAAAATGAAATCTAATAGAACCAGTGTCCGAAAACGGTTAATCATAAGACAGTGGGGTCCCCCCCCCCCCCATTCGTCCTAAAAAGTGAATATTTTTTAAAGTGTCTTCAACTTGGAATTAAGAATATTTTTTAAAAATTTAAATGCAGTCTTTCATATTTACTGAGAATTAAATATTTTATTCATTGTTTAAATTGTGGCTTATTTATTAAAACGAAATTCGTATTCGCAAATCTTATGTACAATAAATTAACTGTTGCCATTTTATATAGTTATTTACATAAACCTAACACACTTTTTTATTCTTTATGTTTGAATAATTAACTTTTATAAGAATACTTTCATTTTTTATAAAAACTAATATTTTATCAACAAGAAAACAAATTATCTCTCATATTTTCCTAGTGGATCTGTTTTTCTAAAAATAACAAACATTACACTTTTTTTCACCTCTGACTAAAATGTAAGAAAGTGAACGAGTAGCTCCTTCAAAAAAAATATTTCGGTCATATCTTTTTTAACAGTTTCATTTTTCCAAAAATGGTAACAGGAATTCTGAGGTGCAAACATTCGTGTTTCAATAAACAGAGCAAAAAAAAAAGTTTTTAAACATGCACAAACAACTTTAATTGCATCTGTTAAAGAAGTCAATACTAGCACGGATTTCACACGTTGTAAACAACATTTTGCATGGACATTCTAATTACCGTAACAGAATTTATTTTATTATTATTTCCAACGGAAATTACTTTTCTAAAACCGCAATGGAATTCTGGATTCCATAACTCGCGGTACAAATACAGCCATTTCTTAACACAATATGTTAGTTTGTGAATCTAAGAAAATATGTCGCAACCAAACGTCATGAACAAATTATTTTAATTATAATAATTATGCTAAAACTCGTTGGAATGCAGAGCTTTCACTTGACAAATTAGAAGAGAAAACATGGCATGTACGAAACACCGTCAACAAGCGAATAAAAAAATAAATGAAGATGACTGAACTTCCGCTTTTGCATCCGTCCGACCGGAAATTCTTTATTTACTAAGAATTACTCGCTTTTGATTCCTCATCACTTCATTAGATGCGGGTCGGAAGTACTTGAGCTAAGACTTGTTGCCAAATCATTGCTAGATGAACATCGTTAATTTACTGGTGATACGTGCTTAAAGCGTCCAACGGACTTCTCTTTCATAAAACAAGAAATGGAAATTCCTCAACAGAGAAAAATGCAAGCAAACGCAGTTGTTATGATTTCAAAAATGAGTAACTGTAGGAATAACTGTTGAAATAATCAGAAATTTAATGAAGCTCCCAAATATTATTGTAATATAAAGCGCAAATAAGAATACTGAAAAATAAATAAATAAAAAGTAGAATAAAAGAAAAATAAATAAATAAAAAGTAGAATAAAATTATCTGTCATTGCGGGAAATTCTGCCAAGTATAAAAAAAGAATGTTTTTATTTTTAAGAAAGAGGTGCTATTTTAAATAAAACACTATTATTGAAAGCTAAATTGGCAAAAAAAGTGCTTTCTCTTAAAAATGACTGTAAGAAATTTACAATAATAGTTATCGTCAGTGTAAACAAATAACATTCAAATAAAATTTAAGCATGCATCGTTCAATCACGCACACATTCAGTCTTCAGCAAAGGCCAAATTTATTATGCAGATTTATCGATTCAAATATTTCTTTCAAGGGCAAACGTCAGACGAATGTTTCCATCTGGTTATTTTAAAAAAAGAACGAAATTCTAATCCAAAACATTGTAGCATGATGTTTTATGCTCGATTCGACGTCTTCGTCCGATTTGATTTCATCAGACGTTGCATTCTGCACGTAACGATTTTTAAATCACGCAATTTACATTAAGAATATCAACCTAAAATCATTATCATGCAAAAAAGAAAGGTTAAGGTGAATATTCTGCTTTGGAATTAAGCGTCCCAAGAAAACAATTATTTTTTAACCGTAACGTTAACGCTGACAAAAGCACGCGAGTGAGATTTGATGAAATAATATTGGTTTGAATTTGATTACAACAATAACAAGCTCTGTTACAAATTGCGTTTAACATTAATTTTGAAAATTTCTTTAAGTGTTAAGAAAAAATTGCACGGAAATAAAATTGGTATCACTGAAAAACAACAAGCAACTTTTTACTTTCTCGTATACGAAGTATACAAAGAGAAAGTATTGTAATCGTCAAAAAATTCGAACTAGAGATTTTGACGAATCTCCACGTTTTAGACCTCCCTGGTTCCGAAAAACACAATTTTGGAATTATGTCTGTCTGTGTGTCTGCGAACACGATAACTCGAAAACTATTAGAGCTACGGAAATGAAATTTGGTATGTCGTCTTTAAACATAATTTGTAGGTTTCTATCAAATTTTGGACAAAATCCGTCTACGGGAAGTCTGTCTGTCTATCCGCGTTCATGTGAACATTATTACTCAAAAACCGGAATATCTAGAATGATAAAATTTGGTACACAGTTTTATCGTCATGAATATAGGTCCGTATCAAATTTTGGATCAAATCCGTCGAAGGGTAGATTGTCTGTCGGACTGTATAATCGCATACTTGTAAAAATTATATCTCCTAAACCCTTTGGCTTAGATAAATAAAAATTATTATGAAGGTTGCTAACATTAATTATAGATCGGTGCCCAAATTTCGTTTCAATCGGTGAAAAAAAAGGCGTTCAAATTGCATAATTAATTTTTCTAATCCGATTATCCATACCCATGCGTACTGGCACGCGGTAGGATTACGTCACTTTGTTCTTGAGCCGGCAAGAATGGAAGTGGTGCTAGATGCAATTGGTACGCATCTCTTTGAATTTGATTATTTACCTAAATATTTTACAATCACTATAATTTACATTGAAAAACCTTCTGACAGCCATTGGATTCTGGGTTACAGTAGGTTCGAATTTTTTATTCACACGGGGGGAGGGGATACAGCAACTTTTTGGGAAAGTATGCGAGAAAGTTTAGGGGAGACCACTCCCGCTGGTTAAAATCTTAAAACAGTATAAAAATGACTTTTGTGCGAAAAAAATGCTACGTAGTTATCAATGAAAAACTTCAACATTTCGATTAATTAATTTTCAATTACTTCAAAACCTAATTAAAATTTTTGAAAAAGACTTTCGTCGTGATCACCTACAACCCAAGAAGAAAATACGAGATAAATTTGGTAGCTGCAGGTCCGACGTAAAGCCAATTTAAAAACATTATCAGGTTAAAAGTCTCCACTGACTTTTCTCCTTGTCTCTCTAACCTAACCTGGAGCCATCATTTTATAAAAATAGTCACATGATACCGAAAATATTATCCGAAAAACAAAATTATGCTAAAGGCCACACGGCCGAAAGACAGGGAAGTGAACTGAACGCTAGGCTGAGCTGATAACAAAAAGAAAACGACAAGAGACTTGTTTTCTGTTTTTAAAAATGATCCCAGAAGTCAAAAACAAAGCTCCCCTCCCCGCCAACCCGAACAGAAGGAACTGCACCTGTTCCTCTTCAAGGTCAAACGTCCCCTCTCAAGAACCCTTTCCTTCCCCGCCCACTTCTTAGAAGATTGCACCAATCAAGTAAAATGAGAATCGTTAAGTTAGATGACACAGCAGGCATTGAATATTTACAACCTGTACAACATGCAGAAAACAATACACAAAAGTGTTTGGGTTTAAGAGTTCTTGTAAAAGTGCCCGGTTTCAAATTAGTCACAGCTGTGGCATTATTCCTGCATATGCACAGCAGGTCCTCTTCGACTAACGACCTAGTTCCGTTCTCCGACTTGATAGGTTGTAAGAAGATTTATATGTTTCAACACTATTTTCATTCAAACTGGGTTATAAAAACAGCAACATGAAACACGAAAATTCAATCTGTAAGCATAATTGTACTTGATAAATGCATACGAACTCTATTGTACATAATGTAAACATACGTACAACTTGAAATAATGTTTTATTTTCAAATTTATTTTGTGGTTGCAAGTCGCATACGTCATAAATAGAAGAGAAAGAGTATTTAAGCTGCTGTTCTACAAATGGAATTATATTCATCTCTATTACTTTAATGTGACATATGTGTGGTTAAATTTAGATTCTTAATAGAATTAATGTCGGCAATGAAAAATTAAAAAATATTTGATTTCTATTCTAAACAACTTCAGTTCCATTTACGGCATACATTTGAAAACAATATAAACGACATGATATGTATTCCTATAGACTGAGAAATTCTTTTGCAATGTGTTGGCAACTTCGAGCTTGCCTTTGCAGATTTATTCATTTTTTACTTTCTCGTATACGAAGTATACAAAGAGAAAGTATTGTAATCGTCAAAAACTTCGAACTCGAGATTTTGACGAATCTCCACGTTTTAGACCTCCCCGAATCCGAAAAACACAATTTTGGAATTATGTCTGTCTGTGAACACGATAACTCGAAAACTATTAGAGCAACGGGGATGAAATTTGGTATGTGATCTTGATACATCATTTGTAGGTTTCTATCAAATTTTGGACAAAATCTGTTTACGAGAACTCTGTCTGTCCACTTTCATGTGAAAACTATAACTCAAAAACTTGAATAGCTAGATGGATAAAATTTGGTACACAGTTTTATAATCATGAATGTAGGTCTGTATAAAATTTTGGGCCAAATCCGTCAAAGGGTTGACTGTCTGTCGGTCTGTATAATCGCAAACTTGTGAACACAATAACTCTTTAAGATAATGACTTAGATATATGAAATTTGGTATGTGGTCTTCTAACCTTAATTGTAGATTTGTGACCAATTTCGTTACAATCCGTTAAAAAAAAAGGTGTTTATATTGCATATTTGGTTTGAAATGCGCATTGAGACTGTGTGTTGGCGAGAGTTTCGCTTATTTTACTCAAGTTAGTATGGTTGACTTTTGACCTTGGCTGTCTACGAAGGAAATTGTAGCGAGCCGCAAACACGCGATTCGGAAATTATGGCAACCCCCTAAAACGAAACTTCGTTCTGACATTCTCCAGATGGACGCCTGTCATTAACCAGAGGTATGGTGAAATCTTGTGTGATATCTATAATAAGATTTCGGACTTAAAAACGTTAAATAAAGTTGTGGTACCTCAGCGGCGTAAAAATGCATTGTAAATCACCATTCATATTTTTTCTCAAAATAACCAGGACTTGGGTAAATACCTTAAAGTTAGAAACAAAGCCTAACCATCACGCTGAAAAAGAAATTCTGTGACAAAACACTGTTCTTTGATGATAGAATTGATTCGAAGCGAAACACATAGCATGAAAATAAACACAACCAACAGTAGCGAATCCAGGATTCGGGTCGGAGGGGGTTCAGGCCATAAAAATTTTGTATCATAGTGACGATTGTCAAACCTCTTGGTATGTAAACCAAATCACTTTAACTTTACAGACTTTCCTCACCTGACAATAAGAATCATAAAGAACACTGCAATACTTTCGATAATTTAATAAAAAATACAATGAAATAACTAGCCAAAAAATGTTTCCGACCGAGTCAACGCTACAAGTACAAGTAGAATGACTAGAAAAGTAGAAAAATTTTCGAGCCTGTCAAGTCAGAAAGCAATGTTGTCACGATTTTTTTTACTGAAAATTAAGAACAAACAGCTGTAGTGATTTTAAATAAAATCAAGAATTTTGGTTTACCCCCCCCCGCCCCGCCGGCAGCCTGATAGCCTTGCCTAGACTCGCCACTGACAACCAACCTACATTTATTAGTTAGGTTTCGACACAAGATAACAATAATATTTGAAAAAAAAATATTTTTACAGAAATAACCTTTATGACAGATAATACTAAGTATAAACAGTATAAATGAAATGATGAACAGTACAAAAGTTTTCTTTATTATAAAGAAAACTTTTGTGTCCTAATTTAAAAACCAGAGGGTTTTCAAAACAACTCGTCCTCGCGTTAAACTCCAGTAATCACAAAAATCCAGTATATGAATTTGCAGAAAACTATACAGATTTCTATACGCCACTATAACGTCTTTTGATAAAGCAATCCAGTTACCCGAAAATCGGCTGCGAACCTACAACTACATATAGAAAAAATTTTCTATCGGTATAAACATATTTGTAAATAAACTAATTCGGAAATTGTTCTTTGATATTGACAGAAACATTAAAATTTATTATCGTATCAAATACGTAGCAATCAAATATTCTAATTTGAGAACAGTATAAAGCAATTAAAAGCACTCAATCCCCATCTCAATATTTTCTCTATATTATAAACTGAAAATTATTTATATTTAATAATTTACATAACCTCACTTTCAATGTTTATATATTTAATAATTTAACTTATATCGTTTTCATAAACAAGTTTTACTTGTGAATAGTTTCTTTTATTTGTCGTAAACCCCCCATTTTTTTTCATTGAAACTGCCGCAGTGATTAATTAGGGCAAATAATTGGATATTCTGAGGAAAAAAATCATTATATTGGGGCAAAAAAAGTTCCATTTAAAGTTTATAAATACAGAAAAAAAGGAGATTGCTAAACATTTAAAAATAACGAATGCCCATATTTTTGAAGGAGGGTCCGTAAATTCCAGTTTTTCTGAATACTTCCAAGGACTTTCACTTCCTATACAGATTCTCCCGAGTCCCCTCCTCTACTTCACTCCTGTCAAATTGTACGACCGATTTTTAATTTTACACGACAATGGTAAACAAAACAAAGAAAGAGCAAGAATTCTCCAAATATTTCAGTAAAAGAAATAATCTGTCACTTTAAAAATCAAAATTTTTCACGAAATTATAAATAAATTTAAAATAAAGATCACGTTTGATAGAATTTAAAAGATGTTTTAAAAATGAAATCATGATATATATAGAAAACCAAAATAAATAATTCGTCCTATGAAAATAACGAACCTAAGTTTAGTGTAACATATGGAATTGTAAAAACACACGGCCACCTTTTGAAACGAAATTCCCGTACAGAAAATGCCAACTTAAATCGTCTGGGTTGATGATGGGTGAGTTTAGATCGTCTTCCACCACAACAAATAGTTCGTTGCGTTCGATCGAAGAAAAAACCGGTGTAGGCATTTCTCATCCCAGCGGGAAACCCCGAATAGTTGCCAGTGCACTGACTGCCAGGGTCAACCAGCAACATTTTCGGCAGACGATTCTTTTCTCGGAGAGAACGAACACGTGAGACCACTCGAGCTTATTAGTAAACATGGGCGACTGGCATCGCCAATCAGGGTGCTGTAGGAGAAGAACATGGAATTGAAGCACTTACCTAGCGACGAGCTGCAGACGATAATGAGAAGTTGCAGAAGAACACTTGGGGCGTTGGCGGGGCCGCCGGAATAACCGCGACCCATCACGGCCCATCCCCTGCAACACAGAACAAAAGGTCACGGATTAAACGCAGCAGACGATAATCCATGTTTCAAGGGAAATATGCAGAGGATCCGAATATTCCAAAGAGCCTCGATTCGAACACGCAGCGAGATCAAAAGAACGCATCGTTTGACGTCCGAGCGCTGAATGCGGCTCGGCAGGCTTTTCGGGTCGTCACTCCGATTGGTCGGAAGGGGGAGGGGTTTCTCGAAACGCACGAGGTTGGGGCAGATCTGGATTGCACTCATCTGTTACATGGATTACGCTCTTCAACGAGCGCGTTATAAATTGGAGTAAATTAAAAAGAAGAGTGTATTATTTTTAAAGGCTTTTCTTTCTCTTCTTTTTTTTGCTGTACGCTAAACAAGGTTTATCGGAAAGACATAGTGAAGTAATTCATCGTTAATGAGAAGCAAATGGACGAAAAGGGACATTATATAAGATACAGATGCAATGTTTAAGCGATCAGACGTCCCGGATTAGCCGGGACAGTCCCAGATGGAAAAAGTGTCCCGGCTTAAATCCGAATTTGGAATGTCCCCCTCTGTATCGTTTTTTTATCTCTCGGTAAATAGTTCCAAATCAAAATAAAGATGAACTAGATTTTTTTAAAGTAGCATCTGAAGAATTCGCATTCCCAACTTTTACTTAATCGCCTTAATATAACGGATGTGGACAAATCAGCCTAAGGCTATGCGCATACATGCAATTATTAATCGGGCAACAGTTTAGTTGCATGTTAAAAGACCATGGGCTCAAGTTAGAGTGCGCATACATGCAACTTTATAGATCGGCAACTAAACAGTCGTAAAACCACAGCGATCGTCTTTTGATTAAAGAATCGCACAACTATCGTAAAGTACATGGGTTTCTACTGGAGAGCGCATACATTCAACTAAACAGTTGCTCTGCTCTGTTCATTCAAGGGGTGAAGGTCACAAAGCGAGCTCAGAAATTGGCGCGTTAACTAGACGGGGCGTTTTAAAGAAGCGCGTGCGCTATTCTTAAAATAATTTAGCTCTAAAAATGGCTGAGATTATTAGGATTGATATGGAATTATTGATTGAGTGTATAGAAAGAAGGCGTGCGCTATATTTATTATCAGTTATTACTTTTAAAATAAATAATAAATTTGCATACTTTTAATGATTGTTACTCCATTTTTATTAATAATGCATGTGTTTTATTACATAATTTTAATTAGCTCAATTGGTATTTTCTTAGTTGATATTTCAGATGCTTTGAAATCAGTAGTTTTAATTTTATCCTTTATATTATTTATCTCTCTTTGTCAACATCCCTTTTTCTCAACTAAACGATGAATCAGATATAATTGAATATGACTTTTTAAAAGACTTCAATGAAAACGTAGTCATTTTACGTTTCAAAATTTGAGTGAAAAAAAATTTTGAGTCACAAGAGAAGCTGTCACTTGGGCAAACTTAATCTAACTCATGTGACCTGTGCTATAAACATTTGAAAACTATGAAACATTTTTTTTTAACATTTGTTAAATATGAAACATTTATTTACTCAATATACTTCAATAATAGACAAAATATTTTAATTATAGTGATGTGCGCTTTTTGGAATGAGCTAGTGATATTTAGAATCGTGTCGCATTCTATGTTTTTCGTATTCATTGTGTACTAGCCATCTTCGGCGACTAGCTTGCTCACCGGGAATATAATTTCAATGGAATCTCTTATGCATAATTTAATATACATGGTTCCCTTAACAATTTCAAATTGTGATAGACATTTAATCCATGTTCTTTCAGTAGATTTACACCTGTTCTGTTCATTGTCTGCATGAACGTCCCTAATAGAGTCAAGTGACTGGTTGTGTCATGCAACATCAAACTGCACATTGTTGGCATCAACTTCACTCTTATTCCTCTTGCAAAATATATATTAGATTTTAACTTTAAAATGGCGCGGCACATTTTACTTCCAGCCTCATATTAACTGGATGAAAATGTGCTGATTAAAACATAACATTAAACATTAAGATATTGCCTTATCTTTCAACAATGATGGAGAAACACGCAATTAAATGTTTATTTAAACAATGAAAACGGTTTGAATTGCGTTGCAACAATGAAGAGTATTGTAGTAAATTATGCCAAAAAATATTTTTAAAAATTCATTAAAATTAGAGAAAATATTGTACGGCAACTTAATTGATATCATTGAAAAGGTAATTTTTTGCACTTTCAAGATGGCGTTATGCTGTAATATTTTCGGAAGTTATAAAGGAAAAACGCCAAAATTTCGCTTAATATTTAATTAAAATTCTAATTAAAATTTTTAAAAAGGGCTCCGAGGTGCACATTCCCACCCTCCAAAGTATGTTTGTGCCAAATTTAGTGGCTCTAAGTCCAGTAGTCTGACCTGTAGAGCGCCAAGACACACACACACATTCTCCTTTATTATCAGTAGAGTAGTAGTCGGCTACTTTACTCTGAAAAAACTGATGTACTTTGATAAATTGTTCCGCGAACTATTTGTAAATTGAATATAGATATCAAATTCGAATTTGGTTAATTTGAAACTGAGGGATCCACAATGAAAATTAGATGTATCCAAAAGTTCGAATTAAGAAAAATTGGGTTTAAAAACAAACACAAGAGATAAAGATTTATTTTAAAGTTTTAATGAATATTACGTAATTAATTAATAAACAGTAAATAATTTTGATGTATAAAGCAATATTAGTTATTCCAATAAATAAAAAAGTAATTTAAATAAAGAAATATATGTACAGCACATAGAGTGCAAAAATTGAGTAATTATTTTTTAATTAAATACATAGAACAGGAGATAAGAGCGAGTTCTTGAGTTAATTATAGGCCTTAAAGATAATTCGCTGGCACTTAAAAGATACGGACGTATTTAACTAACGAAAACAATTCAGAAATGAGCACGATTTCAGTTTTGACCTAAAATTAACCTAATAAATTCGAATTATAAGCTTATGTACAGAACTCGCCTATTACTAGTAATGATCATCAAAGCATTTGATAAAGAAAGAAATTAATGAAAACGAAAGTTCACCATTCAGTTTAATCATTGAAATGATAGCTTCGTGAGAGGGTGTTAGCTGAAAATGAATTTGAGAAAAACTAAATTGTATCACTATAAAAAAAAAAAATCATTTTGGAGCTCCCAGCGCGTGCGCAGTGCGTGAAAAGACAGCCAGAGCATCCAAAAATGGAGAATCGAAAGAGATTAAAAATCGCATGTATGCGCACCCGTCGCAACTAAACAGTTTAGTCGCCGTGAAATCGCGCGGTGCAGGCAATCCGACTAAACTGTTTAGTTGCGGAAGGAATTGCCTGTATGCGCTTAGCCTAATGGAAAAATAGTAAAATGCATTTACTTATGTTTCTTTACTTCTTCCTTCTTTTGTTATGAAATTTTTTGTAATAATCAATTATTACACTGTATCTGGTTTTTTTTTATATCAATTTTTCCAGTAGTCCGTTCATGCAGCGTCCCCGATAGAAGTTCAGAAATTATGGTCAATTTATTACATAAACTTTTTAGATAATTCGTAAATCTCTAAATTTTCTCTTTCTGCATTTTGTCAACGTGGTTTACGAATCGGTTTGAGACAGCAAATTTAATATTTCTATCACGATCAGATAAAAAATTATGATGAATTTTTTAAATTAATAATAATTATTAAAACAGTTGTGTTTTAATCTTTTAATCCAGGATTTCTTTAATTTTGCGACTTAAAGTGGAATTGCTTATAAGAATTATTGGGATCGTAAAATCTTTGTCACCACCTTCTTTTCTCTTATTCCTTATTATTGATTGGTAAAAACTGTTTAAAAAAGAACTCAAATTGATATAAAACGTTTCACTATAATTTCTGATGAACAACTATTTTGATTTGAATCAGTTGTAATTTATTGTTAATTAATTTTTCATTTTCTTACCCATTTTCCAGTCATGGACTCGCGACAAAAGTTTTCTGGGTGAAAATATAGTCAAGAAAAGTCTTGCTTTAATTTAATTATATGGCATGAAACTTCAAAAAGTATGACTTAATGTATCTGCTGAGAAATATAAACTTTGATAAGATTTGAAAACTGAAAAGGCTTTGTCATATTTCCGTATTTTTCTGGACAAAAACGGAATTCAGGAAAGGCCTATTTTAGTTTAATATGTCATTTGAAAACTTCCAAAACTGAAAACAGAGAACATTATCCAGTGTATAATGTTCCGATTGTACAGCAATGAAATTGGAAAAGCGTATTAACTTAAAGACACTAATTCATTTATATGATAATCATAAAATATAAAGCGTTACATGATTAAGCAGATCATGATCATTATAATTATTTTATAAATTAATCATGTTTTTAAAAGTCAGTAGCGATGGTTCTAACTTCCTTATTTCGTATCCAAATCTAGATTTCTTAGTACTCGTTGTTTACTTTGAATTTTAGTGTATTTATGTACCTCACGGCGGTGGCGTGAATTGGCAGCAGCATGGGGGACCCCGGTAAATGTTTAAGGTGGGACCCATTTTTCAGTCCTGAAGTCCAGTAGCAATGCCTGTGTAATTGTAATACCTCAGGTCGGGCCCCTAAGACTGAGGGCAAAGGTTTCTTAAAACAGCGCGATTTTTGTCATTCAGGTTAGAGCGCTCCGCTTCTGGTTTTTTTGTGGCTACACTACTGACCGAGGGCCCCTGCCACTGACTCAAGAAGGTATTCAGGTTGAAAAGGCTTTAAGAACATTCTGATCAAAAACGCTGTCCGAGTGGAATATGTCGAAATGTTCAACAATTCCAAAATCGAATATTCTAGTGTTCTAACTTGAATGTTCGATATAAAACTTCATGTGATAAAGGGCCGATAAATGTAAAAAAGATAATAAATTTGCACTTCCTGCATGTTTTCTTTATCGGTAACCATCTGATATAACGATCAGTCGATGCGGAATATTTTGCTTAAATCTAATCTTAAGAATGCAATTCACAGTATGGACACCCCCAAACGTCTTTATCTGAAGTGGATAATACCCCAGTTAGGATTTACAATGACTTCGCACCTTATCAATTTACAGAAAAATTTGATATTTCTTACGTTAAATTAAATTGGTTACTATTATTTTTCGAAATGTTGGAAAAGAAAATTCATCAGAAATTCTTTTAAAAAATTAATTTAAGTTGATGGTTTTAAAAAATAACATGGATTATTTTCTTAAAATTAAAAAGCAGGACGTTTCATTCTAATCCGAGACATTTTTCAATCCAGCCCAAAGAATCAAAAACCTAGGCTTTAATGGCTCATCTGGTCCCAGATTGGCCACTGTTCTAGTATTATGAATCCAATCCTTTTTCCGAAACTTCAAATGTTTTTAATGGGCAGGTATATTAGGGGATTTTACCATCATCCTATTTATAGGACGGCACCTAGATCCTTTGTAAAACCAGTTAGAATATACCTTTGTCTCTGTAAATTTTACTCAGTAATAATGTATAAGACTGTTCATGGATAAATTTGAAAAGAATACTGGCATTTTTTTTCACACAATATTTAAATTAAAAATATAATTCATGTCAAATAATAAAAATTAGCCAAATTGAAAATTTTTTTTAAAAAATCAAAATTACTAATAATTGAACTTAAAATGATAATAAATAACACTTGTCAGTCTCAAAATATTTTTTATAAGCGAAACATTAAAAAAAGTGCCATATTAGCTGTGAAAATTCAACAAATCTGAGCTGTCCTGTGCACAGTGCAATGGTAAAATACGGGTTAAACTTAAAAAGTGGGACATTTAATTCAAATCCGAGACATTTTTTTTCAGTCCGACCCAAAGAATTGGAAACCTGGGCTGTAATGACTAATCTGGGACATTTGGTCGGTTAAATTCACTTTACTATATCAGCAAAGGCGAAAGAAAACGAAGTTTCCTCTGAAAACAAATCACTACCTCCGTTTTTTTCGTTTTCAACTACGATTCCTTCCCCGTTACTTGTTTATCGAATGCGTGATCACCATTAGTGCGCGGTCCCCTTCGCGATGTTGTCTGTTTTCCTCCCACCTCAGTTGGGGCCGAGGCGAAATACCAAGGGCAGCAATTCATCTTTCAAGTACCGCCCCTCCCCGCCTTCGACACACAACGCGTTTGCTCGTTTCTTTCTTTTTCTTCTTTTTTTACAGCTCGCAAAGCATGTCACCAGGATGCGTTTCTTATCGCTCAGGCTGCGATCGCCCATATCTCCCAGCTCCTTTTGATTAGAAAGTAGTAGTAGCAGCAGTTTTTTCTTTTTTTTCTTTATCGTTTGGTGTTTTTTTTTCCCTTACGCCGAATTTTTCTCAAATGATTTGTAAACGAGGTGGGAATTTTTAAAGCGTCCGTCACGGTGGTTCCGCTTCGGTTCTTGTTCTGTTTTACCTAAACGGAATGATAATTAAATGCGTTAACCAGCACGCGAAAATCATCTGAAAATTGCTTGGTAACTTATTGAAAATGCCAAAAACAAATGAAGAAATTGAAATATAGTAAAGTACTTCGTTTATACGACGTTAAGCTTTGATTATGCTAAGGTGACAAACCGTCCCCCTTAGGACAGTCCTCCTTTTGTAAGTTCTGCCCTCCCTTGAAAAGTGTCCTCCTAAATGTCCTCCTTTTTCGATATTTTAAGACTAATCTGTAAATCTGCGTATTCGATCGATGATAATTGGGTTTTTCAATTGCTAAGGATTTTTGGACAAGTTAGAAAACGAGATTGAATGTTGATACCTAGTGGCAGCACTCACTGTAAAATTCAATATGAAGCGTATTTCTTGTTCAGATATTTCCAATACATTGCTAAAAGATAATACATTGGCAAAAAATATTCATTCAATGTACTCATTTAAATAATAATAATTAATAAGCATACACACCACCACACAAAAAGCATAATAACAATATAAATTGCTACAAATGTTTTTATTATGCATTTATCATATTATGATATCATTTCATATCATATGTTCATTATATCAAATGTTTCTTTTATTTATGGTATTTTTTTTTCTTCAATTTATCCTCCCTTTCATTGTAAAAAATTTGGTCAGCTTAATTATTCGTATTTTTCATTCTTTCTAAAATTCGCAAACTTTATGCCTTAGTCATTATTTCTCCGTTCCTATTATTTTGAGATTTTTTTAATTAAAGTTTTTTCTCCTTTTCTTTTTTTAATCTTAGTTTACTGTACATGAAGGGGGGAAAAACCCTTTTCGGTTTGAAGCGAAATAATTCATTAAAATATACGTTAAAAGAAATGCAATTATTTAAAAATGCATCTCGCAAGAAATGAAACTAAAATGCACGGTAATTTAAGATAAGAGAAACATTACTTTCAACTTTTCAAAGTGCAAAAGTTAGTTTTGAATGAACTGAAATTTTGTCGCTTTTCCGCAGTAACTTCTGAGAAAATTATCTCACAAAGCAGACTTTTGTGCCATCTTAAAATTCGAATAATTACCTTTTCAATAATGCTAATTTCATTTTCGTACAATTTTTCCTTTAATTTTTAATAATTTTTCCAAATTATTTTTAAGAGCAATTTGTAACAACGCCATTCATGTTGTATCGAAATTCAAACCAATTTCATTGTTTCCATTTCTAAATGCATCATTCATTTAATATATCATAAGTCCTAACGACAGCAGGGCCGTCTTATCAAATTGTAGCTCCCTGGGCTAGAGTAAATTGACGCCCCATCAGAACCATAACTAGGAATTTGAGTGTCTGTTATCCAATGAAAATACCTAACTGAAAAAAATAATTGAGAAGAAAAAAGTCACCTATTAATCTGATTAGCACCTTACAGTTTTGCAAATCAACGCCTTTTCAAAACAGGATTCTGCAAACCAGCTACAAGTACCACCACCCTTAATCGTACACATGATTAATTTTAACGGTTTCATCAAAAATTTAAAAATATTCCTACATTGGTTCTGCATGAATATTTTTGGAGTGATATACAGCAAAACGCCGTTTATACGTTTCTCATTTATACGTCGTTTCATCACAGTCCCGATTCATTCGTATTGATTGTGCTTCGTTTATACGACGCAAAGCCTCTGTTATACGTGGTTTCTCCCCTTTCTGAAATGTGAAAATTTCCTCTTTTCTAGTATGTGAACTGTGATAAAAATTGTATCATGACTTCGTAATTATTCACAGTTGTTGAATTAATAGATGATAAATTGTCTGGTGCTAATTTAAGCGCTGATGGAGAAGTCATTCCAACTGTCTTTAAAGACGCGATCGATTCCAATGAAAAACTTAGAACTTGTCAAAAGACCAGTGAAAAAGCATTCAATGAATTCATAGTGCAGTAGTACTTAATACTCACAGACAATCAGCAAGTCAGACAACATTAAAGATTTTTTTAAAATTAAACGCCCAACTGCATGCACACAAATCCTAAAAGAAATGTATAATTAGTACTCAAGATATATAATAAAGGTATGATTTTTCTCACTTTTATGATAAATTTTTAATTTAAAAATTTAATTATTGTTTCCCATACTAAGTAGTTATTTACTAGTACTATCTTAAAAGATTTTAAAATTAATGATTTTAAATTAATTTGCTGTAGTAGCATTAAATTTGTAGTAATCGAAGTTTTTTAGTAGAATTTAATTTATACGTCGTTTTAGGTCAGTCCCTTGAAATACGGTATAAACGGTGCTTTACCGTGACCCTCGGTAATCAGGCCTGATAAGTGTTGACGTCACCAAACTTAGAGGAACGCGTTTCTTCCCATTACCACTTTCCGTCGATACTAGTATGCACGTGCGTTTGTAATGTTACTTGACTGAATTATTTTAATATGTACAGATTCTAATTTATGAAAATGGGAATTTATATCTGCCCCAGAATGCCTTACACATGCTCTCGTACCTCACTATGATTCGAACGGACCTAAAATAAAATAATTTTTCCTAAAGACACAGAGCTATGAAACCGGTGGATTTCGGCTATCAAGTTAAAAAATTTTACTCCAACAAAAATTTAGCAGGGTAAGTTTATTTTTCTATATTCTTATTTTACTATTAAAATTTGTGTATATACATTCATATTCTTTGACATAAAAAAGAAACAATTTCATCACTGGAATTGTCTTTTTCGCTTGAAATATGTTGATCTTTTATAATCATTTTCTTGTTTTATAATGTTTATCTTTCTAACTGTATGTATTATTACAAAGATGTAATGTCGCTTTCCTGCCTCGCTAGTCTTATATTTGGGGAGGGAGATTTACAGTGGTAAGCATGGAGTGACAGGCAGCGGCCATTCCGGGATCCCTGACCTTGGCGACAAATCGATGATTCCAGAAAATTCGATCCTTTTCTCGATATCTCTATTAGGAAAGAAAATGCGCTCGAATGTACGAGAAGACTCCATGTGACGTCACGGCCTGTCGGGGAGAATATATAAGGACCGCACTTGGATCAGAGAGCAGTGTGTGTTGATCCACTGGAACGACTTTGGAGTTTCGTCTGCAGTGCGAGCTAGGAAGCTGGTGAGTTGAACGCTATTGAAAGTGCTGTTATTGTCGTTATTCGTGATTTGCCGACTGTTTGTGTTTCTAAATCTCAAAGCACTGAACTGTTATTACCTGTGAATTGTTGTCTCTTTACGTTGCTAATCTGTGCAGTATCTATTGTTTCCTGTTACCTGTGCTCCGTGTTTTCTTGCATTTTTGTGAATAAACCTTCTTTCTCCACTATCCTCCGTGTTGGACTGTTTACACCATATACTCACAGAACGATTTTTGTAACAGTATAATGTCAGAATTTTGAAGTAATGCCAGCTAAAAAAATTATTTTTTGTGATTTTGATAAAGACAAATGATAAACAATACTGACTAACTGATTACACTTGCTTTCCAGTAAATGTATTCTTTTGTTAGTCTTTATTCATTCCTTTCAAGTAACGCTGGGACTGTCTTTAGTGAAATTATATGAAAGATTTCCTATTGTTCAAATATTTTTAGTTTCCAAATATTTACATATCTATCTATAACTCTCTCTATTTATTTCATTTTAACGTTCGTCAACTATATTTAAAGACTGATTTCCTTGCTACCTGTAAAGATGTTGATCCAAACACTGGAAATGTGATAGAAGTGCCACTAAAAATAAAAACGTGAACAAAATATTCTGTATTGTTATGAAGTATTGGTTATATAAGCCAATGCAATACATCGTATGTTTATAATGTAAATGTTAACTGCTTATCATTGTTATTGATTGAGCAGAGTTTAGGATTGTTATCGTATTAACAGTTTTATGATTGAATTTTTGCCAATAAGGGTAAGAAAATATGTGAAAGTTAAAATATTTCATTCTCAAAAAAAAGTTGTTGCATGGAAATAACAAGGTTTAAATTCTCAAGGCTGAAGAAAATTTTAAAAGCAAGCAATTTAGAAAATTTTCACTCTTGGAGGAATCTAATAGCTCTATTTGAAATTGAATCCTACTTTAAAATAATTTGAATTTTGTTAATTTTAGGAATCTAATCTATAGGATTTTTTGTTGTATTTTAACTCTTGTAAGTATGTATTGTGGATCTAACAACACTAAATATAATCTCATTCTTTTTTTTTCTATCTATATACTCGGTCCTGTCGCCATCCCATCTCAGTTCCTCAATCTGTTGACATATTTTTCATCGAACAATGAATGTGGAGAAATCCCAAATAGCAAAAAGGCCAGAACAGAACAAGATTTCTTAGCACGGACTCTGAGAGGAAGTTGTGATACTAAAAGAATGCGTGATAAATCAATGACTTTTAGTTAGTTGAAAGAATTATCTGGTTCTTCTAAACTGGATAAATGGACTGTTAATCAGAATTCATCTTCAAAAATGTGAATTCATATAACTTCTAACCCAGCATCAAAAATTCCACACATTATCCTTGGGTGGGGCATGTGGGGCGCGTGCCCTGGGCGCAAAATTAAGGAATCAATTGGTTGTATTTAAAAGAAAAGTGGACTTTTTGAAGCTCTTTTTCCCAAGATTCTTAAAAATTGAAATGGTTTCAACAAAGTGCGGGAAAATCTTAACGATACAGTCATTTTTACAACCCGGAAACCTCAAGCTGCGACAAAATTACAAGTAATATTATGTTTCAGAGATTTGCCGACCCAAACTGCCATCAATGAAATTACTAACTCGTTTAAAAGGAAGGTCCTTTTTAATTTAAGTCTCGGTGGGGTGGGGATAAGGAAAGATGGTTAAGGGTGATTATCTCAGAAGGCTTTCTACGGTTTCACACGTTATTGTCTGATCCATACTGACTGATAACAGTTTCTTCGGAAATGGGTGATAAATTTTTCAAAAGTGTCATTCCTATTTTCAATCAGCAAAGAATGAAGAATGGAAAATATTCCTCCATATTTTTTGCGCAGTTTTACTCTACCAGCTTTAAAAGACGTATCTTTACATTGTTTTCAGTACTGAATGTTTGCATAATTTGCATGAGGAAAATGCGATTGTGTTTATTTTGAATTTTATTTCGCAAAACCTAGATGCTGTTGTTCTGCTAAAAGCAAACAAACAAACAAAAAATACTGAGAGAGAGAGAAAAGACCGCATCAAATTTTACAATTCCTGGTAAAAATTATCAGTCCGTATTGACGTTTAAATCAAGATAAATGAAAGCAGTTCCTTTAATAATTAACGAGAACAAATACATAAAGAAGAGAAATTCAATTTCTGCCGTAATGTGAAGCGTTTTGTTTCCTCACTGAGTTACGCTATTGTCACCAACTAATTTTATTGTTAAAAAAACACAATAAAATTTTCCTTGACTACCAAATCGTTAAACTACCAATAGTCAACATAAAATAATTTTTTAAATATGTAAATTTGGCAGTCATTTTTTTTTTTTGTAATCCTTATGTTAAGTACATGTACAAACATTTAAGTACTAAAGTATTGTAATTATAAACACTTTTGCTTCATTAAAAGCCAGAAAGGTTAATTTATAACATTTCGGATACCCTAAAGCCTTCAAAATTTTTCAGAAATAATGCATCGTTTTTTATGCACGTAAATAATGCCTACTAAAATAAGAAGGAAGTGTGATTTTACAGGTCATAGTTAAATTAATAACGTTGTAATTTGTTATTGTAATTTGTAATTCATATTTGAATTGCAAATTAACGTTGTAATTTGCGATTAACGTTGTAATTAAAATCATTAACGTTGTAATTTGTAATTCATATTTGAATCAACATTTTTTCCGCTGAAATAGCTTATCCCCTAATTTCATGCAATGAATTATAATTTTGTCATAAGGTGATAGATAAAGCATTATTAAACTTAAATAGTTGTAAAGTTTGATTAATATATTTAAAGATATAGATGAAATTATATGATGAATTATATTGTGAATATTATTAACTTTATTAGTCTCTAAGGCTTTTGTATGAATTTATCTGTGTTAGCAAAAAATTTACTTCAATATTTAGAGTTTTTATATACTGCCTATGGGCAAACAACTAATGTATATAATTTTTTCATTTTTATTCATATATGTGTTGGTTGTTTTTTTTCGATTGATTAAGAGATTTTTACACATTTTATATTATTTTTCAAATACGAGATAAATGGAATGCACCTTTTATTTATATTTTTCTAATATATCAAAAGTTTCTTACAAAAAAAACTTTGATTTTCTGTTTTCAGCCATATTTAAAGGATTCAAGTCAGAATGCACCAAGTTTTCTGCGAAAATTTAACTAAATTTCGTTCAAAAATTTGTAAATCCTATCATTTCAAAAATGTTTTATATGTTAATTTTTAACTTTATTTACACTTTTAATTTTTGCACTCTCCGGCATAAAGTTTCCGAAAAGAAAACTAGGAAAACATTTCAAAAGGAAAAAAAGATGGGCGCAGTTTCGATATTTGCCCAGAGCGCCATTTTATGTAGGTACGCCACTGATTCCACATTCAGTTATTATTGATGAGCAATTGAATATTAGAGCTTATAATGGAGATTTGGAACTGAGTAATCTAAGTAAATTTTCTTTTTCTTGTAATGTAAATAACATATTACAGGATTTGTTTAAACTAAATATTGAAAATATAGATTTGCAAAATCGTATTATACATAGCATTCTTAATGCTTTAAATCATTAGAAATCATTTTCTGCTTTATATTTTTAAAAATTTCAATTTTAAAGAGTTGTGATAAGATTGTAATATTAATGTTGGATGAAATGCATTTAAAGAATGTGTTGATTACAAAAGTGGTAATATAATAGGTATAAGTTAAAATACTGATTCTTGTGCTCATGTGCTTATGATGAAAAGTGTTCTATCGAAATTTAAAGATGTTGTATACATTTTACCTAATAAAACTTTGACAGGCGAAGATTTGCATGAGTTCCTTAAAAAATTATCATTGGCCTAGAAAACATAGGTTTTTGTGCGTTGTGACGGATAATAATTCGATTAATCGCTAACTATACAAACTTAAGCTTTTGGTGAGATTGAAATTAGAGATTTAAGATGTGAAAGTTTTTGTTTAAATATTGAATCTGTAAACAATACTTATGACATATGTGTGGAAACATCAGATTTAACTAATGCTGAACCTTATCTTCCTGTACTTATTTATTTAGCAGGGTATTGTATGCACTCAGCTTTGAAAAGAGAAAGTTGTTCCATGTGTAAAGAAATACATTTGCTTGATAAAAAATAAGATTTAAATGTTAATTATGATTTTTTGAAAAACTTTGATAGAGGTCAATTGATATTTCCCGAGAGCACGTTGTAAATGTAGTTTTATATACTTATATTCTTGTAAATAAGTTATGCTTCAATTTTCAATCAGAATTTTTAAGAATGCAAAATCATCGGCATATAGCTTTTTCGACTACACTATCCATATTAGAATATAGTAACATGTTATAAAGCGATGAGCTTTGTGGCAATTTTCACGATAACAATACCATTCTTAGGGAGTTTTTATATGTGGCAGTAAACATACTTTTGAATAACTTTTGTAAGGAGAAAAAAGAGAAAGCTGAAAACTCTCTCACGATAGTAAAATTTTTCTATCTAAAACAATGAATTATTGCTTATCATATGTATTATTCTGTTAATCAATATATATAGCATTAGTACACATTAAGAATATTTAAATTTTTTATGTATGACTCATTTGATGTATTTTATATGTTTTTGAAATGAAATAAACTATTAAAAAATACATTATTGTGATTTTTTATTCAAGTTATGATGCAGTATATTTTTACTTCATAATTATATCACTACTTCAATTTATTCTGAATGAGTAGCAATAAGATTAAAATTATCTATCTAAAAAGATCTGCATTAGAATTATCTTTGTAAAGCAATGCATTCTTCCTTGTCATTTTGTTTATCAATGTACTAGCAGTAAGCGCACGGCGTTGCCCGTGGAATCAGGACTTCGACAAAATGGAAAGAAAAAAAAAATGCCAACAATGACACGAAACAGTTTTGAAAATAAAATCAAAACAAAAGATACATATTATTGATTTCCCCGCTTATTTTTCTTCAAGATAATGACATTTTAACTGTAGAAAAACAGTACAAAGTACGTTAATCCGAAACAATATTAAAAAATTGGAACGCAAAAATGATTATTATACAGCAAGCAAAATATGCGAGACAAATAATGACGTTGAAATACAGCCGAAAATAATAATCGAAGTCATTCACTTCAAGGTTATGACGTATCCTGCGCTCTGCACAGTCAGCCAATGAAATTGCAACAATGCTTGTTGGGAAGGCTCCGGAGAAATTTCCGCGGGAGAATGCTCGCTAGAGAAAAATCTCTTTTAACTGACCAGGAAAAAATCGATTAAAAAAAAAAACCGAAAAAAGATATTTTAATCGTTCTAGTTTTAAATCCGACAAAAAACGTTCCAGTCATAAGTTGAAAATAATTGAAAATGATAGCTTTATTAGAACGTCGGAAGCGAGAATTTTAAGAAATCTGAACTGAACATTACCACAAAAGTGACTATTTTTCAAAAATCTCTCAAAATTTAGTAAATTATGTTACCTCATTAGAACGGAAATCGATTGCTCTTTCCGATGGTGTATCTGTTTATTTCGTACAGTTATCCAAAATCATACTATTGAGAAATTAGTGCGAAAAATCTCCCAAAACAACACAAAACATTAATAAATTTTTTTTCTAGATTTAATTTTAAAATTCCGGCTTCGAGATGCATTGAGTCACCATTACGATTACCTGTGTGCCAAATTTCATGGCTGTAAGTGCGATAGATTCGTCTAGACATCGCGGACACATACACGCACAAACATTGCCTTTTATAAGTATAGATATTATATTATTACATATTGAGTAGATTTTTTTATGATTGACTTATTTGTTGTATTTTATGTGTGTTTGAAATTAAATAAACTGAAAAAACTCATTTTTGTGATTTTTCTTTAAATTCAGATTCAATGCATTTTCAATTCATAATTATTCTGAATGAGTAGTAATAACTACAGTGAAAAGGTAAGAAATTTCTTTAATTATTTTTTCTGTGACAAATAAACATTCTAAGTTCTTTTTAATGAAAATGATCTAGAATGTAATGAAATATTCATGATAATTCTCAGTTTTAATTAAATGCATAAATATCTTTATATTGATATGATCGGTAGAATCAAGACTTTCTAAAAACAGTTGATAAAAAATAATTCTTAATTATTAAAAATTATAATTATTTTGTATCAACATGTGTTCTATTTATATTTGTGTATGACTATTATGTTTTCCGTACGAAAAAATTCTTTCAGATACGATAGTTTTATAATAAAAACTAACAGATTATTAATCACTGTGTTTTCTTAAATCCCCGTTTGGGTTCAAAAATGGTAAGAATATATTTTTTTCCATTAAAAAATTTTCTTAAAGCTATCGCAAAGTGTACTGCTATCGGAAGTTGGATGCCAGTGAGCTCGATCCTTCGAAACCATTCCTCTAAGTTGTGTGACGTCACGAACTAGTTGTCGGGCCTGATTACCGAGGGCTACGGCTTTACTGTGCATGTTTACGTTACATTACTAAATCGATGGCTGTCTATTTACAAGCTCTAATCATATTTTTACTTTTAACATATTGTAGCGGTTACAATTCACTGCCTTCTCCTTTTTATGGTAGGTGGCGCTACTAGAGCCATCCGGGTTTTTCCCATGATACCTCTCTCTCTTCTTCTTCTGTATACTTGTCTTGTGTTGTTGTTCTCTGCCTTCCGTCTTGTACCTTTTAATGTACTGTGTCGTGGAACTTAGCCATCTGATAAAAATGGTACCTGAAATTGAATTAATTCTTCAACCGCGGCATTCCATATAAACACGAGTCTCGTCCCTCTACAATATTTAAAATTACAATTAAATAAAAATTTGTTTCTAAATTAAAATAAAATCAATATAGTCAATCTATAGGCGCCCCTATACTTCAGCTCAATTAGTCCAATGAATAAGGCGGCCCTGAACGTCAGTGGCGCAGCTAAAGAAGGGCGGTCCTCTGCAGTTGGTGTTTCGAAAGGCGCAGGAAAACAATTTTATGCAGACATGCAGGAAAACAATTTTATAACTAAGAAGAGTAGCAGCACAAGCTCAATCATTACGTAGATAAAAAAAAAATAACTAATGTAATTAATTCATGTTTGTCGTCTTTCATTGGTAAATTTCAGATTAAACGCGTAATTTCTCAATCTGTCAGCAGAGATAGAGGGTGTGAAACGATGAATTACGTTACGAATAAACTGTTTTTTCCCCTGGATTTTTTTTTAATTTGAGGATTATGTGTCATTAGGTAGCTTGTAAAGGAAAGGCGCTTGTTGCAAATTCACATCGGGTGGTAAAAGTTGCAGCTACGCCACCGTTAACGTCCGTCCTCGAGCTCACTGAATTTTAAAATTTTTATTTCTCTTGATGATTTCTGTGAATTTTTATCGCAAATAATTTTTTAACTTTAAACTTTTAAAGTAAAAGAAAAAGCATGGAGAAAGGAGGTGCTCAGCGCAAGCACGCGATTATTTAAAAAGTATAATATATAAATGAGTAGCGTCATAATAAATAAAAGAGGGTAATGACAATGATAGCTTTAAAAGGTTAAATTTAAAAATAGGAAATAAAAAGGAAATCTATGTTTGTTGAAGAAAATTAGTGACAATTTTTGTAAAATAAAATGCATGGGCATATGAAGAAAATATGATCCCGAGAAACATCTGGTATATAAGCTAGTACTGTTATAAAAAGTATATTCTATAACTCATCAGTAGTCACGTTAAAATATACTTCTTTTTTATTATTAACTAGCCGCCTACGGCGACCAGCTGGTTCGCCAATCTTGTATTAATAGTAATAAATAGTAATAAGGCAATTAGGGTGCACATTTTAATTTTTGTAAGCTGAAAACAATAATTGCAATAAACACAAAGAAATGAATTTGAAAACACAAACAGTGAACAGTTAATTAGTATAACTGAATTTAAATTCTTTATACACAAAAGGTAAATGTGCAGGATATTTTTGCATGTAATGAACCTTGAGTTAATCCCTTATATTTAACTGTTAAAAAATGATAAGTAAAAAGATTCTTTAAAAAATGGAAAAGATTTTAAATTTGAAGAATTAAATTACAATAATTACATTTCTCAGCTAAAAATAATTTACATATTAAAACTTAAAATAACTAAATAAAGTTTATTCTGTGAAAAAAAAAGAATCGACTACATTTTGTGAAACGCAAAACTAAATTCATGATAACTATTTAAATCTAGTCAATAAAAACAATAATTTATAAATAAAAAAAATTATTGAATTGATATGCTTGAAAGAAACAAATCTTGAATAATAATTCTGTGCATAACAAAACAACAAACACACACTAAGAAATTGAATACCTATAAACTATGAAAACACAAATTGCCACATAATAGCTAACAAAAAATGAACTAAAACAGGCATACGTTTGGATAATAGTTATTCTCTCTGTGGATCAAAGTAAAATATAAAAACACATCACCATTCAACAGTGTATAGCAAAGATAATGTGCATTTCGAGTGAACAGAAATAAAACATTTAAATGAGGAGATAATTTTAAAACTCAAAAGATATGTTTAAAAATTACTGAGAAAATAGTATAAAATTAAATAATCAAAAGTTAAATGTGAGTATTGGAAGAATTTAAATCTGTTTCCTTTTAGGTATGCAAAAATGCAAAAAAAGAGGAAGAGAAGCTGACGAAGTATTTGTTGACACTGACGAAGGCAAAACTCAGGCGAGAATTGAACCCGGGTTGAAAAGATGGGAGGCATATGCCTCACCTCCTGCGCTATCGGAACCGCATCAGGGAATGTTTGAAGCAGTAGTCATGGAGTATAGGGGGAAAGAGGGGGGTCAAAGATTGATGAAGAAAGAGCAAATTTAGTATCTATAAAACTGTAAAGAGACGATTACTAATAATATGATTCTAACAAAAATTGAACTAAATATTATTTAGCTAATTTACCATTCTTATCTATTAGGCTTAAGTTTGTTTTCCAGCGCAGGCACGTGTCGTTGACAAACAGCTCTTAGCCCGCCTACTTATACGCCAATCTGTACTCTCGCACCCACCACTGTAATATTCTGGTGACTTTAGAAATTTATAAAAAATAAATAAAATTTCGTACAATAATAAAACTGATACCATTGGAAAGATAATTTTTTGCTCTTTTAAATGACATAATTTTTTTTTATCTGCATCAATTCATTCAGAAGTTATTGGCAAAAAACGAAGAAATTTGGTTTAATTTTTAAATAATTTAAATTCGAATCAAAATTTTTAGAAAACGGCTCCGGGTGCGCATCTTCAGCATCCAAAGTATATCTGTGCCAAATTCGGTAGCTCTATGTTCTACGATCTGTTCTGTACACCGCCAACAGACAGACAGACATTCATCTTTATTAGTATTAGAGATTAAAGTTGATAATACTTATAAAGTTATTGTATTTGTTTAAAATAAACTTCGCGCTATAAGTGCTTGCACATTTTGTTAAATTTTAAACATTTTGTGGTTTAAAAAATTATATCCATCAACTCATTTGAAATTTACAAATGTAATCACTAAATTATTACCAGTGTTAAAAATAAAAAGCAAGTAAATTTAAAAATTAATATTTTGCTTTAAAATATTTATTTCTTTATAACACTTCAACAAGATAGTGAAAGTTGCTCAAAAAGTGCAAAAAGAATTTTTTTCCCTCACTTTTATACTGAAAATAAAAATGAAAAATTTTGCTATTTCATTTCCTTTTGAAATTTTCAAGACTGCCATAGCTATTAAAACAGAAATCATGCATCGATTGAACAAAAATTTGCCTACAAACGCAAATACTTTCTAAATTGAATGAAATGATCAATTTAACATTGAACTTTTTCCTTTCATATCTCCATTTAATTTAACGTTTTGTGTAACGCCTATCTCCATTTCATCTCGTTAAATTGCTTTGAAATTCTGACTTCTGTAAAAACAGGAGAATTGGGAAAAAGAATTTGAATTAATATTTTAAATATTTAGCTTCTTTTTATCTAAATCTTAGCAACGCCAAGCGTCTAATATTTCTAACCAGCTAAAGTAGTTTTCATATAATTAAATATTTCATCTACGGCTCCAAATAAATTTTCCGCTGAATTTAATTTTTAATTCTAATTGTTCATTAAAATATTAGATCCGGTGGAATTTTGTTTGTTCAAGGACAAATTCTAATCAGTCTACTTCTGATGAAATTCTAAATAGTCACTTACTTTTATAGCCAAATTATTTTCATAAAATGGAAGAAACGGCTCGCTTGTTTTTGAATAATTTTAATGAATTAAATTTTAAATGCTCTCTCGCTTCTATAGCCATTTTAATTTCGCAAAATGAAAAAAAAAAAAATGAAACGATTTCCTCCCTTTTTTTTCTAGAATAATTTTTTGAATTAAATTCTAAATGTTTCTTCCCCTTCTGCATCTAATATATTCCCACGAAATCAAATAAAAGATTTTATTCTTTCGAGGAATTTACTGAATTCTATAGCGAAACTTCTTTCATGTTTTTTTTTTAAAGAATTCATTGAATTAAATTTTGAATGTTCTATCGCTTTTTTTTAGCAAATTTATTTTCACGACGTAATTTTTATAAAATCTCACAACGGTTTTTTTTTTCTTCTTCTTTTTCTCCTCCTTCCTCAAAACGATTTATCTGAATTCAATTCTAAATATTCTCTGACTCTCAGCGCCAACTTGTTTTTATAAAACCCGAGCCAGACGATTTTTTCACCCCTCCCCCCAAGACCGGCGTATCATTCCTTTTCGTTATTTCTAAGAATCGCAAGCCATATTCATGCATACTCACGTGTGGAATAATGCGGCCTACGCCGGGTCACTTTCTTTTGATCGTTTGCATCTCCCCCCCCCCCCATTCATTGTACTTGTCCGGGGGGAGGAGCAGAAAAGGTGTGAGAAACAGGCTCCAAGAGATTGAATCGCCTCCTCCTATTCCATAACAGCCCCCTCCCTCACATGCTGATTCCACAACCAAACGATATATAAAAAAAAAATCTGAAAAACCAAACGATAAAGAAATAACAACGGCCGAGGTCACGGCAACCCTAGGCCCCCTCCGCCTTTCTTTTCCGTTCTATTCGACATGGAATTTCCAATTCGAAAAAGATTACTTGCTCTTGCGAAGGCCCTGGTTCCACAGCTTGGGTTGACCCTCTTCAGGGGTGGGATGCTCGTCGCTGGGATTAGCACTGCGCCCTTCAGCCTATATTTAGGAGATTTGTGTGGCAGCACATTTTATCTGTTGTCAGGACCAATAAAAAACGATTAGTTTGAAAGACTTCGAATAGTTCTAAGATTCTGAGCCTGGCGTCGAGAGTTGTGACGAATTCAGGGAACACGGATGCTGCTGAGCTGAATTGGTATATAAAGTTCGATACCTTGTACATGCCCAAAGTTTCAAATCCAGGGGTGGCAAACCGGGGGCGTAGTAGTTTCCCACTTTTTGAGGAAAAAATTAAATTTTTATTTCATTTTAGCTGTTTAAAACTGGAATTACAAAAAAATCAAAAGTGTTCAAGAAAGTTAGCTAATTTTGCAACTTAATTTTTTTGTCTACCCCTATACTGCTGGGTACGTTTAGGTACCTCTAGATTAGATGCAGTTTAGATATTATGTATGAGATATTACGACTAATGGAGGGCTAAATATAGTTCATTTTTGTTAAATAGATAATTTTTTTCACATATATTTCTTGCTTATGGAACCACGCAGATATAGGTTAATTGAAAGTCTTGAAGGTGAAAATTTGATTTACATATCGGTAAAATACAGATTGTTTTCGTTTTGGGGTAGTGATTTTTTAAATATTTATTTATTGTTATTATTATTTTGCCAATGACAGTTTTTAATGCAAAAGATGTCTTAGGTGGATTAAAAGACTTAAAACTAGTTGCAT
Organism: Araneus ventricosus; assembly: GCA_013235015.1. NCBI lineage: Eukaryota > Metazoa > Arthropoda > Arachnida > Araneae > Araneidae > Araneus > Araneus ventricosus. Next base: position 52,789 of record BGPR01001814.1, on the reverse strand, counting down.
AAACCGGAACTCGAAATATACCTTTAGGTTGCCCTGACACATTGTACAGGAATGATCGTTCTTAAGTTTTTATTTATTTTGAAATAAGCCGTAGTGAAAAATATAAAATCGTTTGCTGGCATGTTTGACTAGAGCAGGTTTTCTATAATAAAAATAAAAGCTTTTATTGCACCTTTTGAAAGTTAATATTTTTTGCGCAAGTATACATGTGGCAGAAAAAAATCACTCAGAAAAGTTAATGATATCTCGTCGAAAAGAATAACACCAAACTCTATAATGGCTAAAATAAAACTTTAAAAAAAATGAATAGCACATAAACATATTCTATGCCAGACTGATGTATTCAGGTCCATGAACAGCAAGGATGTAGTGGGGCCGGAACGCCGTACCGGCACTGCTTTTTTTTTTCACGAGAAACATCCTTAAAACAGCGCTCTTTTTGTCACCCAGGTTAGAGCGTTCCGGCACTGTTTATTTTGCGACTACACCGCTGATGAGCAAGAAATATATGTGAAAGGAAACTGACTTTTTAACAATAATTAATTTGTCTTGAGAATACTGATTTTATTATTATTAATTTGTACTTTGTCACTGATTTAAATATTGATGGTTTCAGTTAATCGTAGTTCCAAATTAGTTTCAAAATAATCCTTCATTTCCTTCGTACAATTAACGAAACAATAATTCGGTAATTTAATATAACAATATTTGAAAATTTAAAATATTTTACACTTTATTAACATTCTCAGCCATAAAAAAAATACCGAAATGATTCTGATATCTATTAAATAGTAGAGTGATATTGTACGACTAATGGCATTTTGAACCAGGATGCAATAGTACATTGTTCTGATATGATCTCTTGAACAACGTACTAGAGTGGTTGCATTGTCTCATTATAAAAAATAAAGTTCATAGGAGTCGGGGTGGCGCCATGGGAGAAGCCACGGCCCTCTTGTCGAGGATGCTGTGCTTCCCCACGTCGGGGCAAATTTTTGTACCCCGTTCACGCAACGGACTAAAAAAAGATCTGGCGAAAATTTGAGAGGGTCAACATTATGCCCCTCCCCTTGCGCAACAGGTCGCGCCCACCGTTGGACAGACTGTGCCCTTCATAGGGCAGACTCTAACGCCGCTCCTGATAGGAGTTAATTAAATAAAGCATTCCTTATCAATCATTCATGTACAATGCCAATTCATAGCTCATAAAACTAGCATTTGATGTATACTGTTTAGCAACGGATTCGGAAACCCTCCGCGCTTTTACGCATGCGCCGGGCGGAGTTATTTTCATCAAAATTGGGGGAAAGTGAATAATGGAAGGGTTATGTTTACATTTTACGAGCGTGATCTAAAAAAGAACCCCGGAAATGCGCTCATATGACTCATTGCCTGACACCCCTTTCCGGAGTAAAATCGTCCAAAAGTGGTAGTCTTGGAATCCGTTGATGAACAGTACATTATGCAAAAATAAATAATTTTTAAAAAAGCTTCAATATTCGAACAAAAGAAATTACAGGATTAAAAAATAAACACTGTCTGAAATGGAATTCGAACCCACGCCCATATTCGTGGACCAGAACCGTCAACACTTTGCATCAGAGCAAGACTCTTCTTGAGTCTGGCGCCTACTCACCCTGACACATCGTGGCTTGCGCATAAAACCTTTATAAACAACAAAAACTGATAAAAGACATTGTAAAGTTGTTTCTGATATTTAAACTTTAAAAAGAGTATTGTGAAAGAAAAAACTGCAGCAACCGAACAATTTATCTAAAGTAATGCATGATTTTTTTTAAAAAAAATCATCTGTAATTAAATGTAACGATGCGCTTTATTAGAGGCTATTAAAACAGGGCAAGAACGGGAAACACTATTTTTAGATCACTAAAATAGTGAAGTGTTTTGGAATTCATAGAAATTCAGCTGCGAGTTTTCTTACATGCTGAACCAAATAATATTGAATTGTAGCTGAAAATTTTTCGCGGTTTTTTTTTGTGTGTGTGTATGTGTGCGTTTCGTCTGTTATGTTTTTGTCTTGTATACGTATGAAATTTAAGTTGGCTGGAGATGTAGCGACCCTTTTCAAGAATTGCAGTCGTTTAAATCAATAATACGCAAATCGTGGGTCGCTAAATTCAAAGAACTTTATTTGACAATAAAAAGTTTAAGCCTTTTTATCAGAAAACGTGGTCGTGATTCCAAGAGGGGTTACGACAAAATTTTACACAAAGTGAGGGGGTCGGAAATGAAAATAGTTTGCGCACCAACTGGTTTAAATTCAATAAGCTTTTATTTGAAGTCTTCACATATTATTTAACGTAATGGAAGATTAATTTAATATCTTCAGAAATGTATTTTAAGTAAGTCTATATAAAAAGATGTCCATGAAACCAAATAGTTTTCATTTTAAATATAAAGTGTTACTACACAAAAAATTGACTCTTGGGGCTTAAAACTAATAATTGACATTAACTAGCTCTTTTAAAATAATTAATTTTATTACATTAACAGTAGACGCTCTCGTAAAATAAAATTAAAAAAAAAAACAGAACACTTAAAAAAAGGTAAACATTTAGATTAACAATTAAGAATTAACAAAATTTCATTCTCATGGTTTCGGTTCATGTTTAATCGTTCGTTTCTCAGCTCAAACTCACTCACTAGTCACAGTTCACACACTACATCAGTGGTAGTCAACCTGGTCCCTACCGCCCACTAGTGGGCGTTCCAGCTTTCATGGTGGGTAGTAGCTGAGCAACCAAAAAGATAGATTTAACTATAGTAAGTTGTTTTATAAAGATTTATTCTGCCAAACTTAGCGAAAATCCGACATAAAGTACTTGGTAAGTAATTATTATTATATGCTTTAACTTGCCGTAACTCTGCTTTATAAATTTTATAAAGTAAAGTTACTTCCCTACTTTATAAATCACCATTACTGTGGAACCGGAGGGCGGTTAGAAAATTTTACTACTAACAGAGATACGAAAGTGGGCGGTAGGTATGAAAAGGTTGAAGACCCCTGCACTACATGACAGCGCTGTTCTTAAAGGTGATGCGAGTGTGCCTGCCTTTGGTTTCGAACACGATCATTTGTGACAGTCAGTGGTGGAAATAGTGTGGTGTCCGAGTCTGCCAGCCCCTACCCCGTCGAACCAAATTTTTGTACCCCCTTCACTCAATGGGCTATTCAACAAGTAGATCAATAAAGATGTAGGGAAAATTCGTGAGGGTCATTATTACGCCCCTCTCCTTGTACAGTAGGTCGTGCCCCCCTTCAGGCGGACTCTAACGCCACTCCTGGTGACAGTTCAGATATATGGTTTGCTTCGAATTACATTGCAATTAAAATTCAGAATTATTTAAAAGGAGGTAATGATGCTTCGCGAGGCTTTCCTCAAACTGTCAACTGAGTTGTCACTGATTAAAGTCCGTAGTGGACAGTCTTTGTACTTTTTCTTCATATCACAAGTTAAAATTACGAAATGAAAGTAATATGGGTTTAGTGGAATCTGCGTCTATAGATGAAGTCTGAATTTGTTAAAACTGTGCACTAGATGCAACCAGACCTTTCTTGTGCTCGACAGTATTTCGTTGACAGAATGAGTTTTTAAGAATTTTTTTTTAATTTTTTTAATTTTGGAGTTTAATCGTGAATAAGAAGAATATAAGTATGGGTGTTATAATAATAACAATAATATACTTTCAAACAACTAACGCAAGCATTCGCTTGTTTACTTTTTCGGGCATCATTAGTAACGGAAGTTGTACCAGATCACGAAGAATCAATGGATTCAAAATAACAGTGAAAACAAATCGATTGCGTGACAACAATTCATTTATCGTCTGTTTTACAAGCAAGTTTTTCATTTTAAAACATTCAAGTTATTATTAAACATTATAAGTGGTGTCAGAATTAATAACTTTATTCAACAATATTCGCATGATTTATTTTTGACAGACTGGTAAACAAAGAATGGCACGAATGCCTTAAAAAAGTCTCATATTCTGACATTCCAGCACGCAGATCAGGGTTGCCACATCAGCAGTTTGAGAAATTTTGCCTTATTTTACGCAGAAAAGATACGTCTTAGAATTTTTCATTAGGTCTTCTTTTAGCTTTATTTTCTTCCAAGATTTTTAGAATATCTTTTTTAATCCTCTATAAGTCCGTGGTAAGTATACTTACCACCAAATTCATTAATTTTTAAATGCATTTTTAAGGTTGACGTAAGTTCTCGCCAATTTTTTCGATGAAACAAAGACCGAGATGTTCCAATCTCTTTTCTCAAACCATAACGAAATTTCTAGACCTGATAATTAACTATTAATTAACAAAAATTAATGTCATCGAATAAGCT
>BGPR01001814.1:44136-48415 GCA_013235015.1 Araneus ventricosus | reverse complement strand
AATTAACAAAAATTAATGTCATCGAATAAGCTAATTGAATTTCTTTTCTTAAATGAATCTCAATTCCAAAGCCATGTTACTATAACACTACTAGAAAAAAAAAGGCACTTTAAAGGGTTCAAGTAACAAAATTCCTTTTTTCTAATTATGTAGTTCAATGGGTAAAATCAGGGTCGTCTTATCCAATGGGCTAATTTTAATGTAGTCCACTCCAAGCCCGTTTAAATTTATAATAAGTAAAAATTAATATTTAAAATAACTACAGAGCGCCGTACTAAAAAATATTATAAGTTGTATTACAATTTGCAAAGTATAATGTGAAAATTAAATAAAATAATACTGCTTTCATTGTGAGTGTATATAACTTTCCGAATTATTTCGATGTGAGTAACACAATAACACCCCAAAAATGTTAAGTATAAAATTGTTGATTATTTATTTTTTTAATAGGAGAAAATTTTAAATGAAGGAAAAAAATTTTAAATTGTAGGAAATTTGTGTAATATGCGCTCAAATTCATAGTTACGATTCTAATGGGGCGCCAAATCACTCTAGCCTAGGGCTCCCAAATTTGTTAAGACGGCTCTGAGCACAATCATTTTTAACCCCACGTTACAAGTAACGGAAGTAAGTATACAAGAAAGCTGAGGCGAGAACATTTCCGACTTTTTGGCTTCTTTTTAAAGAAGTTTGGCACAATTTTGCTGTCCCGATCTAGCAGCCCTGTACTAAAAGCAGAATCGTGATTCCTGAATGCCCCCCACTTCTCCCGTCCTTTCTTGTTTTCTTTTGGGCTCCTTTCGCGGGCGGGGGGGGGGGGGGGGGGGGGGGGGGGGGGGGCGTAAACACAGCTGCCGTATCTCAAGCCCATGTGCTGCTGCAGGCCGGAATCAGTGTGAATAACACTCTTGTCATCGAAGATGGAAAAAAAGAAAGAGAATTTTGTGTCAATGCTGCTAGTGGGGCGGGAGATTTGGCAGTGCAAATTTGAAGGATTATCGAATTGGCTGCGGGTGATAGTAAACTTCGAAGAATGGGTTGGATCTGGGAGGTTAATTCAATAGGCAAATAAGGAAAACGATTCACACAAAATATCAGTCACAGTTTTCTAAGGTCAATTCGCGAATGCAAAGTTGGATTTTCGACTGCAAAATCCACTGAATGATTTTTTTTACTTTATCCTAGAAGAAGTAGAGAAAATATTGTAATCGGCAAAAAAATTCGACTCTGAGATTTTGATGAATCTCCACTTTTCAGAACTTCCCGAGTCAGTGAAATAGCTTTTTCAGAATTATGCTTCTGGTCTGTCTGTACGCGAACACGATCAGAACGGCAACAACCTAGACAAATGAAATTTGGCATGTGATCTTTACACCAAAATTCCAGAGTTCCGCCAAATTTTGAACAAAATCCCTCACCGGTAAATCTACCCACCTGTGTGCATGTGAACACGATAACTCAAAAAAGCAAAGTGCTCGATAGATTTGACATAATATGTAAATTTGAAAGAAGTCGTGTTTCGAGAAAATACATAAAACTGCAAGTGTTTATTATACGCGCTCCTGTTGTTCGCATTTTTAAAAGTTAATTTATGAGCTTTCCGGTATCGGTGAAATCGTCGATACAAATGCAGAATTACAGAATGCATGAAATTTATTTGATCAATAATAAACTATAGTCTTTCGATACATTTTAATTGTTATTTCTTTAGTTTAGAAAGGGAATTCAGGTTCAGGACATTGCTATACGCATCATTTCTAAAGAAATCTCTAAAGGCGGAATTGAAAAATCTGATTTTTAAATTCGATAGATTTATGAGCAAAGACGAATTTGCCATAGTCTACCGAGACCGTGGCTTAGGGCAAGGCAGTCAGAGGACGTCTATATACTGGAGAAATAGCAACGAAATATCTACAAAATTGTCAGAATTGTTTCGAAAGAAAATTTAAGAAATAGTGTTTTTTAAATTTGCATCTATATACATGTATATAGACGTACGCCTCCTTTTCCACTCAGCCCTAAAACGTGCACTTTCTTGGCAAAAGGCATTTGCGTCAACGCTCTCAGATTCGACTTAATTCCAATTAACAAATTCTGCTTTTAAAAAAATTGCTTAACAATAGTGTTACCAAGTGATTCATTAAGCTCATTCAGTAAGTTGCTAAATTATAAGAGGGGACAAAGATTCTTACTACAAAATGAAGCATGCGCAATTTACGACTTGTTTAACAGCATCATTTAGTGTGATATAATGTAAATTTCACTCAAAAGGCAAAAGATTTCAATAAAATTCTATACCAATGATGAGAATCAATAGAAATATTTTTGCATTTTACGTCAATTTATTCGCGTGTTTTCGTACCTATTGCATATTTAACTGAAAATTATAATTCAACTTTATTTCGGGGACGCAAATTTCTTAAAACTGGCGCACAGAACCGAGCATTTGTTTACAATTAACCTCTTTTGCACTCTGTGTTTTATCTACAGTACTTCCAGGTGGTATTTCCGTTGCATCATGCGTACTGGAGGACGACTCGCGATTCATTCTCATCTTTATTCTCGCCCCTGAGGCCGTCACAAACGACTGAATAGCTGCAGCCAACTCCTTGCGGCTTAATGGGACGCCCCGTAGAGAAAGCCCTGTCATTTGACACCCGCGGTGTCCGTGGTCAGGGGAGGTCCAGAAAGAAAAAGGGAATGGTCATCAAAGACCGGAAAAGGTCAATAAATTAATGAAATAGAAGAAGGTTTTTGCTCCACTCCCCGGCAATCTGCACATTTCGTGGGCTTGCGATTCTGGTGTTCTATTTCAGCATAGCTGGTTGGTTGAATTGTTATCTTTGAATTAGTTATGCAAGAAATGAACACGTGGGCATTAGTTTTGGAACTATTATTTTTGAATAAGTTATGTTAAGAGTGCACATGTGGGTATTATTTGGCAGTCTAGCGTTTTGAAATTTTGCGCAGACCACCAAGAAAAAAAATGAAAACCCTGCCGAATCAAAAGTTAATGTGAAGTTTTTCATTGATCTTTTGTGAAATGAAACATAACATGTAAGCATTATTCGTTTTTAAAGAATTTTATTTTCATTTTCTACCCAAGCCAGCAATGAAAACACGTTTCTCTACATATGTATTATGAGATTTCTGTTATCCGTCTATTCGGTTATTCGTCACAGCCCTGGCGGTTAATCGAAGGCCCACTGTACCAACAACTGATTACAGTAAGCTAATTCATTCGTTAATCAGAGGTTCGAAAAAGCGTATTTCATTACTACAAAAAAAATAAAGAAATCAAAAGCAATTTTCACGAATTGATTTTACTTTAATATATATATATATATAATGTTTCGGATAGGAATATAACCACAAGCTTTGTAATAACTATTACAAAGGGTAAAAATGAATTGTTGATAAAATATAGTCGGATGTTAATTTTGGTTTAAGGCCTTTTAAATAACTTTATTTCACATTTATAATGAAAATTATTTCTTCAGAAGCGTCAAACGTCTCCTCCCGGTGTGTCAAGATGTTTCAAAGGAGGGGCGTCGTCTCAGGTGTCTTCCTCGTCAATTGACCGCGGTTCAAAATTATAAGGTCCGTCCTAAAATAGCCCTCGTGTTGCTTCAAAACGGGATATACATAACTAAGCAAACATTTCCATATTTAGAATAGTTTTTTTTTTGCTTTTATTTTATTCTTAGTATGGAGACAAGGTCTAATGCATGGCCCAACTGCTGATTTGATATGAATTCCCCTCAACCACAAAAAAAAAACAAAAAAAAACGCATTTTGATAACACATCAAATGCTCTTTTTTTAATGTTAAATCTCACCCGCATTGAACCGAACTAATTTTCTTATAATGCTAATTTGATACCATTTGAATTACTCATTTTTATTAATCGTTGATTTTTTTTATACTGCAGAATTTTGTGTGAACCAGTTTTTCAATTATTTATCCATTCCTTCCGATATCTTCAAACAGGGTCTCAACTTCAAGTTTTTTTTTTTCTAAAATTATTTTTCTAAATTAAACCTTTTTAATACGAGAATATACAGTTGTTTATAGCAGAATTATTAGCAACCGAGTTAGAGTTATTAGAATTATTTTTCAATAAACATTAACTGCTATGAATACATTTTTAATGAAGGTCCATTTGGACTTTAATTAGGGCTACCAAAATTTTTTAGTTGAACTCCGAAAGCATCGGGGGGGGGGGGGGAGGTTGAAGGGTCTTGGAAGGGGGATCAAAGTGTAGTATAAAATTCTAAAA
>BGPR01001814.1:6636-39136 GCA_013235015.1 Araneus ventricosus | reverse complement strand
AAGAAAGCTAAAAATTCTATTTAGTTTCTACGTCTACGAATGAAAATGAATAAATAAATAAATAAAAACAATATTTACGCATCAAATTCTGAAACTAGACTTGTAAGGGGAAGGGACCACCTTTTGTTTTAAATATATTTAGAAGTATAAAACTACAATGTGTTGAAAGTTTCATTAAGATCAAAGGGGAGGAGGGCCACCATACACAACTTTTTAGGACCAATTACTGATGATTATAATAATCAGGGAACCATGAATATTTCTAATCTGAACGGAACACAATAAAGATTCGATTCATCCAAAAATTTGAATTAAGACAAAATGGGTCTGAAATTGAGTACAGAAAGATAAAACTATTTTTAAGCTAAAAATGTGAGTAAAGTATATTTAATGCTTGTAAATTAATCTATTAAATGGTAGTAAAGCACAAAGGCAATTTATTTTTAAGATTTAACAGTTTTAATTAATAATTCATAACTAATAAATTAACAGTAACTAATTTTAATGAATAATGATAATACTTCAAAATTTTTGAATATTTTTTTTAAAATAATAGTTTTAGTAAATAAGTAAATAATTTTAATGAACAAACAGTAACGTTGTGCTTTGAATGCAACAATTGTACAATAAAACTTCATAATAAACTGCACAATGCACATCTAATGTGCTCAAGGCTTTTAAGTGAGAAATTTTTTATTACTTTTTGATTGAATATATTGTCAAGTAAAATAAAAAAGACATGGTAGACAAAAGATACGGACGTATTTAACTAGCAAAAACAGTTCAGAAACAAAAACAATTTTTAGTTTTTCTTCGAATTTTTCTTGGTTAATTCGAATTATAGAGTATATTTTGACATAAGTTTAATGGGAAATTCAAGAGACCAGAGAGAAAAAATTACCCATGAATTCGACTTGCAAACGTTCGAATTACCTAGCCAAGTTTCACTGTATATATATAAAAAAAAATTAAAAACATGCTGGAGTGCTTGCATAAGCAAAGATTACACGAAAATACATTATAACACTAAATGGTGATAAACTAAGTACTTAAATATGTACTTAATTAAATTTAATTATGATATGTTATTAAAAAAAAAGATCTGTGATATATAAAAATTAACCTTCCAACCCATTCTTGTTTATTATAACATATGTGAGTCGGAATGTTTCTAGAACAAAATTATCTGTGTATATTCCGATCTACCATTTAAAATTTTTAAGGCTTTATAGGCAAAATAATAGATGAATTGTATTACCAAAATAAATTCTTAAAATTACGTAAAATCATTTTCATTATAAATGCTTCTTTAAATTCCATTTTCGCCAAAATAACGCATAAATATTCAAATTTTTATTTAAAAAAATATTTGAAGTAACGATCAGTAATAGCCTGAGGTACCTCAGTGATTCTATTCATATACAATGAGGGTAAAAAATATATTTAAAAAAAATTGTTCCGATTGTATAGATTACAATCTAGAATAACTCCTATGGAGGCCGAAGGTATTTTTTTAAATCGATTTAAAAAAGAAAAACAAAAATTCTAATCTCATTTTTTACACTCAACTGTAAACAACATTTTTAAAATACAGTATTATTTCAATGCCTCATCGCTGTTAAAAAGTTAAAAAACCCCAAAAATTCTTTTCGAGAAACAATTATTCGATTAGCGAATTTAATAAACAAGTAATTTAAATCCCATGCTAGTCACAGAAAGGTTGTATTGCAGTATCAACTGAAGGATACTGTTTGCCCATCGTTTTTAAAGTTTTATTTTTTTTATTTATTCGAGGTTTATTTCTTTGCTAATCATCATCAGCATTAGTATTATTATTTGCGCTTAAACATTTCAAAACCAAATTAGTTATCTTAAACAGCATTTCTCAACATATGCGATTGCATAAAATTTAATAATGCTTTAAAAGTTTTACATTTTTTTTATTCCTTCTTGCCTAACCTTTTCTACTCTAATGCAACTCATTTTCAGTAAAAAATAAATTTATATGGCTGCAGAATTCTCTGCTCAAATTGGTGTTATTATTTTATTTTTTATTGCCTAACTAAAGCAACTTAACTTTCATTGCAACTATGATAATTTTTTGTAGCTCAAACCTTTAATATTAGAAATACTCGGTTTTTGATTTATTGTTTTTAATCCTCTTGTTTCTCATCTTTCCCGCTACATGGATCATCGTAGCGCCATCTAGTGATCAGTTTAGCTGACATGATTTGAACAGAAAAAGCGAATAAAATTGTGGAGTTAGAATTCTGCACTTTTTCTAAAGCAGTGTAGAAAGCTATAAAAGCGCCAAACAAAATTATCTGAAGATGCGCATTTCACTGAAAGTATGTATGTATTTTGATTATATAAAATTAAAAGCAAAACTGCAATGTGTTTCCGTAGTGTAGTGGTTATCACGTGCGCTTCACACGCGCAAGGTCCCCGGTTCGAACCCGGGCGGAAACAGGTGTTTTATTTTTCCCTTGCTAGGTTTATAATAAATAATATAACATAACTGATGATTAGTTTTCTGTAGGTATCACATATTTTAGAGAAATATTGAAAATTATTTGGAATAACTAAAAAATAAATTTTTATTTATTATTACCCCATATAAATTATTAGATGTATGATTAAAGAAACCGGATAGTAAAATTTTTGTACGTATGACTTTTTTTATATAGTTAATCAAGAAATTATTACAACTGTTTGAAATAATTAAGAAATGAGTTATTTAAGGTAACAAATAAAAAGTTACGGTAAATAATAATTTATTCCAATTCCATGTATTGTTTTAATATTTAAAAATAATAATTTAAAAATGGAATGAAAATTAACAAATCTAATTTCAATATCCTGAAAATTAGTTTTCGCAATTAAATTACACAATTAGTCAGTCAATTAAGTCAAAATATGAACAAAATTAATTGCATTAAATTTTAGAGAAAAATATCATAGTACTTCTTTATTTAAATAAAAAATAAAAATTTATATTTTGTTCTTTGGTAAATGTAGTCAATAGAGATATAAAATATAAATGTAGTATTGAATTACGTACATAATAAACTTATGCACTAATTAACATTTTCAAAATAATTTTCAACTTATTTTGCAAAAAGGTCATGTGAAAAATATTAAGAAAAATCATTTCAGTTTTCCAGGTTTACCTATTTAGAACTTTCTTGTTTAGTATAGAGGACTATGTGAATATCTGAATGAATATTTACTCATTTTTTTCTTAAGTGAAAACTTCAGCTTTCTTTATTGCGATCCTGACGTCTTCCACGTGATCTACCTGGCTCCAGGGTTCATTTCTCGGTGTGGGAAATAATGATTTTGGTGAAAACTGTTTTTATAACACAGAATTACCAGAACAGGAAAGCTATTTCTATTTGTTTAAAAATTCAGATGAATATTTTAAAATTAAATTATAAATGAGTTTCCCTGAGCTTGTTTTTCAAAAAAATATATAAGAAGTAGCACTTTCAGAGTAAATGTCGCGTTAATTTAATTTTGGAATGTATGTTTTTATTCCCCTTAAGTCAAGTTTCCACCTATTCTTGCTGCCAAATATATCAAAAATTAACTTCCCACACAGGAATTTTAAAGGAGTCCGCTCCTTGTATCCCATGTGTGAGACAGACGTTGCTTAAGCAAGAATATATAAATTCTATAGAATCGAATGAATTACTTGATTAATGTGCTTCGGCAATACAATACTTTACAGATGACTACAATTTTGTTATTTGAAAAATCAAATTTTAATTCAGAAAATTAATAAATTTACATATTTTTGAGCAGTGGCGTTTTCCCTCGGAGTAACTTATGGAGAGGAAAAATTAGTCAAAAGGAATAAAATTAGTATCTATAACCCCGTCGCAACGCCACTGAATTTGTGATTTTTCTATGAAACCGGAGGAAAATTTAAAGTTATAAATGAGACTGTATGTAACTGTGCGTGACAGCGTCACATTTTAAAAAACAATACTATCATTCTTTAAAATGTCAGAAAGAAGGTTTGAAAGCGACTAACATCTTTCCGGTACTGCTTTTTACTTCAGAGAAATAAATAAGAAAAAATCGTAAAAAACCTCCTTACAGCAGTGGGATCTTTGTCATCCAGGTTAAATCTTTGTTTAATTTGCGACTAAGCTATCGGTCTGAAGGTTATAGAAAAAGTTCCAAGAATTTGGCAAATTTTGTTTTAAATATAGAGTTGTACTTGGCATAAAAATAAATATTAATGTTTCAAACTAAATTCTGATAAATGCGTCAATTTATTTTAAATATAGTAGTATTATATTCAGAACTATTTAAGTAAGCGAAAGGATACATAGAGTATTTTTTCCATGCGGTCAATTAAGAGTCACTGATTCAAGAAATGATTTTAAAGGGGTAAAGTCATGCTGGCGCGAAATACACGACAGACGCCATGCCGATTTTGGAATCATATGTGCTTCTTGCAGGAGTAAAAGGACATGAAGTCATAGCGTAGTATAAGGCAACTTACAGATAGACGGCATACGTGTTGACGTTTACCTTATGGCTGTGACGTCACATGAATAAGCTCCATTTTCATAATTCAGTCATTGCCGTATTATTTTGTCTCTTACTTATTTTTCAACTTACTAAATACAAATAATATAATTTTCCTTCTAAAATATGATGCGAATTGATAGTGCTGACGCCTGAGATAAAGAATTCAGTGTCACAAAGCATTTCAATTATTTGATCAATAAAAATCTGTCATCGAGTATGTCGACATTTTCTCTTGAATTTTACTTTAGAACGTAAATTTGCTTATTGATGAGGCTTCGATTATATCAGATAGGATTAATCAGCGTTTAAAATGATTTTAGACTAATTTAATGTATACGTTAAAAAAAAAAACTGTCAATGTAAGTTTGAAGCTTTTTCTCCTTCTCATTAATTTAAAAATGTTTCGTGCTGTTTGTAAAATAGTTCACTCGATTTTGTAATGGAAATTCACTTGCCTTTGCGCATGTTGTACTAAATTGTGTTTATATTTCATTCACGAAGGAAACAGAAGAGCATTACTTAAAGGAGTCATATGAGAAAGATCACATATGTCATTCAACATCTAAATGCACGTTATTGTACTATGGCGTAATGTCCTTTTTCCTCCTGTAAAATTCACGGTGAATTCGAAAATTCATATAGATTTCATATGTATCGTGGGAGCATGAATTGTCTCTATTAGATAGAATCTATTCTTTTGATTAACTGCTAAAATTATCATTTTAACCCTTAAAGGCCCAATGTTGCTTTTACACAAAATATCCAATTTTGTCTTCTAAAATCTTGAGAATAAGACTGAAGCTCTAGTGCCTGTTGTTGCCAATAGAATACATACTGAAATTTTTATTAAATCAATTTACAACATATAGAGGGCAGCCTGAGTGCTGTTCAAAAAATAAAAATAAATTGATGTTTTTCACTTGAGGCCGCATCTTTTTAACTTCGTTTGTACGGTTGAGAATACCATATTGTATTCTAAAATATTGAAGGAAATTCCTTCTCCTTATTATTATTTATTAAAATTCATCTGTGTTTGACATTATAGAATTTTATCAACGAATTTTTTTTCTGAAATAAAGTCTAGTGTTGTTAGTTGGTAAAAAATGGGTTTTTTTTATCCATAAGCCATACTTAAAACAAAATGGGATTTTTTAAAGTGTTTTTCCCATGTTTTATTCAAGAAATGAAAATCAAAAAACATTTTAAAATCATTTTGACAAAAATCGGGCTTTTAATGGTTAAGATCGAGATTAATTTTCTGGCATGTAAGCTTTCATAAACACAAACTTTAACTGCTAATTTAGAAAAAATTAACTACAGAATTATATCGACTTAAACGAACAATATTTCTTTTGTTTATTTATAGAAAACAATGATTATAAAATTGGCAGTGTTTTTTTTTAACTTTCTATTTATTAAAAGAGTTTCTGTAAGAGAAAAGAACTCAAAAGGAAACCGCGACCTTGAAAATCGTTTGCATTATCTCCTAACGGCGTCAACCTCTATTCAAACGAGAAATATGTTTTGTCCTAGCCATGCACACGCCCCTCATTCTACCCCCTTTTTTTCACGTATAATTTTTTTTTATAATCCGCAGGTGTGGAACGGGTGCGCCCGTTAATACACAAATGAGTAGAATACCAAATTGTCTGCGACGCCATTTATGAAAAGAAAACATTCGTTTTTCGCCTGGAACATCCATTCTTTTTCTTTTTTGCAAGATCAAAATTAACTTTTTTTTTGTCTTTGTTCCTGTGTAAAGAAGGCACTACTTGCTTTGATTTGCACATTTTCTCATAGATGTAATATTATGATTAATAGCTGAATGTTTCGGAAGATTAATGATTTTGAGAGTAAATTTCTCGAATTACTAGAGCTGCAAGCTGTCCGCACACTGTGTATTTGAATATATATTTTGGCGTGGCCAATGTAACTATGTTAATTCCAATAACGATCTGAATAATACCAGCAAAATAAATATTTACAGTGATTCCTTTATAGCAAGGAATTTGCTTGATTTTTGATTGGCACACGAACTGCAGTTGCAGTTGAAGAACAAATGGCTCAGCAACTTTTTTTTAATGCTTAAACTTTCTTCTCCCGACTTCCCTTCTTCTAGTATTTACGATAATATAGAACATCGAATAAATTTATTCCGACCGTTCCAATTAAACTTCACAAAATTTTATGTAAAACTAATGCCATATTTTAAATGTACTCCATTATCCTTACCTAAATTTTACCTTTTTAAAAACATAATTAGTCTAAATCCGTTATGTTGATATAAACTGCAAAAAATGCCCTATGGCATAATTTATTTTTACAGTATTTAGTATGAGCTACTTTAGAACGGATTTTCACCTTAAATAGATAATTGAAAGCCTGTTTGAATCAGTGCGAGGCCACCTTAAGCTGGGCATTCATCTGTACTCCATTCCTTTTTTTGTCCCAAGGCTGGTTTTCCCCCCACCCATTCAAGTCGAAAAATGAGGCACGAAATTCACGGATGCTTCCAAAGTGCGCTATCACCACTCTTCGATCCTCCTATTTCTCCTCCCCCACACGGTGGATTTCCGATTTTCTAGCCTCGTCGCGAGGTCCCAATCTAGGCACATTCGCTGATGTGCCGCTACCCTCGAATCGAGGCCCCATATTGGAATCGGCGCAAGAAGGTTGGATTTTGAGTTTGTTGGAATTCCAGCTTTGCCATTACGCTATGCCAATTTCCATCGGTTTTTAAAATTGACGATTGCTTTTTCCTTCTCGAGTTCCAAAAATTCCATTTTGGAAAAGATGTGAATGGCCTGCTTTAGTTGCTGAATATTATTGCATGTGATTGCAATATCCATTTGAAGTGGGAAGTCATGTTTTCAATAACTTTAATATTATATGATATTTCTTGAATGTATAAATATTTACTAATAACTAATGAATGTTATCGAAAATATAAATCGGAATAACAATTATTAATCAAACGATGTTGCATTATTCAATATTCCAGTTCACAAAACAGAAAAACAAATCAGTCTACTCATTTTTTTTATAAGTAGTCTGATTTTTTTACTAATTCGAAGAATACCAATAACTACCAATTTTGAATTAGCACCGACTGCCGAAAAATCATTAGTGTGCAAATATGGGCTTGGTTCGATTGTATATATAAGTGTCGTTTACATATAAGACATAATTACTTCCGGGAGCAATAGATAATTAACTTTAGGCTTGGTTTTCATTGTAGTAATTTCTATATTACCTTTGCATACAAAATTATATACTAAATAATCGATTTTTTCGTGTATTTATGATGTCAAAAGTAATCTATTTAGCTGCAAGGGCAACACATTACAGTTCAAGAAATATTCCGTGAATAATTCAAACGATTTTCTAATGCAGTTATGAAATTCGTTTAAAGATTTATGATTTTTTGAATCTATCAGCTCTTGTGTCATTAAGAGGCGATATATAGACATCATAAAATTTGAATATTAAAATTTACTATGAATAGTATCAATAGGAATCTGTTGCGACAAAAATTTTCTTTTTTAAATCATTAGAATTTTAAAGTTAAATTACTTTATTATAACGTTTGATTGATGCAGGCAATGACGGTTTCATAAACTAAATATGCTAATTGTGTATACCTTCTCTGTTATGATCTACCTACTACTTACTTAGCTAGTTATGAAAAGTACTCTAATGAGACATTTCTTTTCAACTTGATTTTATTCTCCGAATTCTTTCGTTAAGTCTGAAAATCATGTTTTTATACTGCAGTGGAGCTTGGTTAATTCGAAGCTGAAGGGACCACGAAGAAATTCGAATTAAGATAAATTGGGTCTAAAATGAGTACAGCAAGAGAAATCGGCAATTTTTAAGCTAAAATGGCGGTAAACATTCACTTTGAAAATGTAACAGTTTTAATAAATAATAGATTGTGCCTTACAACCTCTGGGTAGTGTCAGAGTGCGAAAATAAATAAGTGATACATAATTAATAACTACACAGCAATAAATAAACAACAATTGTAATTTAAAAAATGATAATTTTAATAAATAAGTAAGTAACTTTAATAAATAAACAGTATTTGATGACAACAATTGTACACTAAAACTTATGTGTAAATGTGAAAACTTGTTCAACTAACAAAAACAATTCAGAAATAACACCAATTTTTTTACAAAGCATCGCTTATTAAAAAAAAAAAAAATTCCACAAAATAAGGAACAAAAATAGTTAATTTTAACTAGTACTGCAGCAGGAATTAGTGCTATTTTTTATGATCAATAAATGGTGCTGAGGCCTTGTTGGAAAAAACGCACAAGTACATAAGTTTAAAAAGTGGCCCATTAAGTATTATCAAATCACGGAAATAATTGAAATCTTCCTCCTATGGAGCCAGTTGGGGTCAAATGAAGTCTTGATTCAACCGAAATGCAGGAAAATGTCTCGTAATCGACATAAAATTAAACGGTGATATCAAAATACCGATACTTTTGAGAGTGTAAATTTTAATTTAAATTTACGCGTATTGTAACAAAATTGGCTTGTGGGTGTACGTGAATGCAATTCAATAAGCAGGATTAAAAAACTAAAGCTCTTTATTTTACAAATATTCTAGGAAAAGAAACGTAGCGCAAGTATTAAAACAGCACTTGTAAAAATTCAAAGCCGAGATTACCAATAAATCTCAACACAGCGCTCAAAGGTTTCTTAGCAGCTCACCAGCTTGCTTGCTGATCAAAATCCAACTGACTCTTCTTGGCTTGAGAGCTTGCTTTTATACTATTTCAACAGGAAGTGACTTCATTACGTGGGAAGTGACGTAATCTTCAGAAAGTTCATGAAGCCAGGAGAAATAGGTTGAAAATTCGAGGTCCTTCCAGAAAATTCCTTCTGTCGCCAACTTCGCCGCCAAGTTTCCAAAATGGTCGCCAAATGTGTCGCCAAGATTAGCATCTCAGGGGAACAACTTTATAGATTTGTAACAGTATGAAATAAAGTAGGAAGATTAGTGAAGGCTAAGTGGATGTAGACAATTCTGTTTCTGTAACACTCTGTATTGATGATCGGGCTGTTTTATCCATTGGGCTATACCCCAGCGACGCCGCTGATCCAAATGCGCCTAAAAGCTTACTATACCGACTTTATTTTAATTTTGAACCAAACAGTTTTTAAATTATAATTTTTAATAAGTTAAAAATAAAAACATGATTAGGGCTTGTATGTAGACAGCCATCGATTTTATAATGTTGCAAAAACATGTATATCTTACTTATACTATAAATTAAAATACAGATGTTTATGTCAATTAAATAAATAAAAAAATGTTAAATAAAATACAAAGTGTTTATATGCGTTTTATTATATTAATTTAGATACTAAGTCTATTATTATAATTTTGAATTTATAAATATATATAAGAGAACTGAAAAAATACTTTTAATGTAGTGTAACCGTTAAAATTAATCATGTATACGTTGAGGGGTGGCTGTTTTGAAAAGGATTTGAGAAATTTTGCGCAATTTGTAAAATTGCAAGGAGGTAATCACATAAGAAGTGGCTTCTTTTACTCAATTACATTATTAGCTAGGTATTTTTGTTAGGCAATAGTCCCTGAAATTTCTAGTTACACTTCTGATGGGGCGTCATAATTACTTTATCCTAGGGCGTACAAATTTGTTAAGACGGCTCTGCTGATGATGACAAAATAATAAACGGAGCGTGTTTCTGAGATAGGAAAAAGATGGCGATAAGGAGGAAGAGGATGAAGACGAAGGCAACACGCAGACCAAGAAAGTATCTTAGAAACAGGCGAAGAACTACAGACATTTATAAAGTTTACCGCGCAGTGACAGCACATGATATGCAGCGGTGCAGTGGAGGTGGTAAGCACCGGAACGCTGTTCCGGAACTGCTTTTTTATCTACGAGAAATAAAAACGGAAAAATTTGTGACAGCGCAATTTTTGTCAGCCAGGTTAGAACATGCCGGCACTGCTTTTAGAACGTCCCGTCACTGCTAATTTTTAAAACTCCGTCGGCAATCCTCAAGTAAACAGACATTCAAAATCACATGTCATCGCAGTAAGAAAGGAGTAACTTTCATCTGATAAAAAGTACGATATTATTATTAAGATACGATTTAAATTTAAATCATCTGTACGATTTTCGATATTATTTATTTAATTGTGCCCGATAGATCGACAAACGTGATCAATGGACTTCGCATGCGTAATTTCAATGAATGGCATCACAAAACATGAGCAGGTAAGTTCAAGAAACTTAATTTCAGTTGTGAGGAAGAATCTCTTTTCCTTTTAACTTTCTTTTTCAACAGTGACCTGTGAAAGTGTTTGCTGTCATTTTAAACCTATTTCACTTTTTAATCTCTCAAGTGCTTTTATTAATGTTAAAATTAATTTGCTTTCTTTAGACAATTCCACTTTCATTTCCTTTTAGCTTTACATTTTCTAACTACAAATTTTTGGTCTCTTTTTACCTTCGTAGTATCTAGAATTCAGGAATATTTTCCCTGTCACCCACTACTATCATATCATTTGGATATCAAGGCTTTTAATATAGTGAGGTGTGAATGCGGATCACAAAATTTGAACAAAACACACATTTTAGATATTTTCACAAAAATATAAACTCAACCGAAAATATTTTCCAAAATTATTCACGTTGGCAATCTATCGTGAGCACGTTGCACCTTGTGTCGTGAATATTT
The DNA here is from genome assembly GCA_013235015.1 of Araneus ventricosus. NCBI lineage: Eukaryota > Metazoa > Arthropoda > Arachnida > Araneae > Araneidae > Araneus > Araneus ventricosus. The sequence goes on along the minus strand of BGPR01001814.1, from coordinate 27,865 downwards.
ACTTGAGCGTTGCTGAATTTTGTAATTGTTGGTTTTTAGTAGCAGTTGATATCAAAATGTTAATCAATTAGTGGGAAAACGTTGTTATTGCGTGTATTACCCATGCCTACAAGGCAACACTTGATGCTTTGAACAGAGATTTGTAACATATTACAAATTACGATGTGAATATTTTACAATATATCGTGGGAACAAATAAACCTTGACTAACAAAACAGCGCATGAAGTAATGGGGAATTCGATTGCTGAAGAGAACGGTGAACCTAAGTCTCATGTGGAGCTGAAACAACATTTTTAAAAATTAATTTGATTCTTACTAAAATTCAATCTAAATGTCATATAGCTCTTGCCGTTGCTCCATCAAGAATAGCTATCAGACTTTTGGATGGTGACCGCAGACTACATTCTCCGTTACAGTTACCTCTGGCCTTAGCTCACACTGAGAATCTTATATGCAATACAAGCAAAAGGTCCGATAAAACGATTGTCCAACAAATTGCTAACTTATCATTTGGGATGAGTGTACGATGCCAAACAAATCTGCCGTTATTGTTTCTTCCATGGCATGTTCTGGAATGAGAACTCCAAGCAATCTTTACATATATACTCCAAACGGTGAGACCAAAAATGTCGTTTATTCGAAATCGTTAAAGTAGTAATTAATTAAGTATTATTAGTTAGGATTGAGGGCATTAAAAGCTCTTAAGGGGTTTTATATTAAAACTCGAAAACTATGTGATAAAGCAAATTCCTTTTGCTCTTTCTTTCATATGTTTAGAACAGATAAACGCGAGCAGAGCCACGAACATAACAGGAGTACTAGATAAAATTCAAACCCCAAATTAAGTTCAAGATAAAAAGACAAAAATACTTAAAAATGATTTAAATTTTCATATCATACGAGCAATATACATAGACATTTAACTTTAATGGTATGTCTCTCGTGGTTCAATATAATTGTTCAAATTATAATTAGCTGTTTATTTATATACATCAGTAAACAACGCTATTTACATTACCAACTTTATGCTAAAAAGGAAATATACTTTTGTATTAAAAAATATTTCCGTTTTTGCTGCATTAAATTGCCTTATTTTACTGCCTTTGTTTCTTTATTTTCACTTCTGAAAATTCATTTGTATTAGGGGTATGTAAATCACTTGAAATACCTGTTTTAAATAACTAGATGCAACTCAACCATTAATGAAATACTGCCTCACCTCCACTTGGTCCTTATTTATTTGCCAGACAATTTAGAATGAATAAATAAAGTGTAATCTATTTATAACAGTTACAGTACGTCAAAAAGCGCAAATTGAACTTTGAAAAAATAAAATTTCACACCATTAAAATCAACCAGAATAATTTTCGCGTGGCACGTGCGAGCATTTGAGGTCATTTAACGTTAGTAAAGAATGGGGTAGAGACACCTGGCGCACGCCTCCCTCCCCCAACTCTCAGGTGTTTTGCAGGTGTGTTTGACAAACAACGCCTCTGACTAGGATTCACAGAAGATACACTTAGACTCTAGGAAAATCCGTCAGATTTTATCGTCTGCCAGTTTTGTTGTAAAGATTATGTTTTTATTGATTTCCCTTCCTTTATAGGATAAGATTTCTTCCCTTTTTAGATAAGATCTGTTTCTGTTTAGGATAATTCGTTCCTTTTCAGGTATTTAAGATACGATCGTTGACAGATTTGCAAACAAATTTGATGCATTTCATTCAAAGTCGGAAGTAGATTTATATTACCAGGCTAATTATCTCTCGTTTTTAACAGTTTTATTCTTCTTGATAGTTATTCACATTGGCAAGCGATTTTTATCATTTTTTAAACATTCAATTCAAATTTTTTTGTGACAAATTATTGTTTATACTAAGAGGAAACTTTTGTTCTTGAATAAATTTATTTCACGTTTTTTGCTTTTCTGCCCATTCCTCTAAGCGTTTTGCACGTATTTTTCCGTTTCTCATATTGAGTTTAAAAGCAGATAACTCATGCTTGTATGCATAATTTCCTAAACTACTATGGATAAAATATTCTTAAGATTCCAGAGATTGGATTAAATGCAAAAAGATCCAATTATTCACTTTAAAAGCATATTTTTAAGACTTTAAAGCAAATAGATCAAAATAGCTAACCGCTCATAGGGTTAATGTGCGTTTTGTTAACAGGCAATTATGATGGTTCTTTCTCATAGCAGTTTTAAGCGCAATTGTTTTCTTTCTATATCAAATTATTCGTATTGTTAGAATAGTTTTTAAAGAAAAATTGATACTTCGGCGATAAAATATCATATGCTCTTTAATCATTAGCCTCAAAATAATTATTCATTGGCACGTCATTAACCATTACCTGGCAAACTTTTAAGGGTTTTTTTTGTTAAAAAGGCAAATTATTGTTTACAGGAAGGTGAAACCTTTTATTATGGAATAACTGTATTTGAGATTTCTTTTATATATGCATTTTATTAATAGATGATTACACTGTTTGGTTTCAACCAAATTTCTTTAAAAAAAAATATTTCGATAAATAAATTAACGTTTCCTTCGATTTTTTTTTTCATTTTTCTTTAACACAATGATAGTGAGTTTAGGATAAGAAAATTTTGAACGCCTTCATTAAGGCTTATGTAAAAAAAACTTTTTGCAGTAGGCTGTGACGTAAGAAAAACTTTTTATAGGGAGTCAACGAGCATCGAGGTGATAATCATATGCCCTTTACTTACAATTAAAAGTATACAGATTCTATTCATGTAAATTACATCAAATGTGATGTTAATTAGAAAAGATACTTTGAATTTTTATTCCTACGGTTAGTGGCAACTCAAGTTGAATGTATTGTTACAAAAATCGTCCTGTCGGTGTACGGTGAAAATAACCTGGAGGACAACGAAGAATGACGCTTTATTCGCGAATAGTCAGGAAAGACGAAACACAGGTAACATGAAAACACAAATTAACAACACAAGCAAACAGCAAATCACCAATAATAACAGTAATGACACGAAAAATAGCGCTCTCCGTCCAGCAGCTGAGTAACTCGCAATGCGAACAAGACTCCAAAGAAATTCTTCGCACTCCGAAGACGTTCCTCAGACGATTCCTACCTCCGAGTATTTATAGTCTTCCTGACAGGGCATGACGTTATATGGAGATCTCCGAAGAAATCCGGATCTCTGCTCCTATGAGAGGTTTCGCGATGATTTTCGCATTTTCGAAAACCTTCGTTTTGCCGCCAGATTTGTGACCAAGTCGCCAAAATGGTCGCAAGGCCAGAAATTTAGGCCTGGCCGCCGATGGCATTCTCTAAGTACCAAAGTAAAACTCTCTTCTCAACCATAAGACTAACATTGCTGGGAAGCGACATTCCATGCTCGTAAAACAGTATGTAGAAAGCTACGAATGACAGCACCACCATTGAATAATACAATACGTGCTTCCACGTGTCTTAAAACCAGTGGCGAAGAGTCGAAGGGAGTTAGAAGGGTTGCTCGCCCCCACACTTTTTTGAGGAAAAAATTAAATTTTTATTTCATTTTAGCTGCCTAATGCTAGGAATTATATAAAAAAACAATATTGTCTGGGAAAGCTAGCTAATTTTGTAACTAAATTTTTAAATTTTGTTGTCTTACCTCTATACTCCGGAGTACTTTTAGGGGTCTATACATTTTTTGCCCACCCTCCACACACTTTTGACACCCAATCGCCGCCACTGCTTAGAACTACAGAAAGAACTCCATGAAATTAAACAACATGTTGTCTTACGCGGTGCTGCAACGTCTCGACCTTTTCCTTCCTGCAACATGAAAAGTAAATCCCAAAATTAAATTCCATTTACAGTATTTGCCCGAAATAAGACTGGGTCCTTTTCTCCTCCTACAAGATGCGAAATGGACTCCAAAATTTGACTCGCATCACGTGAACAAGAACTTGTAACTACAGTGAGTTTATTTTACGAAAATCCTAATGGACCATGTCACGTAAAGTTAAAGAAATCCTGTCGGGAAAAAACTTCACACCACCAGCAATTTCCTTCGGAACTATTCATGGAGGCCCAGAAGTTGGAGGGGGGGGGGGCTAAGACTATATACCAAATTTCATTTACCTAAACAAATGGAGAAACAGTTTACTCATTAGCGAATTTGGTCCAAATATCTATAATGTTAGAGCACAGATTATATACTAAAATTCATTCATTCAGATTGCTGCGTTTTTGAGTTATGTTCATATGCACACGGATGGGCAGAACGCCGCCCCATGTCACCATGCCTGATGCCATGACAGGAAATATACCGGTGGGTGGACTTGGGAACACGTATGGACAGACAGACAAATCTTTCATGACAGATTTCGTCTAAAATTTGACACAAATCTTCATTTTTGGTGTAAAGACTACATCCAAATTTCATCCGTCTATGGAGGACGGATGAAAGTTATCTTGTTGAGTCAGACAGACTTGAAGATGACGAGTTATCTTGTTCACAGCCAGACAGACATAATGTCCAAAACTTTTTTTGGACGAATTTTTTGACGGTTTCAATACTACATTCTCTTTGTGTATAGTTTACGAGAAAGTAGCAGTGCGAACTAATTCATAATGAATAAAGAAAATTTTCAACTAAAAATTTTGATTAAATAATTTAATTCTAGATTTTTTAAAATTAGTTTTGCCTACCTTGAAAAATTTATATATCGTGGTCTGTGACCTCCTCCCTTTGGGGTAGCGACCAACAGTTTAGGAGTCTATGGATTAGCACATATTTTCTGGGGAATATGGTACTATGAAGATGTTTTTATTTATTGAAATGTTCTGCTGCAGAAATATACAGGGTGTCCACAAATTATTGCTGGGGTTTTCTTACTACATAACTTTTGATTAAAGAATATGATGATAAATATTATTACATATTCATACAGTGCAACTCAAAAAATATTTTTTTAATAACACAAAGTTAAGTAGTTTCCCACAGTGCAGGTTTTCGCGGTATGTAACTTATCGAGACTTGGCTTGTTTAGTCTCAATGTACCTAGACTTAGGTTAACAAAACGCATGCAATCTTTATATAAGAGCAGTAAGTATTCAAGTATCTTAGACGCAGACATGACACACACACATTTCCGCGGAAACGCGGATTTCCGCTTTTCGGCATCGAATTTAATCATTCTTAGAATCGATGCAAATCTGCATTGGGGAAATTTTGCTAATGTGTTGGGGTGCCTTACGCAAACAGTGCCAGCGCCAGTGAAAATTTTACTTATGGCCTCTAAGGCGAAAGAGTCTTGAATTCATAAGATATTGCGTAATCCTGCCGAAAGTTATATTTCGTCCGAGTTTTATATCGGCGTTTTGGGGTCAAAGTTTAGCATTGGGAGGAATGCCTGAAAAAGTTGTATTCTTTCCTTTCTCGTTTCGTCCAATCGTCTTTCATTTCATCCAATCACAATTCATTCCAAATTTTGATTGGATGAAAGAAAATCATCCACGAATTTCTACCAATCCGAATTTCGTGAGAAAAAAAATCGCTGAAGCCAATTTATTTTCGCGCAAACAAAAACTGCCCGCCGTGTGCACATTTAATATCTGACTACGTCTAAAAGACGGTTTTGGGTCGAAATTCACAAAATTTTTTTTATGGTTTTACTTCAAAGCCCATTTATTTAGCTTTCTAAATCTGGGTTTATTTTATTTTTACGATGAATAGAAACGGAGATATAGAATTTTTTATAAAGCACGGTAGCTGAGAACGAAACCGGAAGTTGGCTGTTTTCCCTCGTTATACCCATTACAACGCACTCTAAAGTATAAATTAATTTGCTTTTTATTTTTTTCGATTAAATATACACTCTATCTGCAAGTCATGTCAATTTGAATAAGATTGAGTTTCGACAAGCTACTATGAACATTTTTGCCAAAATGCACATTTGTGGAGTTACAAAATTCACGTTTTGGGACATCGATAACTTAATTTTTGTTTAATGATTGATTTTATGGTCTTAAAAGAATATTTCATGAACTAGGAACAATTCCTGGCCAACATATACATTGAAATAATATCTTAACCTCAATACCCATAGAATCGTGACTTCTAATAGACAGCCTTTGGCAGGAACAAAAAACGCCAGAAAAAAATTACGGGTTCTCAGAATGAAAAAATGTGATAAGATTCTGAATAAAGAAGGTATATCCTACAAATGTGACAAATTTCAAAAGAAGTTAAATAAAAAAATTTTTAATTAAAAGCAAATTAAAACTTTAAATGCGTTTTTTGGAAAACTTATATTTCGTCAAAAGTCACTTGCGCAAAACACGATATCTCAAAACATTATCTATATATTTCCTTGAAATTTTGTATATATGTTGTCTTAAGTGTAGTAAAGGCAATGAACTAGACATATAGTTTTGAGATCAATAGTTTTTGATTTAGAGCTGCCTAATGTTGATTATACCTATGCATTTTGTGAAATTTTGAATAAGAGAATACTCGACTGGCCATAACTTTCCTGTAAATGCAAGTATTTCTTAGATCCTAGTTCATTGCCTTCACTATAGCTGTAAATGTGCTGTGTAGAGAAATAATTTGAATATATGGATTAGAATTTCTGCTAGAGTGTTTTGCTTTTTGCTCTAATTTTACCCCTTTTTTACCTAAATTATCCCATTTTACTGAATCTCAAGTGACATAAAATTTCCTGACTGGTATTAATGGTTGTTTTGAATCATATTGAGTCAGAAAATGAACTGAAATTGCACATTAAAGCGCTTTTTCAAAAATTCGTTCCCACACGTAGTCAGATACCTTAAAATTGTGTCAGATTTGATAGATAAAAGATCAGGAAGGATGTATATTGAAACATATTCTTCAATTTAGAGTGTTAAATACAAAATGATCAGAAAAGAGCAGTCTGCAGTTGAATATTTTAGAAAAAAGATTTTTTACGTGATGCTATTGATAGTAAGTAACACGTGCAAAAATTTTAGGTCATCAGACAAATGGTACTAAGAGAAACTTGATAGTAAGAAAATAGCAATGAGAAAAAAAATAAAGAAAATCCCCCAATCAAAGAAAGAAAACAAAATTTGGAAAAGGAAGATAATAGCAGACTGAATTATAAAAGAAAGCATGAACGTTAGCTCAAAAAATGAGAAACAAAAGTTTTAATAATTATGTATAATCAAAAATAATTTTTACATGGCCATATTTTTAGTGAGATAATTTTTACCATAGTTTTTATTTTAACAAAGCTTTTTGTGAATTCATTTTTCATCCATTAATTTTCTTTTAAATAATAATTCTACAATATTTTTAATATCTCAAGCACTTTTTGTTTAAATTTATTCATTTATTGTTTAATTAATAATACTTATTTTACTTCTCGGTATTTACGTTTGACGCGATACCGTATTTATGAAGTTCAGCTTTTATTGTTCCGAGGCTGTGTCATGTCTGTAGACGAAATAAGAGCATGAAAATTTCGAAGAGGTGGCAGCTATCAAAAAACCTTTAGTACTAAAGTTTCGGCAACCTTTCGCGGAACGCAACACATCAGACTTAAACTTTGTTTCCAGCCAAGTGTCAATGAATTGCATGCCGCGAAAAGCTGCCTTGTGGGAATTAACTAACTTTGTTTTATTAAAAAACTTTTTGAGTCGTACTGTATGAATATGTAATAATATTTGTCGTCATGCTGTTTAATCAAAAGTTATAAGGTAAGGAAACCTCGACAATAAATTGTAGACACCCTGTAGAATTTTCTTTTGTGTTCTAAAGTTTGCACACATATTCACAATGTTTATTCTTTTTGACAACAAAGCGGGAACGTGGTTTACCTACGACTCAGGATGGTAAAAAGGCTTGGCCCACGAATCATGAATTTCGCCGCGAGATTGCAATCTCATCGCTGACAGCTGGTTTACATGTATCACGATCACCGTTGTCATGACGACAGAATAACACGATCGCTCATTTGTGAAATGATGCCATCGGAGATAGAAAAATAATGTGATCAAACGATACCAACTTATCAGTTTGGGATTCGGTTATCACGTGAAGGGGTGGGGCCTGGATGATAGTGTAGAAGTTGTTAATTATCCTCTGCAAGAATTAAAAAAAAAAACACACCCTTGATTGTATATTTTTTTATTGCAGAAATGCTGTTATTAAGAGTATCATGTTCAAAGAAACCGAACAAGTATTAAGTTTCAAAAGTAAAGAATTGCGTAAAAGGAAATGTATTATTAAAGAAATTATAGAAAGCAGATATGTGAAATGACGCTCTCCATGATGGAAATTTTAAAAATACTTTAAGAAACAACTTTGTTTTCTTTTTAAAAATATTTTAATTATTATTCAAATTATAGAAAGCAGATATGTGAAATGATGCTATCTGTGATGGAAATTTTAAAAATACTTTAAGAAACAACTTTTTTCTTTTTAAAAATATTTTAATTATTATTTCAAAAGCAGCATGACAATAAAAATTGAAGCTGATGTGCGGTACATATATAAAGACGGGGGTGCAAATATCTAATATTTCTCAAAATTTATTTTAAATCACATCTCACATTTTAATGAAATGTTTATGTGAGAATTTCATTAGCAATTTGTCCTACAATTCAGTGAGTAGGACATTGTACTTTAACCAAAACTCATTTCTACGTATATATAATTTAATATTTGTTGTTATATAAATTTAATTAAAATTTACGAATTTGGTATTTTAAGGAAAATATTGGTAAGGAAACGAGACCTATCGTTTATCATGCAAATCTATTCTTTTTATATAAAACTGTAAACTGTGAAAATTCGAGGCGAAGTTGTTAAACCTCTTTTTACTGTGCACTACGTTCTTTTGAGCATAAAGGTTTTTCCAATACAATGGCATACTAATAATGGTATACTTTACTAACTTTTCAAAAATAAAAATAAATCAAATTAAATAACTTAAATAAAATTAATTCATACATTATAAATTCAAAAAACGTCAGTACGGTTTAGAATAGAATAGATTTGGATTAAAATTGAGTTAAAATAGATTTAAATAAGAATAGAACAGATATAATTAGAATAGAATAGATACAATTAGAATAGAATAGATATAATGAGAATAGAATAGATATAATTAGAATAGAATAGATACAATTGGAATAGAATAGATATAATGAGAATATAATAGATATAATTAGAATTAGTATAAAACAGAACAGATAAAATTAAATTTAGATTAGACTAACTAATGTGCAAAAGAATAGGGATTATTCTATTACAAATAGAAATTAATATTAAATAAATTAAGACAAAGCTGAAGGATTGATAAGAAACCAAAAAATTAATTTATGTAGGAATCAGAATCAATTATTTCGAACATCAAAACAACTTTTCATAATGCTACGAGCAGGAAATACAAAATTTGCAGTGGGTTTCAAATTCAAACTGGCAAAACGCACTTTAAGTAGGGTATCCATAATTGCCAAGTACTGATATGGGATGTTTAAGTACTAAATAAATAAAACATGAAAAGAGTGGGTAGGTCTTAGCTTATTTTACTCGGATAAAAAAATCAATAAAGTTTAAGCAATCGAATAAAATGGCTATGTAGAATAATAAAAAAGATGCAAGGCTAATCCTTTTTAGACCAGGTATATTTAAAAGGTGATTTTACTTTCTTAATTATATAATTTTCTTCTTTCACATAATTATAAAATTTCTCGCAAGTCATTTAAAAATTATAATGACAAGTAAAAATTTTTTCAATTGTCTCCTCTGACAACTTGTTTCTTTCGCTCAACTATTGAATTGACATTAGTTAAAATATTCACCACATTTATTGTGGGCTGGAATGGCAAATACATATTCGCATAGCTTTATTAGACATGACTTCTGAGCAATATACTTTGTATTTGCAAAAAACTTCAGCCATTTCTCTTCCATACTCAATTTCATAGCTGCTTCTCAGTTTTGGTTGGTATTATTTTTCTCTAAATATTTTTTTTAGATATACAAACTGGCTGAAGAGAATCTCAGTGTTGCAAATATCTATTTTTTTAAAATTTGTAAATATTACTTGTAAATAAGCAGTAGTATGTTCTATTTGTACGGGACAAATAGTAAACGGGACTCAACAGTGAAATACAGTGACAGTCCCGTATATACGGGAACGTATGGCAACACTAAGTTTAAGTGTATCATGTGAATATGAATTGATTCCACTGGTTGCGAAAAAAAGTTATTTTGGTTTTGTAAAGTTATTACTTGAGATGAACTCCTGTAGGAGTAAACTAATTTAAAGCAAGATACAAATTCTGCTTATCTGCAGAAAACGACCCACATATCGTCGTATAAACAAGCTACGTGGTGAAACCAGACGATTTTAGTGGCTCTTTCAACAGCTACACATTGAAAATGTGCTACGAAAGAAATATGGTTTTAGGTGCAAAAAAATCGAGAAAGGAAATGCATAAATGTCAGTACAACGAACGATAAATTTTGGCGTCCACCCTTTTATAAACGCCTTCTCCCCCGCAAGTTGATGTCATTCAACCGGTGTTGCCAAGGCTGAAAAGTAAACATTCTCTAAACGTGTCGTTTGAAAGCTGCGATTGCGACGTGGGGTTAGAAACTGGGTGGGCATGTTTTTTCTACTGTTCTTCCTGCGTTTACGTCGTTAGGTGTATGTGTGGTTAACCTCACAATTGCTTGCAAAAAAAGTCAATTGTAGTAAATAAGTTATGAATGATACACCTTCAACTTCAACATTGGTTTGATTCATAAAATTTTGCCGCCTTTTTCTACTTCAGATGTGGACAAAAAAAAAAATGAATTGCAGAAGAAAATGACAATTTTTGTACTAAACCTACTAAGCGGTTCGTTTACTTAAAAGAAAAGGATGGAAGATTTTCGAAATTCTTTTTAAAGAGTTCTAGACATATGTAAGCACATTTTGGTAGATTTTCAAAGATGGAAAAAACCCCCAAACTATTAACTAAATTGAACTATTTATAACACTGCACAATTTCCTTTCTACTCCATTTACAACCGAATACAACTTTTTGTTCATACATAATAACCTTGGAATGTTAAATTATTCAATGAAGGAATCTATTTCATTTTATTGGTTGCAAAAAAATTTAAATTTAAAAAAACCACAGTTGTTTTCAGATTTCTGTTATAATAATATGTCTTTTTACGACATAGTTTCAGCTTTACAGAATACAGTTTTAGACAGCTTTTTAAATTAAGGGGGAGGGGACAAATAAAAAGACAAACTGTGATAAACAAAGAACAATTTAGAAGAAAAAAAAACGTTTTTACAAACATTCTTTTCTTAGTGTACTGTTATAAAAAGTACAAATTAATCTTCTTACCAAAAATACGGATGCCAAAATGAATTCGTAAACAAAACAATTCGAGGTGTTGATAGAAATACACTAAGCAAATTGGAATTTTAATCACATTTGCAGTATTTTTTAAAATTTTCATGATTGTTTAGGAATTTTCTTACTTATGTTATTCATTGTGGCTTAATTTCCTGACTGTTTTGTTTTCAGCGCCCCTCGCATTTACGATTTTGTTTTGGCGTCCATATTTTTGATAAACAAATATTTTCAACATTTTAGTTCACGAATAAGTGTAAGAAATTAAATTGCAATTTAGTGTTTTTTTAAACTTTTTTATTATCATTATTATTTTGCTTTTTAGTCCCTAATATATTTCATAATTAATTAATATAAACATTATAGAATCTAAAGATAAATTTTTCTCTGAAATTTGCTACCAAATGGGACCATTCCTATGAAACTAAAATCAATCGATTAATTGTCAATTAAGTTCTGAAAATGTTAAGATACTATATTGACATTTGGAATACACAACTGTACGAAATATCAGAACTCCAGTATTTCAAGAAGTGAGTGAAAAATCGATTACAAAATTCCACTCTTACAAACATGAAACATGACAAGTTAAATAAAAGTGTGTAAAAACAAAAAAGGCGAGGAAATAAAATTTGTTACAAATCAAGTTACAAATTAATCATATTTCATTAAAAACTCGAAAGTTTTCTTCCCTCGACTTTTTCGTATTCTTTCGCAAAAGGTTGCCAATTATAATGAGTGTTGATTATTTATTATGCTTATGTATTACGAAAACGAAATGTTCTAAAATAGTACTCCTATAAATGGAACGAAAATTATCATCCCCCCCCTTTTCTGATTTAGTAGTTTCTGATGGTTCCTGACAATAACTTCGGAAATTATTATTCGAAAAGACGAACTTTACAACGAATAAAAACGACGAATATACATATATATATATAATGTACTCGTTATTGTAGTCGTTACACAAAAAACACAGGCCGAGTTATTCCAAATTCCATTTTATTATGGGAGAGTGACGAAATGCACGTACATCTTCGTTTAAGTTTTAAGCCAAAAGTGAACAGAAGATCCCTGCTTTTTCTCAGGTAGGGATTTAACAAATAGACATGTGATCAAAGTGAAGGGAATAATAGCTATTTTTAGTACATTACGCAAGTGTTTTAGGGAAAATGCCTGGCGGCAACAAGTCGCTGATTTCGCGAGTTGTGTGCGCGTGGAAACGATTAAAATATTCTTTTGGTAATAAATATGCCAAAACGAGAGATTTAATATACCTTCAGAGCGGGAAATAGAACGAAACTGGAGTTTAAGAAAGGCGATTTTGGAATACATTAAGACTTTAAAATATATAATATTAGTATTTGAAATAAAATTAAGTGAGATTATTACATATATATTCAATAATACTAATGTGATTGCTGTCCTCTAGTTTTGATGATTTTTTTTTATATTTTAATTTCTCACTCAACAGCACGAAGTGACAAAAACATGTAAATAAAAACTATAACTAAAAATTTGTATTATATTTTCCTTGGATATGAGTGGCGGTAGGCAGGTCAATAAATACAATAATAATAAATGTATACAGTATTTTCCTTCAACATGAATGGTAGTGTGCATGTTATTATTATTATTTTTTTTATTTTTGATGAATATGGCTCATTTTGTGTAATTTCGTTTAAAATTTGATAGAAATCTAAAATTTTAGTGTAAAGCCGGCATACCAAATTTCATCCCTCTAGTTCGTTGTGTTTTCGAATTATTATGTTCACAGACAGACCGACAAACATAATTCCCCTCGCGTTTTTTGAAGCTTAGAGATTCATTGACAACTCTCTCTGTATGCTTCGTATACGAGAAAATAAAATTAAAACGATATAATTTATCTAAACACCAAAATTCATCGAGGCTCTGCACGTAGCAAAAATGATACAACAAACCATTTAAATTTTAAAAAGGATCGCCTACTCACCTGAACGCGACCTGAGAGTCCACTTTTGACGTTTAGAACGATTTGTGACAAAGAGCAGACGACCACCCTCCTTCAGCAGTCATCACACCTCAGAATGGGATCGTTTGGTGTACGCTCCCGCACTTCCTGACCCGTGTTTATTGAATCTGGGATCGTTTTAACAAAGATGGACCCTCCCTCCCCCGTCGCCCTCATCCCCGATGCCGAATGCGTTTTTCGTCAAATACCAGACGACAAAAGGCGCGAATAAAAGAGTCGGCCGGTAAAGGCCCACGTTCCCGAACAGGTAATATTTGCACTTTGGGTAATCCGGTAAGTTTGGAATGCCTCACAGGTGATGCCCGAGTGTTTACAGCTGTTTGTTGGCCCAAACGCTATGATCTCCTGGGGAATTTTGTTGCCAAATATCACATACCTAGAGATGTGTACTGATATAAAATATAATCTCCAGCAGTGGCGAATCCAGGGGGAAGGCTGTCGGGCTGCAGCCCCCCCCCCCCCGAGAGCTAAACCAAAATTCTTGATTTTATTTAAAATCGCTCAACTATTTGTTCTTAATTTTCATTAAAAAAAAAACAACAAAACCGTGACAACATTGCTGTCTGGCTTGGTAGGCTCAAAAATTTTCCTACTTTTCTAGTCATTCCACTTGTGCTTGTAGCGTTGACGTGGTCGAAGACATTTTTTGGCTAGTTATTTCACTGTATTTTTTTATTAAATTATCGAAAGTATTGTAGTATTCTTTATGATTCTTATTGCCAGGTGAGGAAAGTCTGTAAAGTTAAAGTTTTTTGGTTTACATAAGCCATGAGGTTTGACATTAGTCACGACGATACAAAATTTTTCTGACCTCAGCCTCCTCCCCCCCCCCCGACCCGAATCTTGGATTCGACACTGATCTCCAGCATATTAGGGAATGGATTTATTCAGAAAATTGCATCTGGAAATACAGGTTTCGCAAACACATTTTAGAAGTAAATAAATAAATACAGTAAGGTCTCTATAGTATGTCGTTCAAGGGATCATTCCAAAGTATTCTGTAGGGAGTATTCTGTCGAATCCTGTTTACGATAAACTAGTTGTTTTAGCCGTACAATATAATGTGGCAGGTCAACTTTGTAATGAGATTTAGTAATCATTTTAGTATATCATCACTCTTATAATTTTCGACAGTATGACGAGAATCCGTAATATTTTAAAATTCTAAACATTTAAACATTCAATAAATTTTTTTCACAATTAAATTGCTTTGAGTCTAAGGTAACCAATGTTATTGTCAAACTGAGTAAAAGTGCATAGTAGTGGGACTCTATTTGTGTATAATTTGTGTGCAGTAATTCATCAACAGTAACCATACACAGATAATTATTCTCTCTCGAATTTTCATTTCGGAACATGCAACAAAATGTAATACGCGTTATTGGAAATATTGTGATATTTTGGATCATTTTATTTCAACAGATAGAAAATAAATGGATATTTTTATTTTAATAGCCTTCTTGGTGCTTTCTTTCTCTTTAGGGAAGTTTGCAAGGAAATGTCCAATTTTTGATTTGTTTATTTTTTTCCTGTTAGGTTCGATTATCGCGACATTTGTTTTTGGATTGGAATTACTATGAATTGAATCTATGTCCTTAAAAATTACGCACTATCTAATATCCATGACGTTATTAAGATATTTTTAACACTGAAATGAATAGGAATAAATCGGGACCACGACAAAACTATTTACTAACCAAAACGACGTCCTAAAGAGGTTTTACTGTATTGTTCAGCAACGGATTCCGAGACTACCACTTTTGGACGATTTTACACCGGAAAGGGGTGTCAGGCAGTGAGTCATATGATCGCAATACGGGAGTTCTTTGTTAGATCACACTCAGTAAAATGTAAACATCACCCTTCCATTTTTCACTTTTCCCCTATTTTGATGAAAATTCCTCCCGGCGCTTGCGCAAAAGCGCGGAGGGTTTCCGAATCCGTTGCTATACAATACTAACAAGAATGACCTACAAAAATTTAATCATAAGAATAATAAAAAATGCTCTTATTTAATATAAAATGTGTTTTATAGAAAAGCCAATAGGCTGAAACTCAGATGCAAAAAATGAAAAACAGACTTACCAAAACCGCCATGCTATTATCCCATGGCAAAAACATTATTAAAAAAATGACAAATATAAACGGCTACATTACAGCACACATAGAAAAAAAATGAAGAATAGTTGGCGCCAGAATTTCCAAATTCTTAAAACCAATTTCAAATTTGAAATATGAAATTTAGAGCATCCTGGCAAAAGAAAATAACATTTGAAATTTCCTGGGTTTATAATAAGTTTGGTCTTTATTATCCTGAAAACCTTCCTTTCGATGAAATGAAGGTTAAACAAAAACTGTATCTCTAAAGGATTATTTCTATAAGTTGATCGATTGCCTTCGTACCGATCGTTGAGAAAAAAGACTTTTCCGAAACGGATTCGAAGAATACCTCGCATTCAAGTAAACTTCTTGCAAAATAGAACGAAGTCGGAAAATGCAAATTGCAATGTTATTACATTGAAAAAAAGGAAAAAGAATTCTTTATGAAGAGGTGGAGTTGGATATCCACCGAAAATAAGCATTACTTTGAATGAAGATGTCAGAATGATGTATTTGTTCTAAAAGTGTAGGACCTTATAATATCTTCTTTCTTCCAGATTTTTTTTTTCAACTTTCTGTTTATATCACTCGAATACATAAACACAAAGATCGTGCAATTCTGATTTGATTTCCTCTTATTTTTCGGAGTCGAGGTGGAAGTGTTTTCAAAGAAAACAGACACCAGATCCTTCACTTTTTTGATGGTGGGTTGGACAAAGGTTTCGAATAACAGTGATTCCGATTCAGGTTTCTTTTTTTCAATGTCTTCTTCTCTGACTGTTATCTTTATCTGAAGGACATTTAAAATTAAAAACATAAAGGAAGCATTTCATCAATAGTAATCTTTGCCGAAGACCTTTTTATACAACGCTGATGCAATCCGGGTGAAATTCAAAACCGTTGCGGGTGAATTCGAATTTGATGTATTTATCTTCAATTTCACTTCTCTGGACAAAAAAATAACTTGAAATCGTTTAAAAGTAACCGGAATTATACTTAAGAATAACAATGTTTAAACGCCAAATACAGGCAGACCTCGATAAACTGCTGCACATAATGCTCTAGCGTGTGCGTGAGGCTAGGAAATTGTTGGATCAAAATATAATGTTTTGCATTTTGAAAAAAAAATGCTCTTTATAAAATAGGGATGGGAAAAACCTACCGGTTTAAACCGAAAACCATTTTTTTTGTTTCGGTTAACCGAATTTTTTCGGTTATTTTTTTGCCCGGTTTTAACAGGTTATTTTTTTAAATTCAAAAACCGAGAAAAAAACCCGGCAAAATCGGCTATCAAAAAATAGGCCCGATATTAGATTCGAGTTAATCTTAGCCCAATAAACGGCCACCGCTTCCTCGAGGCGGACATTGAGATGGTCTAAAATAGTTATAATCAAGCTTTCATAACTCGATTAGCTTTGGTTGCGGAAGAGTGGAACATTTTGTTTAAAATTTCGGTGTGCCAATAATATTTTAATAAATATGATTAATAGGAGCGAGGGACTTCATAAAAATTTAGATATAGTTTTTTAAAAAAATATTATACATATAGACACAAACAACACAAAATACGATTATGTACGTCTGTACTCTCTAATTTATTTTTTATTTGTCTACAATACTTAATACAATTCGTAAAATTTTGTCTACAATACCTACTTATTGTATTAATTACTCGTTTATTATTATTACCTATTGTATTAATTAGTTATTTATAATCATTACTTATTACATTAATTATTGTATTAATACTTACTTATTGTATATTATTATTAATAAAAACGTCCACAAACGTTGCTTTTGTTTTTTAAAAAACCGGTAATTTTGGGCGGTTTTAACCGCCAGTTTAAACCGGAGGTGAAAAAAAAAAGGTTTAACCAAAAACCGTTTTTTTTTTTTTTTTTAATAACCGCAATCCCTATTATAAAATTTAATTTTTATCATAGGAGTGTCAATATAAAATCAACCATTATAAGCAAAAAAAAAAAAACATTTTGAAAAATATTTATGGCTGAAATTAAATTTCATAATTGAAATTCCAAACAAGTTTCACCACTGAAAAAAAAAATGACGAATACATTTTAGTAATGAATATTCATTATGAAAAAAATTGTAGTTTAATAGTGAATTTTGAAACGAGTTTATTTTGGAAGATCAAACCTTCTTTAGAACTTTAGCAATAAAAGGTGTAGAATGACGCATTAAGCCTTTTCGAATAGTCAACTTCGCTTCATTGTGAATTTGGGATAACTATTTGTTAAAACAATAAGAATTATTACTCTAAAGAAACGGTTCCCTACCTCTGTTTTTTCCTGCAGTACCCCTTGATCAGTCCTTTTATTTTTGAGTATTCCTTACCTCCCCTCCCCCCCAACCATATAACACCCTAAAGAAGTTTTCATTATTAATGTTAAGGGTTTAAGTTTAGCTCAAGAGTCAAACGACCCGAATTAATTTAATATTATCTGTGGTATTTATTTTTGATTTTATATTTTATTCCATTTTTATAATAATATCAGTTTCACGTTCAAACAAATAAAAACAGCATTGAAATAGTTTCGCATGAACTTATGACGAAAGCTAACAATTATTCATCGTGATAATCATCCATTCAAATGGAAGACAATTTCAATGCAATTCTTGAACTTGTTTCATCGGGCTGAGTTTCATAAAATTAGGTTCAATGAAGACAGATATAATCTCACTGCTGGAACCTGCGTCAAGCTTTCTGAGACATTTGTTATTTATATGCATAAGACGAGTAACGTTCTCTCCGCTATTTCTGTGTTTGAGAATATTTTGTTGCTTTAAATCTTGAGTTCTCGGTAGTTTTCTTTCGTTGTCACCCAGTAAGCTTTCAGGCTTGCATAACTTCCGGTTATCACACAAATTTGGGAAAACAAAATTCCATAACTTTTTTTTTTCATTTTAGTTTTAATTGCATTTTCCGCCGTCACCAACATTACTTTTGCGTACCCTCAGGGGTATGCGTGCCACAGGTTGGGAACCTCTGCTCTAGAGCCTTATTTCTACAATAAAACTCTTTTAAAAATTCCAGATTCCATTTGCTTTTTTTTAGAAACTTTCCATGTCACATAAGTATAGATACCGATTTTCATCACGTTAAGCCATCTCAAATTTCAAAGAATACGCCAATTCAATTTATTTTGAAGTTGAGAAAGCAATAAGATTCAGTGTTCTATAATTTAATTTATTCGTCAAATTAAAATTGCAAACATACGAGGTGGCCTCTTTCCGAAATACTGAATTCTCTTTGCTTTCTTCTGAAAACTTTCCAAGCCACATAATTATTAATACTGATTTAATCACGTTAAACTATTTTTTTCCTCTTTGGACATTTTATTAAATTTATATTATAATTAACGTCTATAAACATTTTAACTTTAAAAAATGATACGAGTCCCTTATTTTTTATTAAAATCGTCTGCTACGCAGTTAGATACATAAATTTGCAAATATTCTGCTTAGAACCAGAACAGAGAATATTCCCGCTAGAATCGTCTGCAGATCAATGTGGAAAGTATTCTATTTATATTCCTTTACAAACTAGGAATAACAAGAACCAACAAATGTTATGTTAATTCCACTGTCGTTTTTTGGGCAATTTAATGTCAAACTGGCGTCAGGAACGAATCTCAATCTCACATTTACGTTCAAAACTCCTTAGAATCGGACGTGTTTATCATATTAAGCACTCATAAAACTCGGCATTAAATTTTTCGTCCCTGAAGCTGGGTTCATAACGGTTCAGATAATAATGAAGAAAAGCGAGAACTGCGTAAAAGCGCACTTAACCTTCAGAATAAATGATGGCGAATTAATAATTTTTCGATAATAAAGTGCGTTAGTGATATACAGCTCGGAATTAAAGGCTCCAGAGGATTTTATGAAACAAAAGTAGCTTTCATGTCCTTTCATATTTACATGAGAGAAACTAGGTATGCTAAGAAAAACTGCTTGCTGCTGCCATCAGACGGTCCTTTACAAAATTAATAAATAAAATTCGATCTGCAAATTTAATTTCTAAATTGTTTTTAGAAATAAAAGTAATAACGAAAGTAATGTCTTATAATTTAACTAGCAAATTCTGCATTTCATAAATTCAATGGAGGCATAAAAACTAATGTATAGAAAAAAAAGTTTACCTTTTTTAAACCCGTTTATTTACCTTGGTCTATTTTATGTTATTAAGGGTGGAATTTGTTAATCGATTTTCAATTACTTCCTGATGTGCTAGAGTTTTGAAATTGTGTACACTTGTGTATTCTCGATTGCAATACACTATTTTAATATTTACAGAACTTAATTGTCATTTAATCGATTCATTTAATTAAATTTTGATTCCATAATATTGGTGCCATTCCATAACCTGGTAGTGAATTTAAAAATTGATTTTATTAGCCTGTAATATTTATAATAATGATTTATAAATAAGAAACTAAAATGAGAATAAATAAATACATAAATAAATAAAATATAAAAAAAATTATACTTTACACTAACTAATGAAAGTGTTTTTTAGAAAAACGTTTTTTATTAAAATTATTTATCATGAAATAACGTTGATTAAGTGAAATAACCCGATCCAACTGAAAATCTCCTTAAGTCTGTTGTTCATTTCCTTTTAAAATGGTCCCAAAAGTATTTGGACACCTCAGAATTTTATTGAAATAGTCCTCTATTCCTTAACAACATTTCATATTTCATAATGGGGAAGGATTAGTAATATATACATTCTATACTTAATAGAACTATAAAAGCTATTTTAAATACACAGTAAAACATTTTTTCTTTTTGAGAAACTCGGTGATCAAAAACCACCCAACTCTCGTCTCAGAAAAATATTCGGACAGTTTTAAAAAACAGCTAAAATTCAGTAAATATTGTGATATTTTGGAAATTTAGCACTCAGATGGATGATGTTCTTGACCATCCATATTAGCTTTTAAATGTCTGGACATAGAAATCTCTAGTTTCTTTTCAATTTCTGGTACAATATTCCTCTATTTTTTGGCCCTCACTGATTTGAATTAATTTTTCGTTTTTATGTCTCGCTTTCGAGTTCCATATTCCAGTTCTCTCCAGTTGTATTTAATCTGATTTAAATCCAGTGATAGAGGTAGTAATTTTAGAACTTACGGACAATTATGGAGATACTAGAGGCGAATGCTTCGAGCCATGTGCTTAGGATCATTATTGTGAAGTTCTTTCCTACACCTAAATTTCAGGCTGATAATTTTAAATTGTCTTTTAAAATTTTTAAGTAAAAAGAACGATCCATTGTGTCATCAGTTAAAACCAAATTACTTAGTTCTGATCCCGACATACACCCCAACAAAAGTACACCTTCACCGCCATACTTCAATATTCCAACAAAGTTCTTACGATTAAGTTACTCATTTTTTGTTTTCAAAACCATTTTTTTGTTCGCCATCGGAATAAAAAATGTTAGATTTGCTCTCATCTGAAAACAGGACGTGATTCCAATGAGTAATGTGCTAACATAAAAAGATATTACTGCAAGTATGGCCTTTTCAACGATGAAAATAGAATATTCTACTTTCTTTATATATATTTCATAAACGAAAGAGTCAAAAAAAAAAAGGAAAGAGAGAGAGAGAGAAGTTTATAAGACTTGACGAAAAACTCATGTTAAGATTATTAATGTTAATTCAATCAAATTCTTCAAGATAGACTTCTCTATGTGCATTTGTATTAATTCTC
>BGPR01001813.1:158995-218222 GCA_013235015.1 Araneus ventricosus | reverse complement strand
ACATGAGCTAATTTATTTATAAAGTAAAATTTGGCCAATAAAGTAGATATAACTAAATTCAGGAAAATCTGGACAGTTTTTTCAATCCGAACAAAAGTCGATTTAGGACTGACCTGTCTTATCCTGAGTGTTTGGTTATTATAAGCGTAAGAAGTTTGGATGATGAATTCAACTGATTCCTAATTTACTTGATTTTAAATTAAAAATTTTATCAAACATTTTTAAAATTAAGTTTACTTCGTCTTTTAATATGAGCTATTCTGCTGATAAGTAAAATTCGGGGCAATCAAGACATATAAAGCAAAATCGGGGAAATCTGACAAAGGCCGAAATTTGGGACTGTCTCATCCAATCTCGATGTCTGGTCACTTTATAATAGCGAAAACAACATAAACAGAATCGGAATATTTTGTTCTCAGTAACTTCCAGTTGGAAGTCTGCCAGCCCCACCAAAGAAGTAAACCCGCAAAACTAAAACCCGTCTACACAAAAAACGAAGATTGACGTCTATAACCCCTTATCAACCGCCCATGATGCTGCTTCCAAAACCTCGGTCTTTTCCCCTTTTTTTGCCTTCTACCCAAGTGCTTTGCAATCAGCAGTCTCAGGGGACCCTAGATCCAATTCCCGCATGACCTTCCAGCAGTCAACAATGAGCATTCTTAGCTTAATGACAAGAAGATTGACTCTGCTCCCCAATGACCACAACTCACGTGGTCTTCCTGTCTTTAATGTTCTCCTCTCCTCTGAGGATTATTTTTTTTTACCTCTTTCTTTTTTTTTCTCGGCAGAAGATGCCATCTTCTGTCTGGAAATAAGAGGAAAAAGAATGATAAAAATAGCGGAGCCATTGTTAACGATGAAAGTACCATTGTGGTGACAATTAGCCAGATGGGCGACATATTGCGCAGGGTTAGTTGATGGAAGATGTGGGTGGGGTCCTTCCCCCACCTCTTTTGTTTGCTTTGCCTTTTTATGCGGGTGATGTGTTGTTTGCTCATGGAGCGTGAAATATGAGAATTTCCAGCTTGATGTGTATTGTTGTGTTTCAATCTCTAGGAATCGAGCCAATCTCGTAATGTTGGGTAAGTAGATGAAAGAGTAAGTCCGGATGAAAGACAGTCTGTTTTTGACATGATTCGTATTTTGTGCCTGTATTATCTCAGGAACGTGATGAGCACCGCTTTGAACTCGTGCGATGAATAATGCATAGTAACGGTAAAAAAATTTTGGAATTTTCTTTTGTATATTGTTCTATAATCAAAATGGATTCTTAAGTATTTTCTGTCCCAAAATTATATATTGGGGTAGTGGTAGTGCGATGATAGTCAGTTCGCAGATGGAGAGATCGATCTCGATGTCAAGGAGATCCACGTGTAAGTGGGGCTGGTGCATGTTACATTGCTGACCGGCACTTACTTACTACAGAGGCTGTCTCGTGCCACTGGCTATTATTTCGAAATCTGAATGTGAAGTAAAACAACTAAATAATCTTCAATACTGACGACTAAACAGTAAACACGAATACTTCAAGGATCAGTCAACGTTTTGGGCATAAAAATACGAGTTATCTCTGATACCGATCAACAATTGTTAAATCTACGGCCTCGAATATCCTCACCTTGAAGTGACGGGAAATGTGGAATGATCAGTCTTACTCTGTCTTCCTAATGCTCAAAATTAATCTCTCTGTAGTTAAAAAAATCAATCAGACAACCTAGCAAATCAACAAATCATCTGTAGTGTGTGTGTGTGATTCTAACCTTGCACCAACATCTCTTTAATTTGTACAGAAAGTCTGAACTTGGTATTATTCTTCTTATTTCATGTCATAAGTCATGGGATTGATATTTAAAATTTGCAGTATTCGCTTTTTTTTTTTTTTTTTTTTTGCGTAATTATAAGATATGGTTTTAAGTTCTGTGAATTCAACAGTTTCTTTGAAATAATTTTAAGCACTGAACGTGTTTATTGCTGAGCAATCAGAAAATCTTACGCAAAATGACTCATTTTGCTCTAAATAAATCACAAAGGTGGCTTTTCGATAGTTTATATAAACAAAAATTAAACACTGTTATCATGGATCAGTTGAAATCTTAAATAAAAATAATCTTAGTATATTATCACTTTAGTATTATTGTTTATCAAAATGTCAAATTAAAATACATATTTGTCACGATAAAAGAACTGTATTTTTTCTGACGATTAAACAAGAAACACAAGTATATTATGATAGTTTTATATCAAATTATCGGCCTCAATACGCAACAATGTTTTTCTTTTAACAGGGAGGCAGAAAAAAATAACTCGTCTGGTGATCTTTTTTTCCGTAAACACGATTAATTTAACCAAATTATTCTTTTAAATAAATTTTTAAGCATATCCAGTCAATTCCCAAAATGTAGTTGAAACCTTTTTTTTACATACAGAAAATCTACATCTACCAGTCCTGCTTATAGTTTATTTGTCATTTACAAACTGTTTATAGCAATACGTAACTGAATATCTGAAAGTATTATAAAAAAAAAAAAAGATGAACAAGGTTTAGTTTTTTTATAAAGGGTAATTAAAATTTAATTTAAAACAAAAGTAAATGAAAAGTGAACTCCTTTTCCCAAACTTTTGTAATGCGTTTGGTATAACCAAAAGCTCTATATTATTCAAAACACCTAGAATATTTTTACCTTTGTCAGGATGGAAAAGGTGTTCCGATTTTGAGTTAAACATATCTCCGAATATCCCCTTTTTCAACTTATTAATAAATAGTTAATTTTGAAACAAAGAATACTCTAGATTTAAAATTTTAAAAAGCTAGGTTGTGAAGAACTATCTTTCCTAACGTTTACTACACTAGGTCATCCTAATATGACCTAAATGGATCAATCGGCCCGATAGAAAAATAGTAGGAGTAATAGCAAAATATGTTATTTATGTTTCGTTTTTCCTTCTGCATTTTTCAAAATTGTAAATAATTATTTTATTGTTTATTTTTATTTGTTTATTCATATATTTTGTCAGACTTTTTCAAATATCCGCTGTTAGGGCTCCTGCTTCTAGAGTTTTCCGGATTGAAGGTCAAAAAACTGATCACTTGAAATGATTGTGAGGTAATCTACCACTATCAACCCGATCTCCCCACCCCCCCCCCCCCCCCCCCCCCCCCCCCCCCGGGGCGCGGGATCTGAGGTCATAAATTTTTGTATCGTCGTGACGAATCTCAAAAATCATGCCTTATTTTAAACCAAAACATTAACTTAATAGACTTTACATACCTGACAATAAGAATAATAAAAAACACCAGAATACTTTCGATAATTTAATAAAAAATGCAATGAAGTAACCAAAAAATGTCTTCGACCGCGTCAACGCTATAAAGTACAAGTGGAATGACAAGAAAAGTAGGAAAATTTTCGAGCCTGTCAAGTCAGAAAGCAATGTTGTCACGTTTTTATTATGTTTTACTTTCTCGTATACGAAGTATACAAAGAGAAAGTATTGTAATCGTCAAAAAATTCTAACTCGAGATTTTGACGAATCTCCACGTTGTAGGCCTCCCTGAGTCCGAAAAACACAATTTTGGAATTATGTCTGTCTGTGAACACGATAACTCGAAAACTATTAGAGCTACGGTGATGAAATTTGGCATATGGTCTTTAAACATAATTCGTAGGTTTCTAACAAATTTTGGACAAATTCCGTCAACGGGAAGTCTGTCTGTTCGTATGTCCGCGGTCATGTGAACACTATAACTCAAAAACTTGGATAGCTAGATGGATAAAATTTGGTACACGGTTTTATCGTCATGAATGTAGGTACGTATAAAATTTTGGGGCAAATCCGTCAGAGGGTTGACTGTCTGTCGGTCAGTATAATTTACTTTTGAAAAGAATCCTTATCTCCACGCGCATGCGTACTGGAAGCAATCTTCTGTGCACGCGAAGGCTATGGAGCGAATTACGTCAGTTTGTCCTTGAGACGACAAGAACGGAAAATCGGTACGCATCACTTTGAATTTGATTCTTTACCTAGATATTTTTCAATCACTATAATGAAAAACTTTCCGATAGTCATAGGATTCTGGGTAACAGTAGGTTCGAATTTTTTTATCCACGCGGTGGGAGGGGAAACAGCATCTTTCTGGGAAAGTATACGAGAAAGTTTAGGGGAGAACACTCCTGCTGGTTTTAAAAGGGAAATTAAGAACAAACAGTTATGATTTTTAATAAAATCAAGATTTCTGCCTTAGCTCGGGGTGGGAGGGGCTGCAGCCCGATAGCACCCCCTTCCGGATGTCGTCATTCGGAAAGATCATGTTTATTAAATAAGCGCGAAAATAACTGTACTGTAACTGAAAGAGAAAAGGAACTGAAAAAATGCTTTTCTAACGGCAAAAATTTAGCATCTTTTCCGTAAGGATAGCTCAAGATGCTTTCGCAGAAAATATTCATATATGAAAAATCATTAATCTATTGATATGCTCCTTAGAAATTGAAATACATAATTTAAAGCCAGATTAATTTGTATGTTCTGCGCATAACAAAATTGTGGTTATCTGTGTGGTTTAATGGTGAATTAAGCTTTCACTTTAAAAATGAATAAGAACTTGTCATACCGCATTTCTAGAGAATTTTTCTGGCGTTGCTGATTAATCATATAAACTTTAAAAAATCTTTAGGACGAACAAAATGTCAAAAAAATATACCTTGCAAAATAATAAAAAAAACCGAAAAAAAAGAGAAAAAATGCACGAAAACAAATTTTCTCCTATGTTTAGAAATTAAAACATGGAAGCTCGCTAAGCGAATCGTTTGCAAAAGAAAAGCAGAGGGAGTAGTCTCCCCTAAACTTTCTCGTATACTCCCTAACACAGGTGGAGAAAAAATAAGCCAAACAGCAGTAAAACGCGACAAGTGGTCGCGACACTTTTTTTTGTGTCATAGTATGACGAAGGAAACCAAATATGCAATTTGAACGCCTTTTTTTCAACCGATTGAAACGAAAATTGGACAATTAAGATTAGAAGACCACACATCAAATTTCAATTGTCAAAGTCACTAGAAGATTTGTACCCGTCTGATACAGGCTTTCAGCTAGCAAACAATATCTCAGACCGCAAAATCCACTAACAGCAAAAATTGCACTACCACATAAAATAAAACTAAACGTAAATTAAATATTCAATTCTCTTCGAGAAAATGTTTCTTTATGCTACGATTCACCGGAATGAAAGCAACAGATAAAATTATAACAAAAACACTCGAAGACTTGGAGCAGAATTTGGCAGTGAGCCAAGACAGAACAAACAGGTCCTTTTTTTGCGTCGTAGAATGGTGATGACAGCGAAAATGCAATTTGCACAACTTTTTCTTAACTGATTAAAACAAAAATTGGACAAAAATCTACAATTAAGGTTAGAAGGCCAAATGTCAAATTTCATTTATCAGAGTGATTATATTAAGGAGTTCTTTTGTTCACAAATATGCAAATAAACAGACAGTCAACCCTTTGACAGATTTGGCACAAAATTTTATACGGACCTACATTCCTGATGATAAAACTGTATAACTTTTATTCATCTAGCTATTCAAGATTTTGAGTTATAGTGTCCACATGAACGTGGGCAGACAGACAAACTTCCCGTAGACGGATTTTGTCCAAAATTTGATAGAAACCTACAAATTATGTGGCAAGATCACATACCAAATTTCATCCCTGTAGATCTAATAGTTTTCGAGATATCGCGTTCACAGGCAGACATAATTTCAAAATTTTATCGGACTCGGGGAGATCTAAAACGTGGAGATTCGTCAAAATCTCGAGTTCGACATTTTTGACGATTACAATACTTTAACGGCTAAATCTACCACACTTAATCTCTCTCTCTCTCCCTCTCTCTCTCTCTCTCTCTCTCTCTCTCTCTCTCTCTCTCGCACACACGCACGCACGCACGCACATTCATATATATATAAAATCGAATTCCAATTTTAAAAATAATTTTTAAGGCGATACCTCCCTTTCGTGTTAATCTATCATTCTACCAAATTTGGTCCATGGAAGTCAAACGGTCTGGCATGCATAAAGAAAGAAAAAGGAACATATATACTCATAAAAAGTTGCTCTTTTGTACATTATTATAGATATCGCAAAATAAAATATCCACAAAATTTTCCAGAATCTTCTGTTCTATGTTCATTGATGTAATACTCGTGAATCTGTGTTCATAGAAATAATATTCCTAACCTTAAAGATTTTTTAATTTAAGTTCATATTAAAAAAATAATAAGTTAGGTATTTTGTTGATTTCAAATTATAATTTTTAAAAAAATTTGGATATTTCATGAAAAGGAAAACAAATGCAGCGTCAATAGATAGCGCAAATTGCCATTCATTAAAATAACTAAAAGAAAATGAATCTCGAACCAAGATTTAAACTTTTTGAAAAGAACACAGAATACATTTCCTTGCAACATCTAGAAAATTAAGGCCATTTTGAAGAGCAAGAGAAAGAAATGGGAAAGGAATATATTATTCAAATAGGAAGCTTCAAAAGAACAGGGAATACATTAAAAGAAATAAAACTTGCCAAGTTCCAAGCAATGCCAAAAATAGCTAGTTGGAGAAAAAGCTAAGATTTAAATGTTTAATTTCTTATTGTAGAACTGTTTTCGTGACAAATCTTTTTTTTTTTAATCTAGAAAACTGCATTTTCATTCTGTACCTTATATTAAGGCCATTTACTAGTAAATTAGTGTTTTACATTGACAGTTAATATTATGAAATGTTCCGGCAGTTTTACTTATATATGCGAAATACTTTGCATTAAGCCTGTGGGTTCTGAACCTTTTTAAAAAATTAATTAAAAGTACAAATATTAATTTTAAATTGAAATGTAATTAAAACCTTTTAAAATTCCTCAAGTGTTGAAAGAAATTCATTATCACGAAGTTTATCGAATTAAAGTGACCAGAAGTCCCTGATTAGGCAGGACAGCCCAGAATTTAGACTGTCTGTTTTAACCCTTGCGGCAGAAAATTGTTTTCTGCGACAAATATCATTAATACCAAAATCTTTCTGAAAGAATGTTCCTTGAAGTAAGAATTTACAAATAGACAAACCTAAGAGTAATTCATAAAGAAAGTAAAATATTTAGTTTAACAAATTCAGCTTTATGTACCGTTTAAATAATACACATATATACATCGTCTGCAGAAAACGAAACTAGTTCTGCGGAAAGATCTCGGTGCTTTTGTGTAAATATAGAATTCTCCAAAAAATATAATTTGTTTCCAAAGTGAAAATCCTTCTGCAGAAAACCTTTGCTGTTCTGCGACATTGTCGCCGAGTTGCCGCGATTCTGCCAAAGGGGTTTTAACTAAAAAAATGTTTTGGATTTTTCGCATTCTTTTCTCATAATATTATAAGTAAATGACTCATATTACACAGATACATAGTCAACCAACTGAAGGATTTGGTCTGAAATATAATATGTATCTATTCTATCAATACATATGCCAAATTCCACCCGTTAGCTCGGTGCATTTTGGAGTTATGTTTACATGCACACCGACAGACAGACAAAACTCTGAAATTGATTTTTAGGATTCAGGGAGATCTAAAACGTGGAGGTGCATTATAATTTCGATGTATCGACAATTACAGTACAATAAAACCTCGATTATCTAGGCCTCTCCCAGCCGAGGTTTCCGTAACCGAACAGGAACCAAAAAATCTGTATTTCAAAACGGATTTTGTCACACTGTTTTCCATTATTTTTTGGTAATTTTTAATAAAGTCAACGAATGTTTCAAAAAAAGTTGTCAAATTTGGCATTGGAATTGATTTTTATGATGCGAAGGCTAGGAAAAGGTCGTTATCGGCAGGTGATCGTTTATTTCTCAAGAAGTTATTTAGAGTGGAAAAAATAAACACAGTTCCATTCTCAAGAACTTCAGTAGTGATATGAGCAAATACGAGGCATTTTCATGAAACCAGCGGAGTGGTCTCCCCTAAACTTTCTCGTATATTTCTAACACATGTAGAAAAAAAAATAAGCTAAAAGGCAAGAAAACGAACAACTCCTCCCAACGCAGTTGGAGGAAAAAAAAAAATAAATAAATAAGCAGAACGTCATACCACGATTTCTGAAGGTCGTCCAACGCGGAAGTGGAATTAGAAGCTGGCGTGATACCCATAGGGCTGGGTGTAAGATAAAGAAAACGAAATTTGCAATTTGAACGCCTTTTTTTAAATCGATTTACACAAAAATTGAACAAAAATTTACCATTAAGGTAAGAAGGCCGCATACCAAATTTCATATATCTAAGTAATTATCTTAAAGAGTTATTGTGTTCACAAGTTTGCGATTATACAAACAGACAGTCAACCGTTTGACAGATTTGTCCCAAACTTTTATACGGACCGACATTCATGGTGTTAAAACTGGGTACCAAATTTTATGCATCAAACTATTCAAGTTTTTGAGTTATAGTGTCCACATGAACGCGGACAGACAGACTTCTCGTGCACAGGTTTTGTCCAAAATTTGATAGAAACCTACAAATGATGTGACAAGATCATATACCAAATTTCATCCCCATAGCTCTAGTAGTTTTCCAGTTATTGCGTTCACAGAGAGACCTAATTCCAAATTTGTGTTTTTCGGACTCAGGGAGGTCTAAAAAAACGTGGAGATTCGTCAAAATCTCGAGTTCGAATTTTTTGACGATTACAATACTTTCTGTTTGTATACTTCGTATACGAGAAAGTAAAAATGGCACCGTAAATGTATCCAAAAGTTTCGCGGTATTTAGCGAAGGGAAATATTCTTTTGAGAATACTCTTAAAAAATCATTGGGAAATGCAAAGGATTAGATCAGATTAGTAATATTAACGTCTTGTTTTGAAGCAACACGAGGCAATTTTGGGACGAACCTCGTAATTTTGAACCGCGGTCAGATGACGAGGACAACATCTGACACCCCCTCCAACCTTCTGTACCACACCAACGCGAGGACGTTTGGCCTCTACGCATGATTTAAAGTGCAACAGGCCAAATACACGACGGATTTTCAGTGGAATCGGGTTTCGAACCTGGAAACCTTCCGGCCCCGACACCTTACCACTAGGCCTCCGCGGCCTTAGCAATTGCAATGGAAACAGCAAAAATCAGTCACATTCGCGAATCCTCTGATCAAAACTAATTGACGCTTCAAAAAAGGCACGTAAAGAGTTTGATAGAATGTTAATACGACGTAGTACTTGAGGATTTATTTTTTAAATTTCAGATAAACAATTTTGGAAAACCTTGTCAAAAGTAAATAAGTTACGATTTAAAATTCGGTCTCTATTAACCGAGTTTTCGACTATCCGAGGTGCTTACGGTTCCAATTAGCTTGGATAATCGAGGTTCTACTGTACTTTCTCTAGTACACTTAGTATACAAGAAAGTAAAAAATGAGAGTTGAACAAACATTCACAGCATGAAGAGAAAATCAAGCTAATATTTAATCAATTCTCTTCATTTCCCATTGGATGAGAATTTAGATGCGAGCAAAAATACACGATTATTTTCTCGTATTCGAAAAAAAACAATTATTTGCCCCACTCATTGTAATTACAGATCTAAAAGACAGCCAATTCAAGCAGCCTCATTTGGAATAGAGAATCCCCCACCCCATCCATTCCAAAGAATGCTCAGAAGCAAATAAAATTGTCATTTCCGAAGAATTAATTAATTCCATAAATAACAAAGCACAGTAAATTACTTCTTCCCGATCAAGAAAGCGATGTTGCACTATTCGTCATCTTTGGCAATGAGAGACGATAACTCATCTCGCCAAGCTGGCGCGTTTTTTTGCTGTCTACTTCCGAGTTTATTAATATGTAGTGTATCTACTTCGAGCAGAAAAGTGCAGTAGCTTATGCGGAATTAATGCTGCTGCAGTGTCTTTTTTCGCTTCTATCTCAAGATTTACGAGCGAGGCCCGGCCTTAAGAGAATGTAATTAAAGTTTGTTTTTGCACCGGTTACATGTTCCAATGCAAAGAACGTCAAGTAATTAATGTGGATGAACTAGGTTTTTGTCGACTGGGTTTCTGCGATATAAATATTTACTTCTGACGCCCGGGCATGGTAATAGAATTTTATTATTTACGGCTTCTATCACGGGTTGCAAGTAATAAGGTTTGCACTCTTCGTTTTGGGAAGTTCTCCGCTCGACTAAATGAGATAAACGCAATTTTTTTTTCTTATCTCTTAGAATTTTATCGAAGAGTCTACAGGTGGATAATTTCAGAAATGGCTGTTAAATAATTAATGAGAAAAGATCACGAGTTTTAATAAGTATGAAAGGTATTTTATTTTGATTGATTCCATTTTTTTCCGAACCATTATAGAAAATGAGTATTATAGATGGGGGGGGGGATATGGACCCTTAACAAAATTAATTTTTAAAAAAATCTCCAAATCGTCTAGGAAAAAAAATTAGTTCAATTAATAAATATTATTGAACAATATATTGATACAAATAAAGAAAGAAGAGAAAAACAGGAGAATTTTTGAAATACACATTCATGAATCTTGGTAGACAATTTATATTAATTATAAACACTTTATAATCTAAATAAAAAACCACTAGATTGAATTCACGATATACGCTTTGTAAATATATCTATGTAAAAATGTTACCGATTTTCTCAACTTCCTCTGCCGTATTCCTCCTTTTCATTCTTAGCATAAACAAGACACATTTGGATGTCATGAACAGTTAGGGCTACGAATAAATCTGACAGTGAACTCTTTTGCGAAAGATTTTTATTTTCCGATGGCAGCCACAAGTTTGGTTAACGAGCGAACGGTACAAAAGTGCATTTGTATGGAACAACAACATACTGTCACCTGTAAGCGCCACCGCAGGAAAACTGAACAGACGAGAAAAAGATATTTGGTTCCCAGGAGCAATAGTAAACACGCCAAATGAACAGATAGGCATAGAAATTGAAATGAAAAATGAAAGCGGACTTATGAATATCTATAAAGGAGATTCTGACAATTGAATACGTAACCTTTTTGTGAGTTACAAAGTTGATTTAATTTTTCTGAATTATTTGTTAATGCTTTCTGAATTTTTACTTATAAAAAAAGTTGTCTTTGAACGGATAATGTCTGTTGATCGGTCACCTGCATTTTGAATTGGTATTTTAATTGATTTCAACCAACGAGAATTATTTTAGTTTCAATTAGTGGTGCAGCTGCAACTTTTGCCGCCAGGGGCGAACTTGACACATGTTTTACATAGACCACATAAGCCTCAAAATAAAAAAAAATTGGAAAAAAAAACATTTTATTAGTAAAGTTATTCGTCTTTTGATGCGTTCGATCGCTGCAGATAGGATGTGCATCCACTACCAGTCTTTCTTTCACATATCGACAATTTACCGACAACAGGCGAAAAATACAAAATTAATTATATTAATTATTTTTTATGTACACAAAGATTGAATTAATATGATGTCTGATTTTGCCGCCCCTTTAGAAGTGTAGCCCGGGGCGAACTGCCCAATCCACCCCACTTTAGCTACGTCACTGGCTTAAATTCACAGAAAGAATTGCATACAGTGTGTCCTAAAAGGTCGTTTATAAAATTTACGTGATCGTCTCCTAGACTCACGAACCAGTTTTACATAGGAAGATGTATCCGTAAACGTGCCCTGCAGCCGAAGCGGGATCATTTCAGGCGAGACCGTTGCAAGAAAAGTTTGTCTACCTCGATAGGACCTAGCATCATCTCTGCGTTGGTAAAAGCGGTCCAGAACAGTGGTGTAGTCGCAAAATAAGCTGTGCCGGGACGCTCTAGTCTGGGTAACAAAAACCGTGCCATTTTAAGCACGGTTTCACAATTTTTCTTATTTATTTCTCGTGGAAAAAAAACTCGTTCCGGATCCACTACACCCTCGTTTCAGTCGTATAACAGCCACGATTCCCCGACCTCAGACCCATAGATTTCTTCCTGTAGGGATACGTGCAGTCCATGGTATATGATACGCCCGTAACATCCGAGATCGACCACGTTGCTTCCACTTGTCCGTGACACACCTCCCAATTTAAACGGGTCCGAGAATTCGAGTGTAAACATTGTGGAACGTTCATTGTAAGGGAGGGAAGGAATTCTGAACTTCGATGATTTAGCCATGAATTTTCATTTTAAACAGGGTTTCCACTTATATCCGTTACCCCCGCCCCCCTTAACTTCTAAAAGGTGACAGCTTATGCCATAAAGTTGGTGTCTAAATATAGCAAAGTGACCATGCGCTACACGGTGAGAGCAGTGACAGCGCCACCGGGCGGAAAACAACGGAGTTAGCGTTCCTATCTCGAAAACGGTACAGAGAAAAAGTCAATAACAAAATTGTAGAGCTTCTTCGATTTAGAACGAAAAGACACCTTGAGCGCAATAATGCTGAGAACAAAACATGTAAAACACACATTTGTTTCGTCACGATTTTCCAAACCTGTGATGTAACAATTCGCGACAACAGGAGAAAAGATCATCTTTTGAACAATAAACGTCGACCCGATGTCGTAGTCGTTATAAAATCGAAAATTAAAATATCTGATGATAACTAATTGTTTTCTCTTCTTTCTAACGCTTTTCTGGCGAAAGAGTGTCGGAAATCGCGACCAAACAAATGCGCGTTTTACACGTTTTGTTCTTAGCATTATTGTGCACAAGGTGTCTTTTCGTACTAAATCGAAGACGCTTTACAATTTTGTTATTGACTTTTTTCTCGTATCTTTCACCGTTCACGAGATAGGACCGCTAATTCCAAAATTTGCCGATAGATGGCGTTGTAAGTTGTCTCATCGAGTAGCGCATGGTCTTTTTACTATACCTAGACACAAACTTTATGGCCTAAGCTGTCACCGTTTAGAAGTTAAGAGGGGTGTAACGGATATAAGTGGGAACGCTGTATACACGACTTCCTATGTAAAACTTCGTCATGGTCTAACAGACGAGCACATAAACAATCTTTTCAGATACTCTATATTATTAGACCTTACCATAAGTCGTAATACATTTCTCGTTCTTATTTTAAATTAACTTAAAAAGAATTCTTCGTCCCATCTTTTCCTGCACGTAGATAACATACACCTTACGTTGGCACTAGAAATAAAGTGAATTTCTTTCCTCCTTTGAACTTATTTGTTTTATCATCATTAATTTTATTTTGCGATATAGAAAAAATTTTGATATACTCTTGTAATGGTTAGAAGTGGAAGAGAGAAAGAAATAATAAATTGATTCTCGTTATTTTTTGAAGTATACTTTGCATTAAGAAATATTTACTTTTCTAGGATAAATCCTGTACCGAAGATCAGAACATCTCGAATTAGCCAAGACAGTCTTTTTTAATCTTTTTTCCCAAGTTTTTAATTTTTTGTTTTTTTGAATAAAATGCCCAGATAGTCCCTTTTATTGCAAAAATTCGAGACAGATCCTCATGGAGACTTTAAGTTAGTCCCTTTTATTGCAAATAAGTACAGTTGACAACGAAAAATTAAAAGATGGAGCACCTTGCCATAAAAAATTAGCTACTGACCTACCGGTTTCCACTGTTAGTCTCAAATTGATTGAATCATGTAAATCGCCTTAGTCTAACGTACAGAAAAAAAAGACAGCTTCCTAAATTAAAAAAAAAGGACTGACAAATGCTATGAAAACATCTCAACAATAAGAAACTAAACATTAAATCTTACACTTTACTTTTTCTTACGCTTGCCATTTTTGTCTTTGTTTGGATTTAACGAAATTTTTATTTGTGTTAATGTATTCCTTGTTCTTTTTGAAGCTCTTCATTTGAATAAAATATTCTTTTCCGCTCTTCGTTTCCTTGCTTTTTAAAATAGCTTTCATTTTTCAGACGTTGCAAGGAAATGTATTTTGTGTTCTTTTCAAAACCTTATTTAATCTTCGCTTTTCTTTCCATTATTTTGTTGCTTGACAATTTACATTAACAATTAAGGATAGAATTCTAGCGTTTTTCGGAGAAAGTACCATCTTTTTAAGAAGCCAGTTTTCAATTCAACGAATGTATAATATTTCAAAGACAATATTAGGAAAATTAATAATAAGGCATTCAACAAAGAATGAGATATTAACAGGAAAACAACGTGAATCTTATATATCATGCCTTAAACAAACAAATGCGACAATTCTAAAATAAAGAATGTCTTATCCAGAGGAATATTCAAATTTGTTTGCTGCCCAGTCTTCGCTGTTAGTTATTTGAAACTTAAACAGCCAAACAACAAAGGATAACAGTCAAATGTCCATTGGCTGATTACAAAAACACAAGCATAAACTCAAAATTATGAAGAAAACCATGTGTGAGCAGTAACGACGGAAACAAGACTAGGGCTAATTTGGGAAGGGCCTCGCAATTCTGAACCGCGATCAATGACGATACCAGAGTTGGCATCTTCCTCTCCAAATTTCCCTTCCAAATCAGCAGGAAGACGTTTGACGCTCAACATCATATTTAATGTGCGCCAGGCCCACACACTCCGCGTATTTTAGGTGGAATCTTGTTTCGAATCTCAAACCCTCCGGCAGGGAAGCCGAGGCCAGACAACAGCGAACCATATTATAGATTTAGGACAGCACATAATCAAAATAAGTAAATAATATAGAGAAGCTAATTAAAATATATCTCAATAATTCTGTTTATTAATGAACTATTTCATGAAGTATTTTCTTAGTTCTTTATTTCTTAAGATTAATTCAGTTATCTATTAAAAATATAACATTCATTTGAACACCAATCCAAAGTACAAGGCTCATCTTTGTGGGGAGGAGTGTGGGTAACGACCAGAAGCAGGGGAGGGGGCATATATGCTGTGAGCATGAGTACTTGGGGGAGGCATCACAAAAGGAAAACATTACTGCGTTTATTGCAACTGCATGAACGCAAACGTGACGGGGTGGGCTAACAAAATTCCCTTGCGTCCTTTGCCATCTCCACTTGATCACGTGTAGTTTCAAAACTGAATGCTCGTTTAAAGAAATAATAGCCAACGAATCTGAAAATTTTGGATTAAAAGAAGTATTTTAACAGATTAAAACCAATCAAACTAAAATCTTCAAATTTTATTATCTTTCTGAAAGAACACTATTCTACCATACAATCAAATAGCGCCGCGAAGATAATTACTTCCAAGAACCGTTCAGTTAGTATCTCTGCAAATAATGTTTGCCCATCCTACATAGAGGTAATCATCGTCATCTTGTAAGTAAAACTAAAGCCCGTAAACATCCAAAGAGAGCCTTAAAATCCCTCCATCTCGTGTTTAGTTCGACCACAAGTCCGTCCATAACGGTAAACCGCAGAAACTATTGCATTCCTCCCATTCTTTCCATACCGCTCCAGAATAATTGGATATGCCCGCTTTTATGTATCAGTTCCGTGATAACATTCCCTGTTTTATGGGGGTTGGCCGGTGTCCTAATTACTTCGCTATCTTATCGATGGATCTGCACAGGTACTACACGTAACAGTAAAATAAGCTGCTAGCAGTGGCCATCTCATTAGAGCCTGGAGCATGCAACTCAAGACAAACCTCATAACCTATGGATAAGGGTTTGTCCCGGGAGGGGGAGGGCAGGAAGTAAATGGAGAGTTTATGCGAGGACGAGTTTATTTCCGACCTTTAGGAATGAAGCTGTTAATCCGGAAGTGCAGTAAGTAATGTAAGTGGAAGGGGCTCTGCACAGGATTTTGGTCTGGATGGGTAATTGTGTAAGTATTCTGTAATAGGATGGGGACGAGATCTGTTTCGAGGAAGCTTTAATTTAGCTAAGGAGATATATTTGGGATTTGAGTTTAGTTCGGTGGAGTAATCAGGATCTGGTTGGAGAAGTTCAGAAGGGAGAGTATAAGGCGCGGATTTTCCGTTAAATATTAAATAGTTTATATGCGATATTATCCGAAAATGCTATGCATTCAGTGCGGTTATAGCAAATGAGAATTTTAACGAAGGTGTTTCTGTGGATTAGTGAAGTTTTCTGACATGTGTAAGGCCAATTTTCAAAGGCAATTCGAATTACGAAATTTGTTTTCTTTTGCTTTCTGTTCCCTTCTGCACTTAATACTTTACAACTTTTAGATATTCTCAGAGGTATTTAAGGAATGCTTATCATAGATAAACGAGTGATAAAAATATTTTTATATCATCACGTGGAATTTCGAAGCCAAGTAGCCCTATATGGTTTAATTCGGCCATATACCATTTGTTGAATTGATGAAATTCCCCTAGGTCTGACATATTTTTCTATCTGTTGTGAATTTCAAAAGATGGCGAGAGAAATTAATATTGTTTTGGTGGTGAATTTGTCAATTTCTATCTAGCCCCATACGGAATTGACCCGATCAAAAATGTGTTAGCATGACTAGATGAATAATGAAAAAATAGTTACATTACATCTTACCTGAACTTTGGCTAGACTTTTATTAAACTCAAATAAGATCAATTTTACAGAAATCTTAACAGATCACTTTATTTGCAATCTGATAACATTTATTTAAATAATAGATCACTTATGATTTATTAGCATTTTATTTTAATAACAGATCACCTCACTTATAATCAGTTCCCATAATATTATTTAAATTCTTTACACCTAATGTGCTTTTGAAAGACAGAAGTTTTTCCTGAAACCATTGCTTTGAATCACTCGACAGTTGGTTACTACGATACGAAACAGTTTTATGACATTTAAATGATACCAGTTAAATTAGTATGCAGTAAGTGTTCGGTGGGAATGCGTTTTGGAATGAAGTTGCTCTAACAAACTTTTTTAACACATGTAATTATTTCCTTATTTTAGAATTCACCGCTTGAGTAAAGAAAAAGATTTCTTCTTGAGATTATTCAAATGAGGCACAATTTGAATAAGTTTGATGGAAGTAACTACATATTATGACTAAGTGGTTACATGTTGTAAAAATGTCAAAGTGTTTCAGACGCTTTTTGCTTATTGCTACTCATTTAAACAAAAATTAAAGAGCTACTTTTTGAAACCGTGAGGTGTATTCTGAAACAGTTGATGAAATCTTTTTTAAATGCAACTTTATGTTAAAATTCACTGAAAGAAAAGCTAAAATTGTAATTACCTTTACATTTCCTAAAAGAGCAAAGTATTTCTTCAAAAGGAATATTCTTTTCCCGAAAACGAATTATTAACTAGTTGCATGATAATGCACCTCTAGACATTTTGATATTTTACTTAAGATTTTTTGAATTAATACTATCTTGGTTGCTTTAACCATTATCTCTGCATCTAAAAAAATTGGTTTTTATTTTATTCATTCACGAGATATTTAAAATAATAAATGCTTTTAAAATATGTGCAAAAGTTTTTCGAATGCAATTACTTTAATAGCATGTTATACTAAAATTATCATTTTCAGCTTTCTGTAACACAGGGTTTATTAAACTTTTTTCATTTGCTGCACCATTTCAGCAACAAAGAATTTCTGAAATCTCATCTATAGAAAAAAAAATGAGACTCCGAGTGTATATATAACTAGGTAAAATACGAGCATGAGGAATTCATTAGTGATAAGCAGAGGTAGGGGGGGGGGGGGTTGAACGTATTTATTTGTACAGTTTCAATAATTTTTCAATTCAAGATACATTCCTTCATTGATATCAATCACTAATATTAAAGAATCTAGTAGAAACACACCACTGACATGGTTTTCACGACTCCATTCGGGTGTCAAAATTTATAAGCCGAGTTCTAATTTTTTTTTTTTTTTTTTTGTTTTGTTTCGGATTGTCACATAGATTAAGAGGGTTGTTTTTTTAGAACACCTCGCCTTGATTATCGGCTTAATGGTTAGTGTTTCTGGTAGTGGAATTTTTTAATGAGAATCCTTATTTAAAAACAGTTTGTAAATAATTATTTAAAGAATACAATTTCTTTTTGATTTGACAATTTCAAATAACACAAAAATTATTTTAGTAAGAATTTTAAAAAGAATTGAAATTTACTCCATTTTTTCCTCGTTTGCAAATTAACGATTTTTATTTATTTTCATGAAAATCTTTTACTTGAATTGTTTCTCATTGTATGTTTTTATTTAAAGTTTTGCCACTTCGGTTAAGTTTGTTTCTTTTTTTTCTGAATTTTCTCTTATAATATTGTAACAAAAATCACTCTGTGGGTGTAAGGTGTAAACAGTCCAACACGCAGGAGAATGAAGGTTTATTCACAAATGTGCAAGAAAACACGTAGCACAAGTAACAGGAAACAATAGATCTTGCACAGATTAGCAACGTAAACAGACAACAATTCACAGGTAATAACAGTTCAGCACTTCGAGATTTAGCAACACTAACCGTCAGCAAATCACTAATAACGACACTTTCAATAGCGCTCAGCTCACCGGCTTCCTAGCTCGCACTGCAGACGAATCTCCAAAGCCGTTTCAGTGGATCAACACTCTCTCCTCTCTGATCCAAATGCGGCCCTTATATATTCTCCCCGACAGGCCGTGACGTCACATGGAGTTTTCTCGTACATTCGAGTGTATTTTCTTTCCTAATATACATATCGAGAAAAGGGTCGCATTTTCTGGAATCATCGATTTGTCGCCAAGGTCAGGGGTCTCGGAATGGCCGCTGCCGGTCACTCCATGCTTATCCCTGTAAAACTCCCTCCCCAACTATAAGACTAGCGAGGCAGAAAAGCGACATTACATCTTTATAACAATATATTTTTCTTCTTTTACTTTTTTATAGACTTACTCGGTTCCCCTAATATAATATTAGGGGAACCGAGTAAGTCTATGAAGTTTTTCCAATTTCTTGTTTTGTACAACATGTTTTAGATCCTTTCTTTTCATTTTGGCGCTATTCTGCTCTCTTCTAATTTTCCAAAACAGGCAGTTGTTCAATGCGCCATTGACGTCACTATATTCCCAGTTACATTGCTATAATATTTATCATTTAATTAAATCAATATTTTAATTACTTAATTTGAGCTAATTTATTTTAATTTAATGACTAGACTAATTTATTAACTAGATTTTTATTAAGAACAATTGCATTTTACAGTAGCCATATTATTTAATTTTTAATATTGAAGGATATTTACAACATTTCGAAGCCGATATAATACATTTTATAACAAATTTTAAAGCGTTTTGATACTCAGTTTCCTTACTTAGCAATAGTTACCGTTTTGAATACAAAACATAAGTGCACATATTTCCTAAGAGATCAAAGGAGCCGAATAAGGAAAAACCGAACCATTAAATATTTTATAACAAAAGGAGGAATGTATAGGTAACCTAAAGCAAAATATTCACTGGTTAGTTTAAAATGTATGGGATATTTTTTTATCATTATATCTTCAGTACTCGAACAAGATTCTCCAATTTCGTAAGCGAAGTTTCTTCATTCACGCGTAATTTTACAATTTCTTCTGTTGTTAAACACAGGCAGAATGTGCAAGTAAAATACATTATTCATGATCGCTAGCTACAAAATGCAGACAAAGAAATAAAATTCTGCAACCCGTAAAACAAAAATTTCTTCGTATCCAAGGGTTTCTCTGGAGAAAACTGCACAAAAATATTTTATAAATCCAAGCGAACATAGACATTAAGCTTCGTTCGAAAAGGTTAAACGGTCCTACGAATAATAAATCCAGTGGAAATGTGTTTGGTATGCAATTTATTGAAACCAAAATCATTATGTACTTAGAAATCTGCTTTCCTCGGTTATTTATTTAAATCTCTCACGCTTCTTAAGGGTATTGTAAAGGAAAAGTTTCTTTATAAGAACACGTAAAAATTCGAGACAACATTTGTCTCACTCAACGGATAAGAAGGATTTGTTTATAAGGCTTACTAGATTTTTTTAATGATTGTTCTTACTAAATAAACCATATTTTAAAATTATGAAATTAGTACAAAAAGTTTGAGGTTGCTGAACTCGAAAATCCGTCTAAAACGATGCAATATATGCCGAAATGCAGGACGGTAGGGCGATTTTCAATAATTCATAAACAAATACGTTTGAAAGACACCGTTTGCGCAGGTGGATGGAAATGAAACCAGATTCTTCCTTTTTTTTTGTTACGAAACCAAAATTTATTGATAGTAATTTAAACCACCAGATGGTTACGCATTTGTCGGAGCGATGCTCTATGTAGCACAAGCTAGTGGTCGGAGTATCCACTTACTAAATATTCACTGTGTCATCATCCATTCAAGAGTACAGCTGGCAGACATGGAAGCGCACTTATCGCATCATTAAGCACCGTTTGCGACGGTTTGTCAAGTTGTTTGGTTTATTGTGGTTAAATGGCACAAGAGCCAGATTTGGCTAATCTGCGACAAACAAATGCTTAAAGGCGTTATGACACAATACGAACAAAATAATTGCCGTGAAAAAATTGAGTATTACAATCTCGCTAGATTGTAATATCACAAACAACAGTTGTGTTATTGTACATGCACAGTTATTTACGTTTAAGATGTGGATGTGACGATACGTGAATTAAGCATTACTTGAAGATCACTTTCCTGCTTCTTCCGCCAAATCCCCGTTTTAAGAGCACATTTGAGATTGCATATAATCCCTGATATAAAGATTAATTTTGTGGAAATACGAAAGTCTTTATATTTGATAAAGCCTGCAAAAATGGAGTATAAGGTGAATCATCATTTTCAACTCACTTCTGTTTCAATTCACGTTCCTCACCGTTTCAAAAACCAGTGGCAGGGTTCGTTCTTCGAAAATACATCCACAATATGGCACTTTTTGTGTTTAGCTTCGTCGTATAGTGAAGAAAATCGAGTTTTCACTTTCTCACTGACCCTTTCCTTTCCACTGACCGATTATGACTAAAATTTGACACAGATTCACAATCCAAGGCAAGATCACATACCATATTTCATCTGTTAGTTTTCTGCTCAATTGATTGTTATCACACGCACATGGGCGCACAAAAAGAAGCACCGTCTGCCTAACGACTAATTTCACTGATCAATAATTTCGGTGTAAAGATCGCATGCTAAGATTGATGAACCTAGCTTGTGCATGTAAAGATCCCATACTAGAATTCACGCATTTACCTAAGCACGCAATTTATTTACTTATAGACAGTCAATCCACCGATGGATCCACTCCGAAATTTGATACACATCTACAACTCTACTAGTGATAAAACCAGATGCCAAATTTCATTAATCTAAATCGTTTCTTTTTTTATTTATGTTCGCATGCACACGGAGGGAGGAACAGACTCTTTTTCTTTTGATGGACTTCGATCAAACTCTGATAGAGGTCTACAAATTCGATGTAAAGACCGCATACAAAATTTCATCCTTCTAGCACGTTGCGTTTTTGAGTTACCGTGTACACACACAGACATGCAGAACTTCAAAAATGATTTTTCGAACTCGGGTAGGTCTAATACGTGGCGATTCATCAAAATCTCCCAGTTTGAATTTTTTGACGGTTACAATACTTTCTCTTTGTATACTTCGTATACGAGAAATTTAAAGGGATTTGAATCGAACAAAATCATTCTCTTATAAAAAAGTTTATGCGGAATTTTAAATTATAACATATATTACATTACTAATATAATAGCCCAGATATGTCTCTCACCGATCCGGTAACGCTCGAACGTCACCAACAATAAAATTCGTGCCATAGCACTGCGAGACATTAAACAGCATTATTTCATTGTTAGAGCACTTAATTTCAGCATTTTTAAATTTTAAAAAGTAATTGTCGTTCTAAATTCAAATTTAATAGTTTTAAAATAGTGAAATAAAATTTGCTATCCATTGATATAAAATTTATCTCGCTATGATCAATAGTTCCCGAGAAATTTTAAATTATATTAATCATATATTTCAAATTAATTTCCGTCTTTTAATAGAAAGTAGTGTAATGTAGAAAATGCCAAAATATGTGGTGGTGAAAAGAATGAAATATGCGGTGATGTTTGTTACTCAGAGTTTAGGATCTAAGCACAAATATAAAACAGTATGCCTGATATGAATTTTACATTTAGATACCACAATTGTTAATATACTTGAAGCTTAAGGCAAAAGGTTAGAAATTAGGAGTAACAGATCACAACAGCATGATTAATTCAAACATTTTAAGCCAATGGCCAAAATTGAAGTTTCCGAAGTGTTGGTTTTAATTAAACATCCAGGTTCTAAAATACAAATTTAAGAAAAAGTCAAATCGGGATAACTCTCTAGAAGTCAATGTGTTATGACACAAATGATGACAGAAGCATTTTTAGTTAAAT
Organism: Araneus ventricosus; assembly: GCA_013235015.1. Lineage (NCBI taxonomy): Eukaryota > Metazoa > Arthropoda > Arachnida > Araneae > Araneidae > Araneus > Araneus ventricosus. The sequence continues at coordinate 195,883 of BGPR01001813.1, read as the reverse complement.
AAAAACAATTTATTTGCGATCTAATTATAGTCTTGGGTATAAGATCAGGCTTTAAAAAGGTGAAAGACAGTCCATTTTGATCATGGAAGAGACGATATTTGCTTAAATCTTCTTTTATTTAGGCATCAGGCGTTATTTCTTCATAGGTAAAGTATTTAATTTTTACGTAGCTCCATCACCAGTATTCAGAAGTTTACGCCCGAGCGGCGCGTTGTTGTTGAAAGTTTACATGCTGGCGTGAAAAAAGGTACAGAAATGAACGCGCAGAACGCTTAAGTACCCAGGAAAGGGAATTCCCCTTCAGAAACTCGCGATTTGAAAGGAAAGTTGTAGTGCGTTAATTATGATGAAAGTAGAAGTATTTAAAATGAGGTATCGTTAAGATTATTTAGGAAAGTTAAAAAATTAAAATATCACATATATATCACTTCAAAACACAAATCAAAGGCTAACATTCAAATTTGGAGAGGGCCCTTCCATTACAAAATCACATACACAATGAAATGCCTTCATGACTGAATTTACTCAGAATTACACTCATTTTGTTTACTCAGTTTCATGTTAATCTAAATACTTGTACCATTTAACATTGATTTGAAATTTTCTCTGTGTCAAAGTTACGCGTAACTAAATTTTTCACAAAAGGATAAGCAAATAAGAATAACAAATCACATTTATATAAATAAACACCTTGATTTGTGTCAATTAATAGGTGTAATAATCTGGCTTATAAACATTTGGAATAGAACTGAAATTCGCTTAAACTTTATTGTAATAGCTGATCATTTGTGATAAATTAATACGTGTATGAGTAAGTTAGGCAAAGCGATAAATGATCTTTCTCAGATATTAGCAATTAGACCTGAAAACTCAATCATTCATATAGTTCAGCATTATTCAATTATAAGATATTCACACAGATAAATTAAAATCATGCCAAATTATATATTTTACTTCTTAATATCATTAATTTATTTTACACAATTATTTCATACCCTCAAAACATGATAAAATAAATTATTATTAAATGCGAAAACAAATCTCAGCTGCTGTCTATTTGCCTTTAGATATCAATGTTTAAATAATTACTTATCATTACTGACGTGGCGGCATCACTCGGACGATACATTGGCGTAGCTGGGAGTCTTTGGCATAGCAGCAGGTCAGCAGTTCTTAATTCTTTGGATAAGTTGTAGCACTGTCCCTTTGACTCAGTCCACCACAAGTGATCTTTGGCGTTCAGGGTGGCATAATTCTTCTCGGGTTTCATTTAGGTTAGAAGATAATACCTGCTGGTGTAGAAAACCTGATAATCGTGGTTGTCACTCCTGCCCTGCATTCAGATATTTCTTCTTGTCCAGCGGGTTCTCGGCGCGGGTAGAAGGACCGCAATAGTATTGCTAGACTAAATTAGCCTGTCGCGGTGCGCCTGCAAGTTTGACGACGGGCACGGTCGGTGTCATCATTTCGTATGAGCGTTTACAGCTCATATTAACTGCACGAAGTGTCTCAACTCGTTGACTACAGTGTTCAGAAAGAATAGACTTGCATCCGTGTTCCAAGGTGATAACGCCCTACCTTGAACTAATGATGGGGCATCCAAATTAATGCCGGTGCAGTCGAGCGGGTAGTGCGAGGGCTGGAGTCAATGTTCCAAAAAGATTGTCCCGCCAATCTGCGAAAACTTTTCCTCCTGAGAATGGGCTATCGTCGCTCTTCCTTCATAATCCTTTTTTTTCTTCTCCACCAGAACAAAAATCCTCCAAGCAAAATTGTAAAATCTCTTTTTTCGTTTCCACCCAAAGAATGTCTCCTTTCCTTCGCAAGCACTGTCATTTTGAATCGCCCGGGGAGTCGCCAAGCCCTCGCCAACGTACCAAAATAAGAATATCGAGAAAGGTTCATGGAGAATTAAATTTTATGTGCCAAGCAGAGCAAAATTCGCCAAACCACAAGGATTTTGTTTTAAGTGGCTACAGTCTGACTTTATCGCCAACAATTTGACCAACTGGAGTGAGGCTATGCGTTATCTTCAGCCAATGCAAGAATTTTCCTTTAATTAGGAAAAGGGCTCAACTTTAAGAAGATATTGCTTCTAGCTGTCATCGTGGAACGGAAATAGGGGCGTGTCATGTCAGGTGGTCAAGAAATACTGGACACGCGTTTCCGCCTGACCGCAGTCCTAAGGAGGTTTGAATCTCAAAAAACAAGTCAGGGGTTAGCAGAGAATGCACCCACTTCCGGAATGGCAGCAAGATGCTTCGGGTTCTTTTGGTAACTTTCCGAAAGGAGTAGGTTTTCGTTTAAACCGAGAATTGTGGGTTCAATAATTGGGTTCAAACAAGTGCACAAAAAGGGAGGAAATAGCAGCTGTGAATTTGTTTTTCGCTCTCAGACTATGGTTTGCAAAACAGCAAACTAGGTTTCCAATATAGTTACACATGGAATGGAAGTTTTCAAATTAAACTCAGAAAATTATTAACAGTTAGAATTAAAATAAATGTGAATTTAAATACTTTAAATCAAACACAGACAATTATTTACATTTAGTATTAAAATAAATGTGGATTAAATATTTTGAATCAAACACAGAAAATTATTAACTATAAGAAGTAAAAATTGTTGAAATTTGAATCTGTTAAAAATTTTGTATCTTAGTGAAAAACAAAAGAACTTTGTCATTTCAACATGACAGTAGTAAATCACGTCAATGGTATATCATGCGCGAGATATAGTTTGAACGACACGATGCATCTGATTCTTTATTGCAATCGTGATGATATAATTTGATAATATTTTTTTGGCAACGTTTGACAAGCAGAGAAGTGCTTTGTTTTGATTAGAATATCGAAAAAGAATTCCTTTGAAATTTTAACTTTTGACTTACGTTTGACAAGCTGAGAATTTTATGGTTATTGAATTATTATGTACATATTTTATATATATATATTTTACTATAATTAATATTTTACAATCATGAATGAATTTACTATATTTTTTACGATGAATACCGACAAACAACCCATCGCAAAAAGAGCGCGGATGACAAAGGAAAAGAAAGCAAGATGGTTAGCGAGGTATATATATGTAATAATCTCAGTTAATTTTACTTTAAATTCTAATATTATATATTTTGAAGTCTTAATGTAATACAAAATCACTTTTCTTAAACTCCGGTTTCGTTTTATTTCCCGCGCTGGAGGTATATTAAATCTCTCGTTTGGCATATTTATTACTAAAAGAATATTTTAATCGTTTCTACGCGCACATATAAATCGCGAATTCGGCGTCCTTTTGGCGCTAGAATTTCCCCTAAAACACTTACGTAATTTCCTAAAAATAGCTATTATTCCCTTCACTTTGATCACGTGTCTATATGTTAAATCCCTACCTGAGAAAATGCAGGGATTTTCTGTTCTCTTTTGGCTTGAAACCTTAAACTAAGATGCACGTATGTCTGCCACTCTCCTTAAAAATGACTTAAATATTTGGATAATAAAAGAAAATCAGTTAATAATTCGGCTTGTTAATGACGACAACCACGAAAACATTTTATATATCTATTTAAACACGTCAAATTTGGCGGGAAATCTCTGGAATGAAGAGGCAAGTTGCACCCGTCATACCATGATTTTCTAGTTATTAATATACTGATAATTCCGGATCAAGACAGATATTCAATATTAATTTACTTGCAAATCAAATTCTTTCTTGGAAGATTTCAAACTTGCTCCTCCCCTCCCAAAGAATATGCGAACTTCATAATCGCTCACCAACAACGAACCTGCACGACGAGACGCACATCTTTCATTTTCCCTATATCGTAAATACCTTCCGCAGTGATTATTTTCCGAGTCAATAGCATGTCGAAAGCTATCAGTGATCACCATGAAACACTCGCTCTTATGAAATACAAACCGAATATTGCGTTCCTTCCTCTCATTTCCGTCGCAGAGTCAACATCTGCAAGTCCGATTAGGAGGAGCCCTCTCCAATCAATACACGAGGTTGGGTTCAAAGGAGAGGAGAACTTGTTTTAAAATGCCCACCAAATAACGATATCCTTGAAGCGACAGGGGGCGCAATGGTAATGAACTGAGTAATTGCAGATAGGAGCGGACCCTCTTTATTGGAAGTTCCATCGTTGTATCGTGCTTAAGGCTGTGTCGTTCCTCTTTGTATTATTGCACATGAATTCCTCAGCGTAGACTGACGAGGAATCAATCTGAATAGTATTTTCACAGGGAAAGTTGATGTTTACTTTGTAGACGCTAGATTCGTGTAGAAAATATATTAGTTTCTCAAAATGTTGCTGCTTTTAGGAATTAGTCTCGCTGGCAAATTTGGACGAAACATTCATGTTGGAAGGATGAAGAAAAACTAATTGAGGGAGAGAAGGTCCTCCTCGACTTCCGAACCGACTGACAGGTAGTAAGTCGGATTTATATTTTTCAACACTATTTTCATTCAAACAGGTTATTGAAAATTGTGTATAAAACATAAAAATTCAAACTACGCACGTATATTTATTTGCATAATGTGAGAAATACATATCTACTATTATACGCACTGTAAACAAAAATACAATCTGAAATTAAGCAACGCAGTTATATTTGTATTCCGGAAATAATCATAAATTGATACTTTAATTCTTCGAATTGTGTGAGTTGTGAATAATAGTTTTCAATAATTCGCTGACCCAACCATAAATGAAAGTTCTGATCCTTTCTATCAATGTAAACCCATCCCATTTTCAGAGTCAAAATTGTACATGATATATTTTCAATAGCAGAGTTTGTATTTCCCAGACAGTCATAAATTAGAGTTTCCATCCTTTCTGTCATTGCAAATTTATCCGGTTATAGGAAAAAGACTTTTAAATAATATCGGATTATTCCATAGAAGTCCTAAAAATGTCAGTTCCGGGAACTTTTAGACCCTACCAATGTAGTTACTGTACAACAGCGGATTCCGAGACTACCACTTCTGGACGATTTTACACCGGAATGGAGTCTCAGGCAATGAGTCATATGAGCGCATTTCCGGAGTTCTTTGATGATGATGATGAAGCTGTTTGAGATGTATGCTCGCTCCTTGGCTGCTTTATCTCAAATTATCCTTAGATCAAATTATGAGATCGCGAAACTTAGAAAAATTGAAAAAGTCAATGAAAGAAAAAAAAAAGAAAAGAATTAAAGATTATCATGAATATGACGCAAAAATTTAAGAATGGCGGAAACCTGCTTTTTGGAATGTAAAGAGAAATCAAAAATCCATGAGAAAGAAAGTGGGAGACAGCCCATCTCCGCATGAAAAAGGTTTCTTTGAAGTTCAAAACGTTGACACTGAAAAAGCAAGTGTTCCAGGGTTTCCTCAACCTTGCATAAAGTGCAAAAAGATGTAGATGTAAGTCGGAATCTGAAAAGTTTAGCACTGGTTGGATACGTTTTAGTACGGAATCGAGAAATTAGGACTTCATTCTTGCGACTGGAAGGAAAAATTTGGAGTTGAGATCGGTTGTCGCTTAAAAAATAAAATTCATGATAGTATTTTGAATTTTTCCATCCATTTTTGGCTTCTTCTTGAATATAATTTTTCATAGAAAGTAGTAAATCTTCATGTGATATCCATTGAGAGATCAGGGAGCTTGGTGCTTTACGGGCCAAGGAATCCACGTATTCGTTTTCAGTAATACCTGCATGTCCAGGAGTCCAAACAAACTCGATGGATTGAATGTTTCCAATAATTTTGTAAATTTCATGGCCGAGGAATTTGATAACACTTTTGGAATGAATATTCGAACACTGTAGTGCTTTTAATACTGAGAGGCTATCACTTAGTAAAACGTAATGTTGATTATCGTTGATGAGATTATTGATAGCGATAAGTATTGCAAGGGCTTCACTAGTGAAAATGCTATTATAATTGGAAACGGAACCAGCCTTAGTCACTCCAGTTGTACCGGAGTTCTTTGTTAGATCACGCTCAGTAAAATGTAAACATCACCCTTCCATTCTACCCTTTCCCCCTATTTTGATGAAAATAACTGCGCCCGGCGCATGCGAAAAAGTGCGGAGGGTTTTCGAATCCGTTGCTATACTATATTTTTCTTTATTTACCATTTTTATTTATTTATTTGTAAGATCGAGTGTTCTCCCTCGACTTTCTCGTATACTTCCATAATACAGCGCATTTTCGTGTTTAATATCGTCGTATACTGAAGAGAATCGAGTATGCATTCTAGACTTCTCACTCTTGATTGATTAGTTTCAAAATTTGATACGGTTATACTATTTTGGCGTAACTAAATTTCATTTATCAAACTCGTTCTGTTTTTGAGTAATCATGTTCACAAACTGACATAATTCCAAAAATGATATTTTCGTAGACGAGGAGGTCTGAAATGTGGAAATTCATAAAAATCTTGACGTGATTTTTTTTTCTTTTACTACTAGCCCCTTCGGGACGGACGCCCGCTGAAGGAAGCGTGCCCACAAGACGGGAGCTGGCAAGCGCAGTCAATGCCCACCGGTCGAAGCATTTTCTCCCGCTAAGCCTAACACGCATTCAATTTCGTAAAAAATACGCGTTAGATAATAACGCATATGAAACCATTTTTAAATATGTGGTAAAAGATATCATATTCTAAATCATAATAAAAATGTTTAATTAAAATACTTGATTTTTAATAATAAAAAAAATATAGTGTATTTCCCTATAATTGAAAGTGCCTAACTAAATACAAGATTATTGATGCAAAATTCGAAAATATAGAAAAAAACAAAAGTTACATTCAATATTATGAAATACTCCAAGAAAATTGTAATAATGAATTCTTCAAAGCCTTCTGAAAAATCTTCTATTTTAGGACTCCACTGACATGACGGAATTGGAACCGATATATTAATTCTATCCTCTTATATTTCAGAATTTGAAGATTCAGAACTATCTAAAAAAATTATTAATTTATTGCTTTATCGCTATCATCGGAAAAATCCATAGACGTGTCATTTAAAAATTTACATGTTTCCTCCTCGGAAAGATAAAGCGTTCTTTTAGCTATAAATGCTCAAATAAAGCAGAGAGGCATGAAGACCCTTGACAGAATATCTCCCATAATATCACAACCCAAGCGAGAGAAGAAACTATAAACAATCGCTCCAAAATGAGTTAAAGAGCTCTATAGCACATGCTTCTATTTACACTCGCCAGCACGTGTTTCTGTTTATACTCTCAAAAATCCAATAATTCTAATTGAATGATTCACAGACACGTGGCCGACTACAATCTGACCTCGGAGAGAGAAATACCAATGTTCGGGACCAATCTTTTGAAAGAAACATGGAATAGTAACGCCATCTGATAGAAAACATTTTGTTCCAAAAGCCAAAGCATATTTGCGGCGCTCGGCCCACAGCAGCAATTTCGCCGTAACGCACGGAATCGGAGTTCGGCCCTGAGGGGAATCTAGCACAAACGCACATATGAGGCGCTCGTCCCGAAGGGGATAAAACACTTTCTGTGTATGTATTACATTTACAAAGATAAATTAAAAATTGATCGGAAAATTTGTCACGACATTTTTGGTTAAACAGGTTGCTAAAGAAGTTTTGAGAATAAATAAAACTATGACAACAAGGCATTTTCACCGATTATTTTAAGAAATAAGTTTTTATGCTCACTTAAATATATTAATTCTATAAAACCAGTTTTACACGATTAATTTTTTTTTTTTACAAAACCTAGTATAGGAAGTCAGTCAGGGCCGGCCAGAGATGATTGAGAACGGTGCGAGCGTGCAAAGTAGGCGAGTGATTTTACAAAATGAAAATTAATTGCATTGATTTATTTAGCAAATCAAAATTTGTCACCGAGTTTTGTCTTCCAAGACATATTATAATATTTATTTTAAAATAATTTATTTGCATTGTATCCAAATTTTATTACTGCCCTTATATTGACCTTAGCAATCACCTTCGCATCTGCAGAAAAATCATTCTCAAGATAGAAAATATTAAAAAAATACTTGAAATCTAGCATTAATCAAAAACGATTTACCTATTATCTATCAATTCCGAAATAATTTACAAACCAAATTACGATGGTATTATCAACTAATTTGCTATAAAAGATGCACGAAATGAAACAAAAATCTCAGATTGTAAACTTATTCTAGTAAGTTGCCTACAAATTGTATTTATAAAGGAATTAATTTTTTTTTTGATTTCTTAACTATTTTTTTTGTGTGATTGAAATTTTAGCTCTATAAAAATTTAATTATCATTTTCATGCGTTTCTTTAGTCCTTAGTGTATCAAATAATGCAATGTAATAAATAGCAAAATACAATAAAATATTTTATTGTGCGAAAATTTGTTCAAGGTCCCGCAAGTCAACTTTGTACCAGGCCTCGCTCCTGGTTGAGGCCGGCTCTGAAGTCAGTAACAATTGAAGTAATGCAGTCAGTCAGCCTGAAATGTTTTAATACACCATTAAGATTAGATTTAACATAAGGTAGAGTTCCTTACCAGCTGGACAAATTTCGTTATTATATCAAACGTTGCTGTATTACTTGGTGGCATCTCTTATTAAAATACTCACGGAATTGTCTTGGAATCCCCGGAATTTCACGGAATTGTCCGGCCATCCTTTTCAGATTCGTTTCGCCTGTACGCCCACTTCCGTGTGAATGGATTTATAACTGCACTATAACTTTTACAATTATCACGCTACTGGGAACACGAGGTGTTGGAGATATGCCCCTTCAAGCTATTAACAAGTGAAATATTTCAGAGAGAAACGAGTTAAACAAAAGTTATTTCCCCGGTTAACAGGTTAATAAACGCATGAATAAATACAAGATGAGCGCGCTTCAGTATGTTATATACAGGAATATTCAAAAGTCTTGAGCAACTTTAAATATCAGTAATTAGCGATTTAAAATATCATTTCTTGAAAAAAAGGGGTAATTATAATCTCGAAAATAAATTTATAAAAAATATTCTTTAAGAAAGATGAAAAGCATAATAGTTCAAAAGTTAATAACTTAGATATCATTTTTATCCCTGTTCCTCAAATTAATATTTTAAAGAATGATAAAAATATTATTAAATAAATATTAAGTTAAAAAATAAAATATCCAGTTTCACAAACTGAGCTTTTTCCTTTTCAGAATTACCAACAACACGTTCTGGAACCCAACACCGACTAGATATCTTCATGCTTAAAACTAATCTTTCACAAACTGCAATAAAAACGAAACTCTGGTCGTTTTCATTCCACCAAATTAAAAGTCTGCAAACGACATCCACAATCACCCTACATGCCATCCATTTAAGATGGTAAAAGATACTCGAGACATTTAAGAGTGTGCAGGTGAATTTTGTATTTAAAATTAATTGTTACATTGACTTAAATTCGGATTTTTAAATAGCAACAATTCTGTAATTTGATGTACGTGCCAGAGACGTCATTATATGTTAAGGGGTTAAATAGAGTTTAAAATACATGTAGTTTCAAACTGAGGTTTTCCCTCAGAATTACCAATGACACGTTCTGGACCCAACACCAACGAAGATACGCTCACACTTAAAATTTATCCCAGAATTGTAATAACAGCAAAACGCCGGTCGATTTCATTCCACCAAATTAAAAGTCTCCAAATGACATCCACAATCTCTCTGTATGTCCATTCCCTGAGAAGAAGTGCTAAAAAACACACCTTGACATCTAGAGAGTAAAACATCGAAAGAGAATTTCTCATTAAAAGGTCTAGAGAGTAGAGGACCCTAGAAAGCCATTATTAGTTTGGAAGGAACTTTCAGGAGGGTGGCGCACGCGATGCATGTCTTTTAAAAATTAACGAGGGGCTGTTCCCAATCAACGAAGGCACTTGGGAAGGGTGGATGAAGTTATTTTTCGTCCTCCAGTGTGAAAAGTGAACTTGAAGCTCCGTGAGCACCTAGGTGCTGCAGCAATTATTAACGGCTTGTTGATAGGCCGACGGTATTCGCAAGTGTTTGTGTTGGAGAAGATTTAAGGCCACTTATAGGATGCGTTTCGCTTCGGCTAGATGGGAAACAAGGAAGTGTGCAAGGTGGTTATTTTTTAACCTGTCATCTGGGTTTGCTGCGATGACAAGTTTGAGGAGAGTTTATCCGGTAATTAATCTGACGGCGATTTTAAAATCTTATCCAAAGGGATTTTCGTGTTAAAATTAAACCAGCTTTGTTTACTTTATATGATTTGTCCTAAAAGTGATGTTTGAAGACAGATCAGTCAACTTTCTGCAGTAACTTAAGTTTTGTATGAACTTGCGTCATTCTATAGCCTTATATTTTGCACTGACCTATGTTCCTTTGTTCTAATCATGCCTTATTGTTGACTTTTATACTTAAAACTTCCTCCTAGTCACCTGTTGCGCGTCCTCCAATGTGGAAGGTGAATTTGAAGCTTCGTGTTTAGGTATGGGCACTTTGGCGCAGAAGGAATTTCCAACGCTTTCATCAAAAATTGCTCAGACGTCAGGAAAAATAAACAACCTCTAAAAATGAAAATTTTGAAAACAAAGTCTCAATCTTTTTATCAATCAAACACATTTTAAGATATAATTTATTCAAACAAAAATAACACAAGTGATTGCTCAGAAAGCAAAATAGAGCCAATTCGCACTCTTAAGAATTCTTACGCATGACTTCACGACTCCTTAGGACTGCGTTTAAAATAAGACATTCCTATGCGAGAAATTTAAATGCAAAGTTTTTCGATGGTTTGGGGTGCTTTTAAAAACAAAAATGTAGTTTATTTTACAAAAAAGAAAGTTAAGAAAGCACAGTTCATTAATTATTTTTAATCAAAGAGTCAAATATCTCTTCTAAAAAAATATATTCAATTAGTTTTTTTAGTTCAGTTCAAGTATTTTAATGCCCCGTTTCGAAGCAACACGACGGCTATTTTGGGATGGAGCTCATAATTTTGAACCATCGTTCAGATGACAAGGGGGGAACCCGAGATGGCACCCCTTCTCCAAAATTCCTCACCACACCAGAGGAAGGAAATTTGACCCACTACGTGCGATTTAATGAGCAACAGGCCTACATATACGGCAGATCTTTAATGGAATCGGGTGCCGAACTTTCAACCCTCTGGTTCCGAAGCCGTGATTTTACCACTAGGCCATCGCGGCCTCAATTAGTTCTTTTAATTAACAATGGCCAACAAGAGAAAACGATTCATACAAAAGATGACTATCAGTTTTTAACCGACTCTCGGAACATTAACCGGTTTTTAAAAACCACATAGATTATCCTAGAATTACAAACGCTATTGATTGGAAAAATAAAGTAAACCCTGAAGTTCAGGGCTTCCCTAAGAATGTCAACGCTTCATTTAATCGCATAAAAGGTTTTTCTTTAAGATCTCATGTTCGCGAAAAAAGAGCTTAAAGACATTTCAGTGAAAATGGCGTGTTGAGGAAGATTGATGATTCTTCGCGTCTCAGTTACATTTTAATTGGTTCTTCCTACACGTTTGAAAGACATGTAGGGAACTTTGTTTGCTTTTCGGCTTATGAAAACTCTAATCCTTAAAACACATTGTCCGTAGCTTAGCGAAAAGTAAAGCCAGTCATACATAGCCAGCTGCACATGTTTGGTTTACTTTTTCTGTCGAATTAATTTTTGTTCTAGGGTAGTGAGCACGCGCAGAGGAGCAATGACTGGAGTCATTTTGATTATTAAAAGTAATAACAACAAAAGAATACCATTTTATTGGATGATGACGGGAAAAATGCAAAGAGTTTTAATCTGTTTGTGCATCAGCAATTTCTGGGAATGTAAAAAGGAGTAAGCGAAATATGTAAAATTATTGATTGCTTTGAAAGAATAAATACAATTGTTCGTCTAATAAAAGTCTAGTTTTAAAGCTATATATGGAAATAAACATATCTCTGATTTCATTCAATAAAGTTCCGTTTTGACCTACGCTAAACAGTGGCGAAGCAACAGAGAAAGGGAAGAGAAGTTTAGATGGTATTGTGGAACTTGCGCACAGCCTCATTAGCTCTAAGTCATTAAGTAGTGTCCTTTGCGCACAAGCGTTGGAAAGGTTGCAGTATTGTAAACTTTATCGATGTCCATATGATTTGGTGTGGCTTTAGCTCATTGAAAACCTTTGGCATATAACAATCAATCAATGTCAGTGCCCCCTGCTTCAACGATGTTTCCGTGGGAAAATGCTAAGGACGTTAATAACTGTTATTCTCAAACAAATAACTAATATCAATATAATTTAAATTAAAATATAAATAATCGATATAAGTTAATAGTAATGTTAAATAAATTGAAAATACATGAATAGGATAAAAAAAGAAATTGCTTCTCAACAAAATTGATTGATAAAGGAACTCGTTTATAAATTTACTCTGCAAAAGTTATAAAAATGATAATTTTGATGTACGAAAAAATGATGCAATATAATAAACCGAGTTACAATTTTCAGTCTGTGGTTTCCAATAATTTTAAAACTATTGCTCTTACTTAAAAATTTATATAAAAGCAAAGGAGAAGGAAAAAAAAGCTGACATACGGATCACTATCAAATCAAAGAATGAAACTTTAAAAAATGTTCCTCGGATTTCTCGGTAGGGTAAAGGTAATTATCAATTTTTCCTTGGGAAAGTGGCAATTACCCCATAGAAAAGAACCCCCTGATTTCATCAATCACTCTCTTATAAGAACGACAAGTATGCATCACCTATTGCCCCTCTAGATGTTTGCCAAGTTTTTCTGCCAAAGGTAATTAAATCCAGTAAACCTACAATGTGTGCGGAAATTCTACTAGTTAATGATGTGCGGAAATGCGCCTGTGCGCATCGGACATAGAACCGTTTAGATGTCCTAGGCATTTTTATGGGGATGGGCACCATCAGAAACGTTAGTGCAATTAATTATGACTAATATAAATATAATGTCATTAGTATTTTAAGATTTGTAGAGGCATTTTTAAAGTAATCCACAGATGATTAGAAAAGTAAACTTTTCTTTATTTCAGGAACATTATATTGAAGGCGATCTTTTACTTTTCCATAAAGAAATGATACATATAATAATAGATGAGAAAATATCCAAACCAGGACCATATTCGCGAACGGCGTCGGCCTCGCGTAGTCGCGGTCGTTAAAATAAGGACAAAAAGGGCGGTTAACAATGTGCAGATAGCTAAAATACTTGGACGACGGGGACTTCCCGGAAAACACTCGTGACTGGGAGTTCAATTAGAAGTGTGGTTTTTCTATTGAAGTCGAAGTAATTAAAAGTGACGTATCGTTAAAAATAATTAAAGAGGGTTAAAAAATTAAATCATTTCATATATATATCGGCATATCTAAACTTCCACGCCACACTAATATTAGGAACTTTGACAAGGACAATACATTTAACGAGAACCAATCACACATAAATCTCGGATCTTCGATGATATCGGATCTTGAACCGCGATTCTATTAACATTAAACCGTGATTATTACCAGATGACTGTTGTTGCTCCCCTTACGAAAATGTAAAGCATGTTCACATTATACCTATTATATATTTTAGCATAAAAATAATTTTTTAAATTTCAGAACAAATAAAATAGAAAATTTTCTAGTTCGTTTTGAAACGAAGTTTCCGCACAAATATTTTTAAATTAAAACAAATTCTAACAACTTACTTTTTAAGAGGCAAGTATTTTTCTCGCTACATCATGTTTCTAATATTCACCAACATAATGTTGTTTCGGGTAGATGGGCTGCGACGTCTACAAAAGTTCGTGGGCAACTACTTAACAGTTCAACTCCTTCAAGTTAGCAACACATCGGTGCACCTGAAAGTAGAGAGCCAATTTTATTTAATATTAGTTTAATTTGGCATTTTAATGTGCATTACATTTTAACAGAGTAGCACTTGTAAGCAGCAGAACTATAATAAATAACCAGCAGACGTGGTCTCTCCAAAACTTTCTCGTATCCGCCCTAGAGCGTCAGGAAGATGGACGATTCCCTAGCACAGGACGGGGGAAATGCGCATGCCGTTTTTTGCGGCGTAGAATGGTGAAGAAATCGAATATGCAATTTTAACGTCTTTTTTCAACCGATTAAAACCAAAATTAGACACCGATCTACAATTAAGATTAGTAGAACAAACTTAATTTCATTTATCCAAGTCACAGAATTTATAAGTAATCGAGTTCAGAAGCATGCGATTATACAGACCGACGGTTTTGAGTTACAGTGTTCACATGAACAGAAAGACTTCCCGTGGAGGGAGTTTGTCCAAAATTTGACAGAAATCTACAAATTATGTGTAAAGATTGCATACTAAATTTCATCCCTCTAGCTAGAATAGTTTTCGAGTTATCATGTTCACAGACATACAGTCAGACATAATTCCAAAATTGTGTTTTTCTGACTCAGGGAGGTCTAAAACGTGAAGATTCGCCCAAATCTCGAGTTCGAATCTTTGGGCGATTACAATACTTTCCCTTAGTATACTTCGTATATGAGAAAGTTAAAATAAATAAATAAATAAAATAAAAAGGAGACATGAATGCTGTAACTTCCTCCTCCCCCCGAAAATAACTTTCTTGCCTTTACATCATTATCTGTCATTGATAAAAATTCGCTGAAAAAGTATCCGAATTGCCTTTCCTTCTGGCGATTTCATTGCTGTGTTTTTACTTTCTCGTATAAAAAGTACGCACAGAGAAAGGATTGTAACAGTCAAAAAATTCGACCTCGAGGTTTGATGGATCTACGCATCTCAAACTTTCTGAAACCGAAAAACACATTTTCTCAATCTTATCTTATCTTATTTGTCTGTCTGTGTGCATGTCACCGACAAAAGCTCAAAAACGCAATGAGCTAGATGGATAAAATTCGGCACACGATTTTATCACCAGAACTGAAGAAGCGTATCCCATTCAGGCCAATCTGACAATAGGTTGATTTCCTGTTGGTCTGTCTATTCATGGGCGAATCGAACGCGATAACTCGTAAGCGCCACAAGCTATATAATGCAATTTGGTGTGTTCTCTTGAAGCTAAAATTCTAAGACTGTATCAAATATTGATTCAAATCGAAAACCTGCGGGAGTGTTCTCCCCTAAACTTTCTCGTATACTCTTAACACATGGAGAAAAAATAAGCTTAAAGGTAGTAAAAAGAACAAGCGTCCCTAACGCAGTGGAGAAAAAAAGCTTGAGAATCGGGGGCTTGGAGGCGAAAGGCGTGGGTAGAAGCGGACAGGATTATCGCAAGTGAATCGCGCAATTACGCAATAACGGCCTCGGGTAGTGTGATGAGAAAAGACGAATAGGCGATTTGAACGCCTTTTTTTCGACCGATTGAAACGAAAATTGGGCACGGATCTACAATTAATGTTAGCAGGTCTCATACCAATTTTTATTTACCAAAGCCGTAGGGTTTACGAGTTATAATGTTTAGAAGTATGTAATTATACAGACCGACAGACAGTCAACCCTTTGACGGATTTGACCCAAAATTTGATACGTACCTACATTCCCGATGATAAAAATGTATACCAAATTGTATCCATCTAGCTATTCAAGTTTTTGAGTTATAGTGTTCACGTGAACGGGGACAGACAGACTTCCCGTAGATGGATTTTGTCTAAAATTTGATAGAAACCTACAAATTATGTGTCAAGATCACATACTAAATTTCATCCCTAATAGTTTTCGAGTTATCGTGTTCACAGACAGACAAATTCAAAATTGTGTTTTTCGGACTCAGGGATGTCTAAAACGTGGAGATTCGTCAGAATCTCGAGTTCGAATTTTTTGACGATTACAATACTTTATCTTTGTATACTTTCTATACGATAAAGTAGAAGAGAAGCATAAATTTTCTTAACCAAATGTGTTTACAACTACAAACATTTGTTAAAGAAATACTTCTTAACCCTTTTGCGTTCATTGGTTTCGCAGTGAAACCACACAATGAGTATTTTTTTACTGCGTATTGGCGGAACGTAGCGTAATTTTTCTTTCATTATTTTAGAGCTAGTTATATAGGCCAACTTATATAAAAATTCCGTACAATACCGTCAGTATTCGCTAAGATTTTGGCAATACAAGAGCTAAATAGCTTTTCATCCTTAAGAAAAACAAAATGATGGGGGTTCTTGCACAAATTGATACTTTTTTAACTTGAATCTTTGAATAGTAATATTGGATTTTATGGAAGTTGAATATCCTTAATACTCACATATACTTAGAAATTAAATACATAATTTAAATTTCATTTCGATGATATTTGGAGGGAAAATAGCCCGTTACCTTTCATTGATTTCACTATCAAAACACAAATTTCTTGAAAATTTAAAAAAAAATGCTAATTTTTTTTCCTTTACATATTTCTGATCAGCTACATGTCTAGCAAACATTTTTGAAATAAATTTAGTAATTTTCAAAACGAAACATGCAGTGAACTTGAAAGGGTTAAGCAAGAAATACATAAATTAGGAAAAGAATCATTATTTTTCCTTTGGTGTTGCCTGAAAGGTAATTACTTGCAGAGAGAATCCTAACCAATGGTCATCACTCAATCATAGAATTCACTTTATGAAGATTTTTAAAATAATTAGATGGATGTTCTCAACTTGGTAATTAATTTCATATCCAGATGAAGTTCCCATCAAAATTTAAGTTTGCCGATGACAACTTGAAATTAGGCTCAGTAAAATTAAGTTTGGTTGCATTTTTGTTTGCTAATGAAATTGGATAACAGTTTATTTGATAATGATGACTGTCACCATTCAATCATGAATTTCGTTTTGTGATGGATTTTAAAAATAATTAGATGAATGTTCAAATTTCATTCTCAAACAAAAGGCTTCCATGAAATTCATGTTGGTCGATAATCTGAAATTTGATTCTGTCTATTTTAGTTATGTTTTTCGCATTCTGCCTTCCTTCTTCATTAATTAATACTACGAGTAATTTTTTAAATCATTTATTAATAACACGGCTGCCATTTTTAGACATTTAATAAGTAAAATCAATTCAAATATCACAAATAACTCCTCAATAAACCTGACAAACGACTAGATTTTCCACATTAAAATTCCTTCCTCACCACACAGAAAATATTTAAAGCGCGAATAGCGAAACTTGGCTGACCATTCATTTCAAATAAATCAACCAGGACTTAAAATCCAACCGACCTATTTGGCTCATTGAAACTTTTGCGCCAATCTCATTCGAAATCCCCCTCATTCTGTCACGCGAAAATATCTCGACAGCGACTTCCAAATAATTTTCCGCTCGACCGAAGAGATTTTCAGCACTTCTCTGAAATGGGGTGTAACCTTGGAAACGTCTACGGATTACTCCTACATCTCCCCCTCTATCTCCAGCAGAGCCGACTGATTAGAAGTTGTGCAAATTCGAGCTCACGTGTTAAAGGTCAGATCGATTTGCAAAGCGACTCCCGTATCATCGCGGGTACGCGAGCACTGATGCGAAATGAAACGCTGCAATTTGCAGAGTTGAATTCGGGATATATATTTTTATTATTGCGCGTCCGCTTAATGGCTAGCTTGGATTTGAGCCGAGGGATAAATCTGGGACGCTAGGGTTGTATGCATTTGAAATCTGGGACGAAAAGATAAATATTGGATCGAAGGTTATTGACGCTTAGATTTTACTGGCAAATACCGCATAGCCGTCAGTAAGTTCTTTCACAATATTGCATTTAATAGCAAATTACATTTTAAAAGGTCTTAAATATTTAAAAAATATTTAATTATATATATTAACTTAATTTTTGAAAAAATAACTCGATACATGGATATAATAATGGTTCTTAACAAAAAAAAGTTTTTTCAAAAAAATCCTTTACATTCTTGAAATGAAATTTTAACTATTAAATCTTTGAAATTTAAAAGCAATGCAATATTTCATCGAAAAAAAATATCATGATTAAAAATATCAATATGCAGTTTGCCGAGTTGAATTCGTGATATATATTTTTATTAGTGCTGGTCCTCTTAATGGAGAGCTTCGATTTTAGCCGAAGGATAAATCTGGGACACTAGGCTTGTATGCATTTGAAATCTGGGACGAAAAGATAAATACTAGATCGAATGTTTATTCATGTACAGATTTTACTGGTAAATACCGCATAGCCGTCACTAAGTTCTATCACAATACTGCATTACAGCAAATTACATTTTTAAGGTCTAAAATATCATAAATAATATTATAAATATATTTATTAAGTTAATTTTCGCGAAAACAACTCTTAACAAATCGATATAACGGTTTCCAACTAAAAAGAAATTTAAAAAAAAAGTTTTTTCAAACTAAAAAATTCTTTACATTCTTGAAATGAAATTTTAACTATTAAATCTTTGAAATTTAAAAGCAATACAAATGCTGCTTCGAAACTGCATCTTTCCCAAGAACTCCAACAACAACAGAGAATCGCTTTC
Source organism: Araneus ventricosus (assembly GCA_013235015.1). Classification (NCBI taxonomy): domain Eukaryota; kingdom Metazoa; phylum Arthropoda; class Arachnida; order Araneae; family Araneidae; genus Araneus; species Araneus ventricosus. The sequence continues at coordinate 177,394 of BGPR01001813.1, read as the reverse complement.
AAATGTACAAAAAAAGCATGTAACGAGTTGATTTTATTAATCTCAATGACAAAATTTGGAAAAAAAAGTCATAATATTTTCTTGTCTCATTGTCCCAGTTCGTTTTCGTAAGCAAGAAATGATTCAACAACAAATTAAATGATGATTTTAATAGAAAAAAATTCAAAAACAACAATTGAGAGGGAAACTAATATTCTCCACTAACTATAATTTCATTTTTATAATTGCAAAAAAGATATTTTTGAGCATTTTTGTTTACTAAGTAAACAAAGGAAGTTTACTAATAGTTGTACGATGAACAAAATACTTGACAATCTCTGACTGGCATTACAAAATTTTCATTTTATCCATATCACTTAAAATATAGCCAGGAACCTATCAGCTATATATGTTTAGAAACTTTCATTCATAAGCTCGTCGTAAGTAGTAAATGCTCCATGTTTCAGTTAAGACGTTCAGCTATACATTATTTCATATATTGCATACCAAATATTATAAAGTTCATTCACATTTCTGAACGAGATATTTAGTTCAAGAATAAAAAGGATATTTCACTGTAAAATTAAAAAGAAACCTTAAAATCGAATGAAACAGACAGAAGAACAATTTTTTTTAAATTATGAAACCGATGCCGATACCATCATGTTTTTAGCAGAAAGTGATGCCACAAACGATTCCACGAACTGATAAGTTCGTTTCATAATTATTTCATATATGTTTTTTTATATCAATTCCTTTTTATTGCCAAAAAACAGATTTCACAACAATAACTCTATACATAGTCATGACGAGTCAAATATTTATGCAATACGAAGCAAAAAACCACAAACGCCAGTGTACATTTTGCGGTTTGGTAGACTGTAGGAGATAACACGGCAAGCTGACCTAGACAAGCGGAAGGCACCAAATTACTCTGACTGTATGGATTGAAAAGAGTATTTTCTGTGCAGGATAGCTTTTCGACTTAAATAGGGTTGCCATAATTGCCAAGTGGCAATACGGCCGGATACGGGACGTTTAAGTGGTTAATAAATAAATAAAAAAAAGTGAGTAACTAAATGGTATATTTTACCCTGGTAAAATAATTACAATAAATTTTAAGCAATCTAATAAAATGAGCCCGTAGAATAGTGAAAAAGATGCAAGGCTAAACCTCTTTTAGCTCAGTCATATTTTAAAGTTAATTTTACTTTCTTAATTATATCATTTTCTTCTTTCACATAATTATAAAATTAGGCGCAAGTCATTTTAAAATTATAATGCCAAATGAAATTTGCTTCAGTTGTCTCCACTGACAGCATGTTTCTTTCGTCCAACCATCGAGTTGACTGGATATTACGGGAGTTGAAATTATGGAAAATATTCTCTCCACATTTGCATTGGGGACTGGAATGCAAATGTGGAGAGATTCGTATTCGCATAGCTTTATTAGATGCGACTTCTAATCAATATAAGGGAGAAAACAATAGAAAAAGCGGGGCACATAGTCATACGGAACCGAGTAAGGACTGTATATACGGAACCTATGGCAACCCTAGACGTAAAAGAATACTTCCAAATTAGAGCACCTTTTAAAACACGCAATGACTGAAAAAAGTAACCACTTTCTCGATTAGCATCGATAAAAATTCGCTTAAAGTCTCCAAATTACCTTTCGTACTGACGATTTCATCGCTGTGTTTTCTCGAATAAAAAGTACGTAGAGAAAGACGATCTCTGTCCGACCGAGTGCATATTGTAACGTTTTAACCAAGTACAGCTTGATGATATGGTGTAGTGTTTACTGGTGTGCTGATCGCAGTCAAAAAAGACCATAGGGAAGGTATTTACAGCTGATTGATTTTCATCTAATTAACTTCGATATATACACTTTATTCATTATTTACATCAATGAATTCTCTAAACAAAATCCTCGTGCACTCTTTTCCCTCGTCGGCCACTGTCTTCAGCTCTCTGTCCTCATCCCTCGGTATCATCCGGGGCTCTGCCTTGGTCAGTCAACTCCCCCTCCGTGCCGTTTACTCTCTTCTGCACCCCTCTTTTCTTTCCCCCGTCTTAGTGGGGTCGAAGAAAATTCTCTTTCTGGACTGTTTCTCCGAAGATGTCACAATATCAATACTGTCCTACCGCCACGAGAAAAACCCTGTACAAGGTTGCCTTAAGTAAACGAGTCGAAGAAAGGAGGGACACGGCTATGAAATCAACTGCAATGTTTGGCAAACAAAGCGCAGTTCGTTAGGCGAGGAATTCGTTTTCGACCGAAGTGCAAAGCGAAATGAGACTTCCGCCGGTTCTATCTGCGCCAATAACGCCCTTTCCTTCACCCCCAAAATGCAGTTTAATATTCAGTTTCCATAATGACCGCCACCGGCATGTCTGATGTCTAGGATTTTTCTTGTGGCGGTTGGACAGTACGATAGCTCAAAGATGCAACGAGCTAGCTGAATGAAATTCGGCTCATGATTTTACAACCAGAACTGTAGAACTGTGTCACATTTCGGGCCAAATCAAGCACTTGGCTTACTGTTTGTCGGTCTGTCTATTCGTGGGCGAATCGAACCCGATAACTCATAAATCCAACAAGTTACATAATGCTACTAAAATTGCAAGATTGTATAAAATTTTGATTCCCCATTTGGACAAAAAAAGAAGAGGTACAAGATTCAAACTTCATTTTCTCCACTATACTATGATGCCCAACACAAAACTCGACATATTTTTTAAGTGTACAAGAAAGTCGAGGGGAGAATTTTCTGCTAATTTAATTTTGTGTTTTTGATGTTTCCCGGCGACAACTTCCAAAATTTTATAATTAGGAAATAATGATTTTAAGCTATATTAAATTTCAAACAATAATAATCTATTTAATAATTTCATTTTCATTCCAATGACATTTTGACCGATATCCATGATTTAAAAATTTATTTTTTAAATTAAAAACACGATAACTTCCACATAAATGTGTTTAATATTTTCACCGGAGGTAGCAACAAAGAACATATAACTAAACGCAATCACTAAAATTGTATATAATTTCTTTTTGTTACCGAGTAGTAATAGGCAGGTAAATAAATGAAATAATTAAGAATGTACACCTATATAATATTTCATTCAAATAGGAAAACAAAGCGCAATTTAAAAGAATTTCGTATCAGCAAGCAAGAGGGTGAAGATAGATTCCTTCTGTAGGCAGATATAATCACACAAAGGAGCTACCCCCCCCCAGGCATTCGGAGTCGCTGAATAACCGGCGTCACGACAGCAGTCGGAACTAAGGTCGGAGTCCTAATAGCCATCATCGGCCACGGCGCAACCCCTCCCGAAGGAGGTACGCCCCGTCATCGCAGTGGAGGTAACTCAACCCCACACTATTACTATATCCACCAGGTAATAGAGAACCCGCTTACTTATCCGGCGGCTTCTCACCTATGAACTCACGGTGTTCCCCGGTGGGAGTGTAGGCATATATAAGGAAAACGAAAGCCCCAACCCCTCTGATATTTCCAACTGTAATTTCATAAGGGTAGGAGATATCAGGATGAAGGAGAATTCAAACGATTAGCGTTTTCCAACAAAGTGTCGCGTTTTAGATTAAAAAGTAGTCGAAGTTAGGCGTTGAAAATCACTTTTTAGCCCAAAATTTCTAGGGGATTGCAGCTATCGAAAAACTTTCAATGCAAAAGTTGTTCTTATCGATGCAGCAATTATTCGCCTAATTTCAACTATCTTTCTGTCTTCAGTAACAAGGGAGCTATGAGGAAATGAAAATACCGAAGACCCCATCATTTCCAACACCCACATAAAGTTGCCATGCAGGTTTTTGGATTCTCCTTGGTTTCCGAGAGAAGATGTTAATTGCTTGGCAGAAGCTGCGCACTCAAAAATGACGTCGAAACGTGTTGGATAAGATTTAAAACAATAAGGAAAATAACACACACTCTCTTCTGCTTGGCGGGTCAAGTTGATGAAATCTTCCAAGGATGCTTGAGAAGTTTTTGTATCTGATTTTTTGTAAAAATTTGACGCAAATATGACCATCCATATACCATTGCATATATTTTGCACCATTGTCCACCATTGCATATATTTTGTATACACTGTAAATAATTAAACAACATAATAAACGGCTGTTAACATGCGAATATTTCGCCTGGCAGTTGCTATAGTATACTTCATTACAGTTATGCTCCGGTTAGAAAAAACATTATTATTCACATCGAATCGATTTTTATAAACGAATCTATGAAACTGCGCTACGTTCAAGTGTAATATGTAATGTATTATTAAGCGGACATGTTGTTTGCACTGCCCGGCGGCTTAAGGGCGACAATACTGTCGGTGCTTTGATTGAACCGAACTAATTAGAATTGGGTGTTACTGGTCGATCATCGGAAGTTAACCAACAAAAGGTGAATTATCTAAATTAAGTGCAGTTCGACGTCCATGAAATCACAGGTTTGCATAAATTCTTTTTCTGTGTTTTATTAGCCAGTTCATGCCTATGCAGTTTATAAACCTATAAATCTGTGGGCATTTTCCCTTTCATTGAAATGTACTACCAGATAAAACGATTTAAGTCACAACAGTTTTGCCCAGCACACTGACACTTTAGAAGGATCCGATTTTCTTTTCAATTACTAATTTAATTTTTGATTTGTCAAATTAACAGCATGTTGTGATTTTAAATGTGTTATTGGTAAGGCGTCTCATAGTTTTGTACCGTTGTCACAGATCATCAAATAATGTAGTCAATGTACTCCTCAAACATTTACATATATTATGCAATAAAATTACAATTTTATGAATGTGGAATTATAAATTTAAATTAACCTACTGTAAATTTTACCACAAAGCAAAACAACGAAGGCTTACATTTATATTCCAAAAAATTAACTAATCATTGTTGGAAAAATTGTAATTCAAAATTTCAACAAATAACAAATTTCACAAGCGAGAAAAATAAAAAGTAATTCATAGAAAAATACACAGTAATTTTATTTGCAATAAGCAATGTTTAATATTTTACTGGCAATATAACCACAAAAACCAATAAACGATATTTTTATGATACTAATAGTTCCTGAAAAATTTGGATATTTTATGGTAAAAGGGAATTATTCATTTACACGTCAAACACACAGAAATAGCGTTTTGATTTAACGTGTATACTCGTCAACTGTTTAAAAATTCAGAAAATTACAGAAGGAATATGAATAATGAAAAATGTCTCCAACGACCTTGCGTCAGAGAACTCCATATACACAGAAGGATGAACTCTTCATCAAAATGCTTCAGAGGTAGTTTTGAAAGCAACACACTCCAAACAATCCAATTTCGAACATGTTTTCTTTTTTTCCCTCGAGCGATATTCTTTTTCAAATATCTCCCCCGCTCTTCTCTAAACAGATCGAAACCGGAACTTTGAATTACGTTTCGAAAAATGTACGAGAGAATATCGTTATTCGTGTAAAACACCAAAGAAAAGAGCACACAGAATATCAGATCAAATGACAACAATAGCGTTAACAGCCGCATACAAATGGTTGTCACCATAGCAACGGAGGTCACGAAAGACAGCAGAGAACTAACTCCCATAACCATTACATAACAATTCCACCAAAAAACACTAGATCGATCTCTTCTATAGTATCCTTTTATCTTCTTTTATTTATTTTTTTCACGCGATCGAAAAATAAAGTTGATCGATCTTTCGATTAGGCAAAATGATGCGTGAATGTGGAATTCAGTTTAGTTTTTAAAATTCTTTTTCCTTCTTGTAAACAGAAATTAGAATTTTAAATATTCATGGTATGTTATTTATTTAGAATTTTGTTTAGGCAAGTTCACTAAATATAAGATTATAGGAACCAGCTCATGAAATTCTAAAAAATAATTCATTACTTTTGGGAAATAATCAAATTTGGTGGACTACTCGTGGATATTTTCCATCTAAGCAGTACAGAATTTTGGAATGATCAAAATTGCAAATGTGGAATGGCATGAATTGGATTTTGATTTTGTTTATGGTTCAAGAACCATATATGGCTATACTGCGCCAAACACGAAGTTAAAAAGAAAGTAATCAGGATATTTAATACACAATGTATAATTACAAAACAGCTTTAAATATAAAAATAAATAACATTAACAGCAAAAATTCTGCGATATACTGACACATAACACGGATGTACAAGTATTGAAAATAAAATTAAACAATTCAAGGATAAATTCCTGATAAGAAAGCAAAGAACCTATTCCCTTAAGCGCAACATAACAATTCCACCAAAAAAAACTAGACCAATCTCTTCCGTAGTATCTTTTTGTCTTCTTTTTTTCATGCAATCGAAAAAATAAAGTGATCGATCTCTCGATTACGAAAAATGATGCGTGAACATGAATGTGGATCTTCGTAGGATTTGAAATTCGTTTTTGGATGCAGGAATTAGAAATTCAAATATTCATGATGTTATCTATTTGGCCTCACAGTAAAGATTTCGAAATCAGACTTTTCCTCCTTTTGATACTGAAAAGTTCGTTAAAAGTTTAAATGAGATTATAGGATCCAATTTATGGAATTCTTAGAATTAAGTCTTTATTCTGTGGAATTAATCGAATTTCTCGGACTACTCATTGGTTGTTTCACATTTCACCAGAGAAGAATTTTTTTGGCAAGTCTCAAGATTGCGAATTTGGAACCATCGAGAATAGGATTGGATTTTCGAATTTTTACGACAAAGTATATAGTATATTTGGCAACACTGCCTCAAACACATGATTAAAACAGACGACGAGAATTTTTAATACACAATGGAAAATTACAAAAAAAATCACAAGTAAAATTAACAGTAAAAATTCCACGAACATAAATTCTTTTACAAGTGTCAGATGATACTTTTCAGCGGTACATGTTGCTGTTATTATTGTTGACTTATCCCAGTTTGTTTATCTTTGTATCTAGCCGTATCTCCTAAAAGTAAAACGAAAATAACACATTTTCAAGTGGACTGCAATGAAGATGAATATAATTTTTCAAATAATGAAGTATTATCTGAGGAAGGCAATGTTGGACAAAGAAAAATTATACTCTCCGCTTTTCAATTTCTGACACTGAAGTCAAAATAAAAAAATGACATTTTGAACGTACTTTCAGGAACCCAATATCAGTTTTGCAATCAAACGAGACTTCGATCCGAATATAGTCGCTGGACTAAACACAATTTAAATCCAACGTTAGATCTAATCGATAGAAAAGATTTATTTCGTAAAATAGCCATACATTCAAGAGTGCGCCGTAGCCAAACGGTTAGCCAACAAATTAATACGAATTTAGAAAAAAAATCTAATATGCTATTAGATCTATATGCTTTTTTGAGTTCCTGCGACTGTAGACTTAAATAACATTTGTGAAAACTACAGCTTATACCAAAACTAATGCTTTTAGCAAGCTATTTCTACAAAAAGATTTATTCTTTGATAATAAAAAAATAGAGTTTACAAAGTATCTATAAACATGGCGATTACATAGAAACGTGCTTTAACAAAGCAGTATTTTCTCCAAATTCATCGATAAACTTATCTGTATTTCGTAACTCCATTTGACGCTTTTTCAAATACAATCTTTAGTTCAAATAAGCGTATGTATATATATTTTCAAAACCGATATGTCAAGTTTAAAGATTTTTCTATAATCTTTACATTAAAAAAAGGAAAAATAGGATTTGTGTTACAGAATACGAAATCTAAGCATGGTTTAAGAGAGATATCGCAGATTTTTTCAGTGTAATATAATTTTTCCGAATACAAAAACGTGCTTCTTAAAAAAAAATGGGTCCATTTTTCAGAAAGCAGAAAAACATGCGCCTTTGTGCATATTATTTTTTCTTTTTTTCGTAAATCCGCCTGAAAAAAAAACCAGCTGTTTAACTGAATAAGCGAGAAATATCGTAAATGTTAGTAAAATATCAAATAGGTAAGGTAGAAATGTTTTTTAAATGGATTCAAATATGTTTCACGTCCTAAAAAAGACGAATAAATATCCAGTGAATGGATTCTATTTGCCTCTTTGTACGAATTGAAAATACGAAATATTCCTTTTCCCGTCCCTTCGAAAAACTGTCTACACGCGAATAGAAAAAGCTGATTCCGTTATATATCTGTATTCGAAGGAATATAAAGCAAGGATAAGAAAAGAGGCATTTTTCAGAATTGGAGGTATTTTTTTGAGAATAGTATACGACTGGAAGTATATATTTTGTTAACATAAAAAAATTCTCTCAGATTCTATAAATGTCAATTTTGAATTGAATTTGATTTGTTTAATTAAATTCTCGTTTTAAAGCAATAAAACAGCTATTTATCTTTATTTCTTTCTAAGGTTGTGGGAATTAAACTTGCCATCAAATTCATCTGTTTAAATATCCGTGGTAAGCAGTTTTACCACCTCTGTAGAGCTGATATTGCTAATTTCAGGAAAGGCAAAAAATTAAATAACACTGTGACCACAAAATGTGGTTTTAACAATCAAATGAATCATCAATTATTTAACCCTTTTAGTGCCGACTTAAAGTACCGTACCTATGCAAAGAATACCGGACCAATTTGACGATTTTGATAAAGTTTGGGAAAAGCTCATGAAAAACAGAATAAGAATGATGTTTACGAAATTCAGAAAGGAGCATATTACGAAATAAAGGGAGAATAAATTAATGTCAGTTGCATTTCAATATTTGTTGAAAATCATACGAATAACAATAAACATAAAACATTATGAAAAAAATCGAATATAAACTTATAATATTAATCGAATATTATTAATATTAATATACAATATGAATCGAATATTATCAATATTAATATACAAAATTAATAGAATATTATTAATAAATCGAATACATTAATAAAACCATTTATAATGTTTTATAAATTTATTTTGAGACAGTTCTGTAGCGATGCAAATAGTAATGCGCCATCGCATACACAACGATATATCGTAGTGGGAAGTTTTCGCAAGTGTTGTGAACGACGAAATATCGTCTTTCGGTACTAAAAGGGTTAATCAATGTTATTTTGAGTTATAAATGCTCCCAACACCTAAAGCTGAAAAGAAGGTTGTAGTAAATTCTCGCGAAATGCAACAAACACCTAGATGTTTCATTTTCTGATCTTAAATCATAATGAAGGGTCTTGATTTGTTAATTATTAATCAATCAGTTTTAATCAACAAGTCGAATTAATTTTATTTAATGAGCTAAATGAATTTCTTAAATCAATTTCATTTCCAAAAAGTATTTTTATATACCATTACTAGAGAAAAATGGCGTTTAAAGAGTTAAAGCATATTCATATGACGAAACGAGATCTGGGCAGCCACTTTACTCTCCACAATTTCCCCTTCAAAGTTTGGCCCTGACGTATTTAATTAAATCCGTCCGCAGACACGACGGAGCTTGTGTGGAATCGGGTCTCGAACCCACGACCCATCACTTGCCAACCAAATCGAGACGGAATGACTATTTTAAATGAGGCCTCATTAATTTTGAAATTTTTGTGCGAGTGTTATTAAATTAAAACGGCCTTGATAATTAATTGTACTAATTTTTGTTATTTTTAATATTAAAACCTTACTAAAAATATTTTTAAAAAACGTTTATTCTTCAGATGTTACCCCTATATATCAACATTAGCTCAAATTTTGCTATTTACAGAATTAAAGTTATGAAAGATTCTGAAGTATTTCTATAAGAAGCAGCTATATACTATATTTTCTTTTCTTCGGAAAAGATCCAAAAAATTAAGTAATACCTTATAACTGACATTGCATATATTTCAAGTGCAATTATTCGTATTTTTTTCTATTAACTTAGACTAGATGTAGCGGAAAATATTATCGTTAACAAATTCGAGACATAGACGCATATAAGGAGCAAAATGAAGACAGAATTTATTCACTAGAAAAATGTTTCTTTAACCTTCCAACAGTCACGCGTGTGTAAGAGATACTTATATCTTGCATGGTATTACGTATTTATATCTTGTTCCTTTACAAAAATCTATGCAAAGTTTACTAATATAGTCTGTATTTATTAGCTTCATACTAAACACATTATATAAATAAAAATTGCATTTAAATTTATAGAAGAAAGATATAAATATGCACTACGATTCACGATATCTCCTACATACGCGCGACTGCTAGAAGATTAAGAAAAAATTTCACGGCTAATTAACTACCATTTCTCACGTAATCCAAGAAAGCAATAGGTAGATTTTTCTAAGAAATAACCATCCAAGTTTTTTTTAAACCTAATAACGATCAGTAACAGATATTGGGGTAAAAATATCTTCCGAATTAAATACAATATCGTAATAAACTTCAGGAATAAAGCATTCTTTCCTCCCTAACGACCCGTCATCTAAAAGAAACGCAACCAAAAATTGCATGAAACATGACTCCAGGTAAAACAAAGATTTGTTTTCTCTCTGCTCTGCCTTATTTTGATGTGGCTTGTCGTACGCAGAGGCGAGATTGAAAGAAAACACATTACAGAAAAACCGGCACAAGGCTCTGGATAAAAAGCACCGACATAAATCAAAGTAAAGCTACTGGAAATGTATATACAGTCATCCACCTGGATTATGTAACGCAACGATCAATACGCTGGAGCATTTTTACTTCCTGCCAGATATCTCATGCCTTTGGACACCCGAGAAAAAGATAGGAACTCGGCGATTAAGGGAACAGATTCGAAAAAATACCAGACATCTGCTTTCATCAGCTCTAAAAGGGAAAAAAATAAGGAGGAAATGCTGCTCGATGAACCATTCAGTCACTTGGGGGTTTGGCATCTAGGGAGAGAATTAGGACAAAAATGACTTTTTTCCCTAGTCTACAATGGATAAAATAGATTGGTATCTGTGTTAGAAATGCGTATCTTTAAATAAAATGTTAAGAGCGCCATTATGTCTTGGGTTATTCCATTTTAATCTTTTTATAACAAAAAAGTCATCGAAAACTTTTATTTTACTCGTTTTGATAAATCTTCGATAAGATTCTTTTCAAAAGCAGTTATACTTTTCGTAATACAACATGCTTGATTAAATTATTTTTTAATAGCTGTATTTTTTATAAAAATTGTATTTATGGCACATATTAAGCCAGCTATGGTCATCTCCGTACTTGGTAATCCGGCTTGGTTTGTTAAACGCTTCTTCTTGTTAATTTTTTAAAAATTACTTTGGACGATGTGAATGAAAATATTTTACGCAATTTTTAAAAAATGACATAAACGTTCGAATTTTTCATCCGAATTTCTTTTGTCCAAAAAGATTAATAAGCACAAAAGCCAATACTTATCTTCGGTAAAATACTACAAGATAATAAGCGGTAAAGCAGATATCCGTTTTCATAGTCGCAGTACGAGCGCATCTTTTACACCTACTGTAGTGTTTAGAATTCAGTTCGTTAGAAAGGGCGATGATGAATGGACCCAGAGGTGACTGATTGAGTTTAGTTCAATTAAAGTCCCGTTTGGAAGCTACACAAGGGTTATTTGGGGAAGGAACTCGAAATTTTGAGCCACAGTCATATGACGAAGATACAACTCTCTCTCCAAACTTTCGAACCTCACCAGTGAGAAGACATTGACGCTGGACGGATTTAACACCCATCTGGCCCATATACAAGGTGGATCTTCCGTGGAAGCTAGTCTTGAACTCACGATCCACCGGCTCCGTAGCTGAAACTCTTGCACGAGGCCGCCGCGGCCCCGTGATTGATAGGCATTACCTGTGGAATAATATAAGGCAGTTGTTGTCTATTAAGAAAATACAAGGCGAGTTGTAATTGCTAAGCTCATGGAGAAGATATCGATTGCAAAGAAATTCGTGAAAGGTTTAAAAGAAACACCTGTTCTCTTCTCCCAGCTTTGACTAAGTCTTAAGGAGAGCAGGAACTCTCAGGGGGATAGACACTAGTCGAAACAGAATAGTTAAGTCCCCGAGAAGCGGAGGTCTGACGCCAACTTAGAGTACAACTCTACAGTAGAGATGGGCAAAATTGAGATAAGAACAGATTTTTTCCGATGGAGATGTCAAGTGAGTACGGTACGGATTGGACGAAGATAAAGCAGGTTTCCCCTGCAAATAGCAGAGCTAGCGTTCCCTGTGGATCTGTACTAACATCTAATTAGAATGGGGATGAAAGAAGTAAAGTAGATAAGACTTGCTTTATTGTGCATTTGTGAGATCTCTAAGTAAGCGAGATTTTAAGTAGTGTAATAAGGATTTGTACCATAGTCAAGACTTCCTTCCCGAATAAAGATTCATTTTCCATAAATTTGCGATCTTCAGTGTCAATGAATCAAAAGAAAACACACTCAAGTAATATCCTTGTTCAAATTCAGAATAAAAATTACACAACTAAAACTTCCGAAGCTAAGATCTTTCCTTTACTATTTCTTAAATGTTCCCCAGTGAACCTTCCGCGCTTAATATTATCAACAACCCAACTTATCTCAATTACGTGAATGTCTGAGTAGACTCACTTAAGATATTATTTTTAAGTTAACCATTAACCTTCATCATCTCCACAGCACCTTCTGTCCAACCTTTTATATCCACCATCATCAAATTTTGAGGCTCAGCACCTCTCCTTCCCCGTAAGTACCATGCCTGGGGCCTTTAGGCTGCTCTGAGCGACGCGTTACTTTTCAGTGGCCATTCATCTTCATTCCGCCAGATATTTTCACATAGCAGCAGCGCTGTGCAACATCTGATGGATGGAATAAAAACATTTAGAAGGCTTTTTATGGGGTACTTACAACGACGCCTTACAAAAAGTTATTTCACTGGAAACTCGTTAACAGAGGTTTTTCCTGAATTATTAGCCACACAAGTACAAAAGGAAAAACCTCAGACTAGCTATTCTTACTTTTTAATTAATCTAAATAAAAGCAATATAACTGTTAAAATTATTTTTGAATTTTATATTATTTATTTATTAATAGTTAATAGTATGTTTCGTAAGCGAGAAATAACACATTTATCTATCTGACTAGCAAGATATCCCCGAAAGTTATTCAAACTTATACGGATTAAACGATCTATTTTTAAAATTGCGATTTCAAAATTCAATATACACTTTCATCGGTTGAAGTAAAAAAAAATCTCCATGGAGTATTTCGGTAAAAAAGTATTGATGCTTCATCAGGGAAGATGAAATCAGTACGAACTCGGTTCTTCGCCTTCTGTGCTGCTACTTGCATCTTTCCATTTTATGGTATGTACATTTTTAATTCTTCGTCATTCATATTAGACTGCTTTGTCTATCCTAACACTCGGGGTGAAGGCAGTGTTCTTTTAGCTTTATTAGCCAATAGTGTTCGCAGAAAGTGTTGGGATGATTTTTCTGATTATTCTTCGGTTAGTATGGATAGTTAGTACGGATTTCACCTTCCCTGATGAAGCATCCGTACTTTTTTACCGGAATACTTTCAATACTTTCCATCCTTTTGTCTCTCCATATAAATTTGAATCTGATATAGTTAAATATCGCAATTAATCAAAACGTGTGTTATATTTTATATATATACAAATATTAATCTAGAAATTAAAATTAAAATCAAATTACCTTATCAATAATGATACAAATAAAATACAAAAGATAGTTTGATTAACGACTATTACACTATGAAAAAGGACAACCTAGAAATGGAATTCCAACAATCAAATGCTTATCAGCCTTGGGAACTGATACATATGTCGTATTAATCTAGATTTGTGGTGCCAATCCTCTGCGAAAGCCAATTGTTGGGAAAACGCAAAAATAGGGGAATAAATCCCTAAAATCTTTCAAGATCAGAAACGGGAAACTAAATAACTTATAACATACCAATTCAATAGTTATAATTATTGTTATGACTTGAGCATTATCCTAAAGACAGTTCCGCATTTAAAGTGAAAATATTATTTCTAAATTAAGCTTTTAATACTATAACAAAACACTAACAATATTAACCATAAATTAAATTTAACCTTTTATAATAATATTTATTTTTTTGGAAATGTACATAAAAATAAATAAATGAATATATGATGCAATCTTATTCTTAATCTAGTGGCGCCATCTACCTATGAAGTGATGTACTAAAATCTTTGTTAATTCCATTATATATGATCACATCAAAATTAAATCTAAAGACTTTTAATTTAATGGTGTTAAATATTTCTTATTAACATAAGCATACATGAAATTTATAGGATACCCATATCTCATAGCATTTTCAAGAAATGTATAAATATGTGACTGCTGTCTTAATCTGTCTGTGACTAAAATAGTGCTTCTATGAATATAATTTAAGACCATATTTCTATAAATTTGACGACTAATGTTGCTATTCTAATAAGGTAACTTGTTCATATTGAACTGAAAAGTGTTTCTTTTATCATAAATCTCAGTGCTTAATTTATTATCAACTATTTTTATTTCAAGATCTAGAAAATCTCCAGAAGGAAAACCTTCATTAGTTTTTAGTAATATCAAATATTCTGGATAAAAGTCAATTTGTCATGTGTAGTCTTCTACTGTTGAACATATTAATAAATCATCAATATACCCATACATGATATAAGAATTATTGTAAATATTTTCTTTTTCACAATAGTGTAAATATAAATTAGCTAGAGCATTACTGGCTGGTCCACCTTGTGGAAGTCCTTTAATTTGTTGGTATAATTTATTGTCAAAGCTAATATAATTTTCTTTTAATATAACTTCTATTAATGTTTTATATTTTTTAATATTAATAATTAGATATATATCAGTTGCGTATATATATGTATATATATTATTTTTAGATTAATATATGTATATATTGAAAATATAGCGCATGTTTTGATTATTTGAAATATTTAACTATACATATACAATATACATACGCCATCAAATTCATCACTTCGTATGATGACTAACTGAACTTGAAAATTTGGTAAAGTAAATTATCTTAATTATTTTAAAGCTTTAAAAAGACGGTAAATAACTAGTAATTTGACCTGTCCTTACGGACATACAAATTTCGAGCCACTGGCAGTTCCGAAGAACGCCAGCAAATTCGATATTTGAGCATAAAAATTCGATACAAGGTACACTGCTTCATAAGTTCAAGGCTAAAGCAACCTATACGCAATTTCAATTTTTCCTAAACACAATTTCTTGATTAATAAATAAATATTAAACATAATTAATAACTCAAATTCGAACCTCTAATATTAAATACCGTAGCATGATAATATTTTAGGGTTGATTCGTCTGTCTTGTCTTCTTTAACATCGGCAAAAGTCATTTACTTCGTTCAGTTACATGTACTTTCCTTATTGGGGTACTGCGAGATAGTTTTCAGGGTTTTTTTTTTTTGAAGGGGGGATATCTAAGCGTTTCAAGTGGACATATTTTCAAGGTTGGTAATAAGCTTGCTGAAAGTTAAACAAACGTAGCTGTAAAATTTTAAAGAATCCATTCAGTACAGTGGCATGAGGATAAGTGAGAAATTAAGTCGCCCCCCACCGATTAAACTAAGGGTAAATGGCAGCCGTGGCATGATTTCATCTTTCTCCACATCATCATGGGTTTTTTTTTTATAATGCCGCCGACCTACTTACAAGGGTTAGAAAAGCATCTGAGTCGGCGGAGGAATGAACATTCAATACAAATATTAAAGTAAAACAATACAAATAATGAAGTACATATATACAATGCAATTAGGTAATACAAAATCCAAAGTAAAATAATGCACATTAAAGCTAATACAATACAAAATACAAATATGAATATAATAAAAGTACAAACAGCAAACTAATAAGTAATTTACAATAATAAATAAATACCAAGAGGTAATAAATAAAGAAACATAATAAAATAAACAAGAAATTAAAATTTTATAAAATCTAATAAATAGTAAAAGAAAACCCATCATGATCATCTTTGGCTCCAAAAGTGGCAAAATCGTGCTAATGCTTTGTCCGCATGGCGCCCCTCAATACTGGCGCTCGGGATTACTGCTCCCCCTTGCCCTCAGGTCCCTAAGCCATTGAGGTTCAGTACTCACATGCGATTTGTGTCGGACAAGTCATTTGCGACGGAAGCAATGAACGGCTTGAAGCACAGTCACAACAGCTAGGCGGTCGACTGCTCCGCAGAAATATCGCTTCTTAGCAAACTCACCTCGGAAAACGTGCCGGACAAACTACTCTCTGGGGAGTTTCATCGAGACCTAGTAGTTATATACTCATTCCAGCGTTCACTGTTCCAAACCAATCCATTCTATATGCGAGACTTTGATTCATTCGTAATGCGCAGTGGAAGATCACAAAAAATTTCTTTAAAATAAGATCCGCCATTTCCTCAATCTCCGTATCATTTCCTTAGAAAAAATATCGCATGTCAGGTAACTATTAATTCATTCGATCATTTCAAACATCACAACAAAATAAGTTTGTTTACCGAAACAATTTATATTTTTAAAAGAGATGTTGTATAAATATGAATACCAGACAGAAGTAAATAAAGGATCATTTTATCTCGATCGATACATATAAGTTTTAAACTAATTTTAAATATTTTTTTATCTTTGGCATTAGAGTTCTTCGTCTTCGAAATACATTACCACAGAAATAAGGTTGTTTCCACACAATGCATGATGCGTTTTCAACAATGTACACTATGATTAAAATTCCTATGTTAAAAAGAAACTAAAAGTAAATTTGTTCCTTTGATACTTCATTTTCTTCATTTAAAATCTCTTGATACAATCACTATAACACAATAATATTATGAGTTCCCAGTTATTTTTTTTTCGACTCTTCTTTTTTTTGATGTGCTAAAACCTGTGCATTTCTCTGAAATAAGAAATCAACTCCCAAATATATCTAACAAATACAAAAATGGCAGAAGTTGAAACAGTTTTTGATAGTTTTTTAAAATATAATAGCGTGAAAGCAATCATCAACTTATGTTTCAGAAGAATCTTGGAGATCATTAACCCTGAACAACTAACTTTTGATCTCAAACTAATCTTACTTTTTTGAAGGCTTTTCCAGTTTATGAGGGAAGGATGGGTGACGTTATTTAGCAGAGTGATTCAAAAATTAAGTGAACAAACAGTTACAGATGTGAAACACAAAAAAAAAAAAAAACAAGTAGAAATCATAGAAGTGTTTCATCGAAAACTTCTTGCGATGAGCTAGGGGCACACGAAGATGCAAGCAGTCAAACACAAAATGAAGGATGAAATTTCATTTGTAGATCTTTTTACACTTGACGAGTACGTAGAACATTCAGTTTCCAAGACTCAAAATACTTACATTCTACAATCGGCTCTGTTTTCAGATGAATCAGCTAGCCAGTACTCCTTTGCGCATGATGAGTCGGCTTTTTTCCAAAATAGGGCGAGATGAAGATGGATAGGAAGATAAATTTATGACAGATGGAGGAAAGATTATTTAATTTTTACTAAGCAATAAATACAATAAAAGAATTATATCGATTTAAACATGTACGATTCAAAAAGAAAATATCAACATCGGAAAAAAAATATCTAAAATAAAAAAACGCCCCTAACAAAGAACTCCAGAAATACGCTCTTTACTCTCTGCTGGTATCCTCTTCGACGGTAAATCGTCAAGTAGGCAGGCGTGGGTTTTCTGAAAAAAACTAGAACTTAATGTGCGGTCACATTCACAGTAGCGACTTCGTTTTGAAAAATTCCACATATAGTTAATTTTTGAATCTGTAGAGACTAACTACAAACACACGTACTCAATTGTGGCTATATATGATTACAATCTCTAGGAGTTGTCTGTTGATCATCATGTTTGAGATACCACAAGCTTATAAAGATGGCCGCTTACATGATGTAAATAAATAGAATGAAATGAGACTTACCGAGGCTTATTGGATTAATTTCCTTCAAATATTCCAATTATTCCTAATTATCAATACGAAGTCCATTCGCTTGACGCTTAATCAGTTCATAGTTGGCAGAAGTTTAAATGGTATGCAGTAATCACAAAAGGAAGTCAGTCCTGTCTTGAGCATCCGAAATACCTGAAACGGCCGCGACAGACTCGGGCTCGGCACGCAAAATAGCCCCCCCCATTACGGCTGGCTCATAGCGATGACCGCCAATTTACCGGCCAAATGTGGACTCCGGAGATGGGCCTAGGGCCACCACCATTACTATACCCTACAGGGAGACCAGTTTCCTGCTTATTCGCAGCAGCAACTCATCCGTGTATGTTGTAAGTATTAACGTTATCCTTGAATAAGGAAAAAATAAATATGACCATTTAAAAGTTGAAAATCAAAAATAATAAATTGCAAATTTAGTGCCTGTCAAATTTAAATCA
>BGPR01001813.1:102846-153825 GCA_013235015.1 Araneus ventricosus | reverse complement strand
TAGCACAAAGATTTTTTGTCTATCCGTAAGAAGTTAACTTATAGAAATAGACAATATAAATTTTTGTTGAATTATTACTTTATAGTTACTTTGTCAGAATATTTCCTTACTAAAATCAATATTTTTGCATTCCAAGAGGAAAAAGTAAAGTTTTTTATATTACTGGCCGGTGCAGTACGAATAGCTATGTATTAAGTGTCGGTACATTTAGCGTTAATTATCAGCACCACAACTTATTTCGGTTACAGATATAGCCAGATATTTCTCTAAAGGAAACCATTAACCTCCAGCATCTCTCGGTCACCTTCTGTCCAACCTTTTATATCCACCATCATCCAATTTTGAGGTTGTCTTCCTCTAAGTACCACGCCTGGAGAAGTAGAGGAAGGCTTATATACTAACGACGCGCACTTTTCACCAGTCATCTTCTCATTCCGAGAGATATTATTACAATGCAGCCCTGCAACATCTGATGGGAGACGTTTAGGATAAAACATTTAGGGCGCTTTTATGAGGCAGTTTCGGAAAATCGGGTACTGCTCAACGAGGACTTAAGAAGAGATTCTAAATAGTTGCAGTGAAGCAGTTTTAAAATAAATCTGGTAGATGGTGTTTATTTTTGAGGAATGTTAAAATATAACCGTATTCCATGAGAAGTTGATTCCAAACAGTATATATGATGAGGTTGCTCTCTGTTTGTTAAGTAACAGATAAGGATGACAGATGAAATGTCAAGTTGTTGAAAATTAAATTAGTCAAATATTCATTGTCAGTTTACACATCAATACTTAAAATCTATTTGTTTGATAGCATAACAACTATTTTATGAAATAAATAATATCAAAGCTAAGAAACGGTGAAGTTAAAAAATAGATTTTCATCTTGTTATTGAGTGTCTTTTTTATACGCTTTTATTTACTTGACCAGTTTCACGTTTGCACAGATGAAGCTTACTAATCTATTTTACTTTTAGTCTTGATATGGAGTTCTGAAAACCCGTGCAGCTGATTGTCCCAGATAATAGAATATTTTAATACTTTCAGAACTTGCTTATCAATTAATGCTTTATTATTAATTTCAGATTTCATACGGAGGTGGCATTTGCAAGTCAATTTGAGAACAAATTATTACAATTCCTTAATAATTGTAATAAACTAAGAAATATATAATAGAAAAATTTTCTACATTTTATCTAATCATATAAATTTTTAAATTTTTTTCATTCAATTTAATACTATACATTCCTCAACGATATGTTAAACATTTTTTATCAAAATCACCTAATTTTAATTGCTTTTTTTTATGCAGAAGTGACAAATATTATATTTAATAATAATACAATTTTCTCATTAAATGAGTAGATTAAATGACGAAACCACAAGAATATTTGTGTTCCATCATTTTAATGTCGTTTATAATCGTTTAAGTAATTTCATCTTGTTATTCAGTTGAATTTTCAATTCCATACGAGCGTACCTCGTTTCATTTTCAACTTTTCTA
Organism: Araneus ventricosus; assembly: GCA_013235015.1. NCBI lineage: Eukaryota > Metazoa > Arthropoda > Arachnida > Araneae > Araneidae > Araneus > Araneus ventricosus. Next base: position 152,325 of record BGPR01001813.1, on the reverse strand, counting down.
AGCAAATCTGATTCGGAAGGTTGTTGGTTTATGGCACACGTGTGCTGTAGAAGTGCGTTATAACGTTAAATTGTATTGATCTTTCGGGATCGGTTCGGATCAGGGGTTCGATGGATCAGGGATCATGGGACTACTATCGGTTATCTGGGTTGTTGGTACTCAGATGGGACGTTGGATGGTTGCATACTACGGTGCCTATGACTAGTTCTGCCTGTACCCTACCTGCCCATTGGACCACCTGCATTTTGGTGCATTAAACTGTTGATTGCCTTTCTTGCCTGTTGCCTTACGCTTAATACAGTAATAACCGGTTAACCGAAACCCGGGTTATCCGAAATGTCTCTGAAATCGCAAATCCAAACCAGCGGGGAGTGGTCTCCCCAAAACTTTCTTGTATCCGCCCTAACACAGGTGAAGAAAATATAAACAGAGCGGCAGTAACATGGACGATTCCCTAACACATGAGAGGAAAAACGCACGCGCCGTTTTTTGAGTCACAGAATGGTGAAGAAACCGAATTTGCAATTTGAACGCCTTTTTTTTCCAACCGAGTTAAACCAAAATAGGACACAGATCTACACTTAAGGTTAGAAGACCACATAGCAATTTTTATTTATCTAAACAGAAAGGTTTAGGAGTTATGTTCACAAGTATGCGGTTTTACAGACCGACAGACAGTCAACCCTTTGACATATTTGGTCCAAAATTTGATACAGACCTAGAATCCTGATGATAAAACTGTGTACCTAATTTTATCCATCTAGCTATTTAAGTTTGAGTTATCGTGTTCGCAAGAAGACGGGCAGACTTCCCATGGACGGATTTTGTCCAAAATTTGATAGAAATCTAAAAATGTGTATAGATCACATCAAATTTCATCCCTCTAGCTGTAATAGTTTTTGAGTTATCGTGTTCATAGACAGACATAATTCCAAAATTGTGTTTTTCAGACTCAGGGAGGTGTCTAAAACGTGGAGATTCATCAAAATATCGAGTTCGAATTTTTTGACGATTACGTATACGAGAAAGTAAAAACACGTGCCGTACTACACGAAAATAACCGCGAAGGCGCATTTTCAATTTTTTGCAAATATATCCCCGCTTTTTTTCTTTTAAGGTATCCGACTGTGTTCGGAGACATTTTTTCGAAAAATAATATATATATTTTAATGTTATTTTTCAACTGCATGTGTTTTAAAACTATGAAAATATTGTAAAATTAGGCTTTCAAAATGAAATTTTTTTTAGAAAAACTGAGAAATTTGAAGAAAAATGACTAAAATATTTGCCTTACGCTAACAGCCATAGATAAAATTATATTCTAAATATACATAAATCCTTGTAGGAGTACAATTTTATGACAATTATCTGTGTTATGCTCTAAAATCTTTCTCGTACTTCAAAATAGTTTTGAGATATAGCTGAACATAGTTACTAAACTGGTAATTTCTCATAAAAAATGCTTTTCGTTTATATTTAAGCACTTAAAAATAATACTTGATTTTAAAATTGACCTTATTTTTTAGAGGAAAACATCATGCATATTACAGAAAACAATCTCAGAAAATTTCATATCAATGCTTGAATAACTTTTTGAGAAATCATTGTTACGGTCGACAGTTTTCCTCAAAAATATCATTTCTCAGAAAACGCAGTTAAAGTTTTCATGCAATATAAAATAATGCTTACAGTTCGGTAATAAAACAGCTGTAACTACATTTAAAATTCATGTAGAGTAAAAAGTGAGACAGTTTCAGAAAGATGATTAAACAGGCTACAAAATTAAGTCATAAAAATGTTTTTGACAATTTTATCAAAAACGACGATTTTAAACCAGTCGGATACCTTAAGCCTCTCCCAAGAAGGTCAGCGATTAATTTTAGAATGCTAAAATTAAAATGAGAGGGTATTAACTATATTAATTACGATACTGTTTACCTGTGCCCGTCAAGCCCATTGCACCCGAACTCGCCCCGGTTCGAATATTGCTCCCGACGGAGGGTGAACTTTAATAAAGAACATAACTCTAGCCTACAAAGAGAGTTTTGAATTCGTTTTACACTCAAAACATCTCAGGATTACGCACTGTAAATAGATACAAAATAGTAGTAGATATGACTCAACCTAATCATCATAGTATAGTAATCTATAATCAGATTACATCACAATCACAATAAAAATAGATCATGGCTTAACCGAAAAAATACTTATCGGAAACCGGCTCACTCCCCCTTTATTTTGGTTAATTAGGGTTGTATTCTACTTTAATCTTATCTAAGCACGCGATTAGAAATGAAATTTAACTATATTAAAACTACTTCTGAATATTAACAAGTATAATTAATTTCAGCTGTGAAATCCCGCGTCATATATACGTGTCTACATAAACAATTAATCGCATAAATTTCCGAAGCATTATTTAGCGACGTGGATAATAGCCCACACTTCGGAAGCATTCATTCGTATGTCAGAACATGCTGCCACTGTTCTGGCTCGTCTCCAGTAAACTAATAAAGGCGCAAATTCCGACTGCAAGTAAGTGACAGGCGTAAATAGCGTTATGCATAGTTAAACAGAGTGATTAAAACTAGATTTATTCGCTAACTTCGTCCTTTCAAGCTTGTCGGGAATTCCAAGTACACAATTTTCTTGTAATTAGGAATCAGTTGTAAGTAAAGTTGCACTGTGTGGGTTCTGATGGGATTTAGCAGATCTCATTGGTAGTTTTTTTAGAAACTTGATCGAGACAGTAGATGCTGTTTTACAGGGGTTTTTTTGTTTGTTGTTATTGCTGTAGTTCGTTTTAAAGCGGACTGAGTGGGTGAATTTTAGTATCATAAGGACCATACTTTGGCCAAACTACGCAGCGTACATGGTTAAAATTACCCAATTCTCTTTTAATAAGGAATCGGCTATAAGTGAAGTTGCACTGTGTCTGATCTGATAGGACTTGGTAGCTCTCATCGGCTTTTTTTCTAGAAATAAAATCGAGACAGTAATTTTTTTTCAAAATCGGATTGAACGAGTGAATTTTAGTGGCAGAAGGGCCACGTTTTGGCCAAATTAGGTCGTGTACATGGTTAAAATTACACAATCACTTTTAATAAGGCATTAGCTATAAGTGAAGTTGCACTGTGTTAGTTCTTAAGGCAGTTGACAGTGCTCATTGGTATTATTTCTGAAAACATGAATGAAATAATAGAATCTACTTTACAAAGGAAGTTTCCTTTTCCAACGTCAGGCTGGTTGAATGAATTTTAGTAAAATAAGAGAGCTATGGCCAAACTACGCGACATATAAGGTTAAAATTTGCACCATTTTTTTTGCAATATGGAGTAAGCTATAAGTAAAGTTGCACTATGTCTGTTCTTATGGGACTTCGCTGTGCTCATTGGTAGTTTTTCTAGAAACATGATTGATACAGTAGAAGCTGCTCTACAGGCATTTTTTTCCAAAAACGGATTGCTCGGCTGAGTGAATTTTAGAGGCAAATGGGCCATATTTGGCCAAACTACTTCACATATGTGGCTAAGGATTACACAATTCTCTTGTAATAAGGAATTAGCTATAAGTAAAGCTGCTATGTGTCTCTTTTGATAGGGCATAACAATGCTCACTGGCATTCCGGAAACATGAACAAGATGGCAGAAGCTGGTATACAGAGGATATTTTTTTCAACATCAAAACGGTTAGTTGAATGGATTTACGGCCATTTTTAGGGAAAACTGTTCTGAGAATGCGGTTAAAATATATTCAAGTTTAAGCAAGTTGCGATTAGCTAAATGCAAGATGTTGGCATTTGAAGCGATGGTCGAAAGTCTTAAAAATATTGAAATTAATTCAAATTAAGAAGACGATTTCAACTTATATGCAAAGCAAATTTCTTTTCAGACAGCTACGTCGAATAAATATCCTGACGCAAAAATTGCAGACCTATATGAAATTTTGAACCCAATTGGTCAAAGGAAATGGTTGAAAATGTATGTTCGATTTTCTTCACTATATTACGAAGCTGAAAACAAAACGCGCCGTATTATGGAAGCATACGAAGAAGTCGAAGGGAGAAAATCCATTGTACACCTTGGAAAGGAAAAAGTACACAACGTCAAAGAGTAGCCTAAAATAACGCGCAGTTAGATGTTAAATGACATGCAGAGTTGCATTTATCATATGATGTGGCGTGACGTTAATCCATAAGAGTTACATGCGAAATAATTTAAGTAATAATGGAAACATTTTAATAAATTAGCTACATTTTGTATAAAAAGATAAATTTAGAAGCAGCATAAAAAAATCTATACATCTCAAACCAAAAGCATTCTATACACGAGATAGATATACTGCTTTTATGTTTATCTTCACAAAAAAATAAATAAAATAAATCGGGAATTTTCGTTATAGATCAAGGTAAGGCCATGATTTTTTTCACGGCAAAACATTTTATTGCCTACCTGATATAATACAGATAAAAATTTTACGATACAAAAACAGAACTGAAATCGAGACAGATATTTCCACCATTTCTTTCCATAAAAAGTTTTCAATTGCTTCCACTACAACCCCTAACCCACCCTCCGACACACAAGGCTATTTCTGACTCGAAGTTTTCTTGAAGTGTCTCAATTTCCAAAAGAAAATGGAGGGAAAAAAAAAAAAAAATAGAACCCGTCAGGCGGGTAAACCTGCTCAAAGCTGGTAGATGAAGAGCACGAGCTAGGCAGAAAAGCCAACCTTAAAAGTCAGCCCGGTGGAACATATGCTTCCTGTCGCTCCTGATCCCTATGTCACTGAAGCTGAAGAACTTGTACGGAAGGATGCGTAAAAAAGAAGGAAAAGATGCAGGGATGGGAATTTGTGAAGTAAAAATTGAATCGACTGCGCATGTCCGAAAACGGAAAGCATCGAGCTTTTGATTTTAAAACAATTTTCTACGCAAGGAATTTTTGAAAATCACCTTGACATTTGATTCATTTTGATTGTTAAATTTGAATCTCATCCATACTGTTAAATATTTTCGAAACAATGAAGGAAAGCGAATTCAACATGCAAATGAATCAATTGGAGAAAGTTTTGAAAGGCGTTCAGGAAGAAGGATTAATAATTTGTTTCAAGATGCTCAGCTTACTTGCATTTATCTGGGTTATCAGAGAGTCAACGTTGAAGAGAATTGTCTTCTTTATTGATAAATAATTTGTTTTTAGGATTCCGTTTATACATACATTGAAACTCTTATTTACCATTTTTTTCTTTTTACACTTACAAAATTTTCTTTGTTAGTCTTATTTGAATGATGAATTTATCTTCTAAATGTTTGCAATATCAAGAAAAATCAGTGCTGACTTAAGGCTAAAGCATCCGAAGCAAATAAATTAAGCTCAACTAAAATTGTTTTTTTTTTAACAATAAGTGTCCTAGGTTTCAGAGTGAATTGCAGCGAGCAGGATTTGCGTAACAATCTTCTTGGGGGTTGGCGATCCTTAGCAAGCAGGCAGAGCCCTCTGGTAAATATTAGATTTATCAGTTTATTACTAATGCTTTGTTAATGTTTTTAGGGTAGCATTCTTCTTAGAAATTTCATGATGCAAAATTCTTTACGCACAGAAGACAACGGCCGAAGCAATCAAGCCAGACAAAGAGAACCCTAAAACACTTCGACGCTATGATATTTTAGACTGGAAATTCCAATCTCCTTTAATTTTTTAATTGTTTCTTATGGTTATAAAGATTTAATAAATATAAGAAAAGTAAGAGGCAGTGGGCAACGTTGGGGGACTTGCAAATTTTCCCCATTAGAATTCAGTTGAATATAAATTTAATTTGTGGGGTCATATCGTTCAGGAAAATAAATTGAATTATTGCTAATGCCAGAGTTATTTTGGGACGGATGGACATCGTATTTTGGAACCCTGGTCACGTGTTGAGGACGATATCTGAGCCGGCAGTTCCTTCTTCAAACTTCCGCGCCGCATCAGTAGGAGAATGTTTAACCCTCGAATTCAGATTGACCACAAACTCAGCAGATCTTTAGTGGAATCGTGATCCGAATCTAGAAACATCCTGTCTCGGAACTGAGACATGATCACCAGGCCACGGCAGCGTGGAAAATTAAGAGATTTTATCACATTTTAGAATTTTAGACATAGATATATCCAAACTCTCTTCATTTATATATATATATCATATAGAAGTTTGCTAATTCTTACAAGCAAAGAGCGAATAAAATCCATCATTTGGGGGAAAAAACGTGCACATTAAGATAGTGCTATTTATGCAATTCGCAACTCTTAAAAGTGCTTGGTATAATACGTCGTGAATTCTATTAATTTGAATCCTATGTCCTACTCAATAATGAACAGCATCTGTAATAAAAGGTAATTGTGATTAATTAGTACGTTCACGACGTCATGACCCACCGAGTGGGTCATTGTGAGATTCGTTAGTGGACGTGCATGCCCACTAGTGGTCATCTACTAGAGAACTTTAGAGTCACTCAATGCATCAATTATTATTTAAGTATATCAAACAAATGTCTTTTTTGCAAACAAAGAGTGCCCACATGGTAGTCACGCGACTGTCAGGGGAAATTACATTTAAAGGCAGTGGTAAGCCACCGGTGGAACAATCAGAAGACCAGTCAAATCACTAAAAAACATGTATATTGTCCCAAAACTCCAAGCATTCAATATAATGTCTGCTTTTTATACATCGCTGGTAAGTAACATATACTATACATTATTAGCACAAGCGTCAGGCATCCCCTCTTTAAAACTTTTGGGGCCATTGCATTTTTCGAGTAAGAAAATAAATTGATTTTTCAAAATATCATTCAAGGTTTACATTTCCTATTATTATTAACCTTCCATACTGGAGCGATTTTTCACGTATTCTGCATAAAATCGTGTCTTATTTTTAGTTGTAATTTATTTTGCGAAAAAGGCCAAATCCTTCAACAAATCAAAGTGACATAACTAATATAATAGCCCAGATCTGTCTCTCGGCAACGCTCTGACGTCACCAACAATAAAACTCGTGTCATAACACTGCGAGACGTTAAACAGCATTATTTCATTGTTAGAGAACCTAAATTTTAGAAATCTTAAATTTAAAAGAGTAATTGTCGTTCAAATTTCAAATTTAATAGCTCTAAAATAGTGAAATAAAATTTTCTATTGATTGATATAAAATTTATCTCGCTTATCAATAGTTCCCGAGAAATTTTAAATTATATTATTCAAATATTTCAAATTAATTTCCGTTTTTTAATAGAAAGTAGTAAATTACGTCAGTGATATAATTTGCGCGTGATATAATTTGGACGTCACGATGCATCTGATTATTTATTGCAATCGATAATATTTTTTGGCAACGTTTGACAAGCAGAGAAGTGCTTTTTTTATTGGAATTTCGAAAAAAAAAATTCCTTTGAAATTTTAACTTTTGACTTAAGTTTGACAAACTGAGAATTTCATGGTTATTGAATTAAAATAAAATTGTTAAACAACGAAAAATACTTCACACGTAATGTTGTTTACCAAGAGGTTTTTTGAATAAAGAAATATGTAAATAAAAAATATTCCCTGTCATAAAACATCTGCCTTGTGCCCAATAAACTGTAAAATAGCTGTCGTGGCTACTAGGTACAGGGGCATAGGGCGGTGTTCTGTCATAAAACATATGTTTATTTTATTTGTTTTCAATCAATGTTAAACATATATCTCGCATATATATCTATTTAAACACGTCAAATTTGACGGAAAATCTCTCGAATGAAGAGGCAATTATGACGGGTGATTTTCTAGTTTATGCATAACACTATAACCGCACTGTTTTCCGAGCTCGCCACCTAGCGGCCGTTGGAGGAGACGGCCAGTCCATGTTCTGGAGTCGACGATTAAACATGGTGTTCTGCCCCGATGATTGTATATTTTATATGTCCTGAAGTGTTTTGTCCTTAATTGTTTGTCCCTGTATGTTGTGTCCTTTGGTGTTTGATCAAAAGTGTTTAAGTGAATCAAGCCCCTTTCTTTGAACGTCTACTGATATCCCTAGCAGGAATTAAATTATGGCACCCAAATGGTTAGAACACTATAATAGCGTCTTCCGTCAAACCATATAAAATCGTTGAAACGAGATTTGTACGATTGTATGAGTGGGATGGTTAAACGAATATTGGAAGCAGCTCTAAGCGAGTTGATTCACTAGAATTGTTGATTGCATAAGCCTAATATCAAAATGCTCAAATCTTTAAGAAAATGAATAATTTTTTTAAAATCAATTATTAAATTTTTTTAACCTGGTAGATTTTATATACCTAAAATGTTTAAAAATTTTATTGAATTCTTGCCTGTCTAGTCGTGTCTTCACTCATTATGCAAATAACTTATATTGTAAAAACAGTAAGAACGCAATCTTGAAGAAAAAAAATTGATTCGTGTGGTTTTCTGCAATCAACCATTTAATTCAACTCTTAATAAGTTAATATGTTTTGAAAGCTAGAAAATATACCTTTTAAAAACAGTAGATAAACACACAACATTATCTTTCACACGTAAGCTGATATCTTTATTTAGAACTGATACATCTTTCAAAAAGAAACTTAAGGTTTAAGTTTAGGGTTTTATGACACAAGAGCTTGTTCGTAGGCTAGGCTGCGCCAAACAAGTGTTTATTTTTTCAAAGTTAAATTTTGAAAGAAATTCCTGGACGTTTAATGGATTATTCAACAAAATGAGTCAGGCAATCACTGATAAATTGATATTTAAGTCAGAGAATGGTAAAAATTCGAGTTTAAACAAAGGGCGAAAACGAAGCTTTAGAAAAAAGCTTAAAAAGTGCCGTACATGCGCAGTACTTGCAGCTTTTACTTCGCTGATCTACTCTTGATGGGAGTATAGTCAAAGGAAGAAAAAAAAATCTTAAGAAGGATATCTAAGAAAGAATTGCCTCTACTTTTGGGAATCATAAAAACTTTTTCCTCTTCTATAAAGAAACTGGAATAACTCCGAGAGAGAGAGAAAAAAAAATTTCTTCCGTTTCGTCTTTTTTTTCCTTCCTTTTATTCTTTCGTCGCTAAGAAAGGTCTCTGTATCGTTTTAGTTTCTTGAAGCAAAGAGGAAGAACTTCATTTTTTTTCTCTTTTCTGTCTTGGTGGAGGCATTTTGGCAAACCATTTTGTAGTTTCCGCTGATCCGACGAACACAAGAGAAAGAAACATCCTCCCGATTGATTGCTCCGACTCCACGACGGGTTTTCTTTCTCCGTGTCTTCGGAGTCAATCTAAGTGATTCAAGGCAATGAAGGAAATAAAGGCACTCAACCAAGTCAGGTTGCTTCGACAATTTAACGAATCTGTTTTATAGATGCTGACCTTTTTATGTGTACTGGAGTAGTTGAATCGGATGAAACTTGTTAATATTAAAACACACGAACACTTTTATTCAACTAATCGACTGAACTGTTAAGTTCACACTCGGTTTTCAACACATCGGTGACAATAATTCGTAAAATGCATACGTGACAGGCTGAAAAGAAAGGAGGCTAGTGGTCCAAAAATAAATTTTAGTGTTTTGACTGTTTCTATACCTTCAAAACCCCCTCTTTCACATGGGCACGGTGCTAAGTCACGAAACATTTTTTTTTATCCCTATAGTGGATTTAAAAGTAGTTTTTCGTTTGTAAAAAGCAAACAGAGAAAGAAAATTGTCTGCTAAGAGGGTTGAAAGGGAGTTAATGGTCTAACAATATTGATGTGAGAATTTCGACGGTGTTTATACGCAGAGAAACTGTTTTTCTTTTGTATGAAACTGTCAAAATTGACAGAACTTTAAACATGTTTTTCTCGTATGACCCGCTAAACCCAGTTCTTCCCAGCCAGTCACAACTTATAGTCTTCCTTTCCACATAATTTTTAAGTCATATAATTAAATGACACAGTATTGTTGCAAAAAAGTGTAATGCCGCTTTCCTGCCTCACTAGTCTTATGTTTGGAAAGAGAGTTTTACAGGGGTAAGTATGGGATGGCCGGGCCGGGACCCCTGACCTAGGCGACAAATCAATGATTCCAGAAAATACGACCCTTTTCTCGATATCTCTATAAGGAAAGAAAATACGCTTGAATGTACGAGAAAACTCCATGTGACGTCACGGCCTGTCGGGGAGAGTATATAAGGTCCGCGCTTGGATCAGAGAGGTGTGTGTTGATCGACTAGAACGACTTTGGAATTTCGTCTCCAGCGCGAGGTAGAAAGCTGGTGAGCTGAGCGGTATTGAAAGTGCTGTTATTGTCGTTATTAGCTAATTGCTGACTGTTTGTGTTGCTAAATCTCAAAGTACTGAACTGTTATTACCTGTGAATTGTTGTCTGTTTACTTTGATAATCTGTGCAAAATCTGTTGTTTCATGTTACTTGTACTACGTGTTTCCCTGCATATCTGTGAATAAACTTTCATTCTCCATTATCCTGCGTGTTGGAATGTTCACACCATACACCCGCAGAACGATTCTTGTAACAATATTTTTAGTGTCATTCTACACCCCTAGATGTAAAACGACACATCAAAATACAGATATTACGCATTGTGACACCATCTCTGAACGAATAGTTGAAGGAGGCTTGTTACAGAATGAAAATGTTAAGCCCCATACTGCAATTGCAATTTGACATCCTATTACAGATTGCAAAAACTTTGCTGTGGCCGCCTCAATCATATCTATCACCGGATGAGCAAAGCTCAGTAAGCAAGAGACGGTATTTATTTTAGAAGTAGCATATTTTCATTTTCTAGTAAAAATTACCATAAAATGTCATCAGCATACAGATTTGTATTCTTTGCATCACTATGCGTGTCTGACAATGCACCTACATGAATTTCTGTAATGGATTCTATAGACTAGTCTGCAATTTTCTTCTGTTATAAAACAATGAATTTTTACTAAATATCATTACCAATCTATATATATAATTCTCTTACGTGGCGACAAAAAAAAGTCGAATTTCTTAATCACCGTTTGGCAACAGCTCGCACGTTTGATTTGTTTACATCCGCGGAAAGTCCGAAGCCGCTTCGTGTGATCACGTTTATTGAAAACTATTTTTAGTAGTTGGAAATTTGTAAAAATAACGAATTTAAGTCGTGCTGTCGGATATATTATCCGAAATGAACAAAAGCGAACTGAACGGGAGTCCACATAATATGCAACAGAATTATCAAGATGCAATGGCTATGGTACGCAAGTTTGGTAAACCAGATCTCTTTCTGACCTTTACTTGCAACCCATCTTGGTTTGAAGTTTTAAATTGCATGGAGGGAGTACAACGTCCTGAAGACCGACCTGATATTATTATACGTGTATTTAATATGAAATTAAAAGAACTTTTAGAAGGTATTTGCAAGCATGGAATATTTGGAACTGTTTTGACCTATATTAAGTTATTGAGTTCCAAAAGCGAGATTTGCCTCATGCCCACATTCTTCTAACATTAGATTCAGAAAGCAAAATTCGCACTAAAGATGACATTGACAAGTTTGTGAGTGCAGAACTTCCAGATCCTTACACTGATCTTAGACTCTTCCAAATTGTGACAAAATGCATGGTACATGGCCCATGTGGAACTATAAATATAAATTCTCCATGCATGAGAGATGGACAGTGCTGCAAAAGTTTTCCGAAACAATTCAAGGATGGTACAGAGGAAAATGTTAATGATACCCTATTTATCGCAGAAGAGCCACTGAACCTGTCCAGGTAGGGAAATATTCCATCGATAACAGATGGGTTGTCCCCTATAATCCTTGGTTGCTTAAAAAATTTAATGCGCATATTAATGTTGAAGTTTGTGCCTCAGTTAAAAGTGTCAAATACTTATATAAATATGTATACAAAGGACATGATGCAGCCTCGGTCAAAATACAAAAAGAAGGTGCTCTGGATCATGATGAAATTTTAAGTTTTGTTGAAGGTAGGTATGTTAGTGCACCTGAAGCCATGTGGCGTTTAAATGAATTTAATTTGTCGCATAAATCCCACACTGTAGTGCGCTTAGCTGTGCATTTACCACAGCAACAGCCGATTGTGTACCAAGACGGTCAAGAAGCCCAAGCAATTGAACGAGCTGCTTTAAGAAAAACAACACTAACATCATGGTTTGAACTAAACAAAAATGATCCTTCAGCTCACAACATTTCTTACTCAGATATTCCACAATATTATGTGTTTGATAAGAGTACCACAAATTGGAAGAAGCGACAACGTGGCGGACAAAATGTTATTGGGAGACTGCCAGTGATTAGTATACTGGATACTGAGAGGTACTATTTGAGGATGCTACTACTGCGCAAGTCTGGGGCCATTAGTTTTGATGATATTTTGACCGTAAATGGATTAAGATGCATTACATTTCAACAAGCATGTCAGGAATATGGACTTCTTCGAGGTGACCAGCAGTGGCATGATGCTTTGAATGAAGCTGCACAATTTCAATCTCCGAGACAGTTGCGCATGCTGTTCGCAGTGATTTGTGGCTTTGGAGAAGTGGAGGATGTTCCAGATTTATGGGTGCAGCATCAAGTTTCACTTTGTGCATCGTTATTCTGAGCAGACTGGACCTCACTATGCACTTGCAGATATTGAGGAACTGCTTACATCCTACAATTTAAGTCTCCAAAAACTGCATCTACCAACTGTAGATTTGCCTGCAAGTGTTTTGGAGAGAGCGAACTTTGATGTTGTGGAAGAGCAGGCTAAAGCTAATAGTTATACTATGCAGTTAAATAGTGAACAGCGGAATGTTGTGGAAATCTTATTAAGTGCAGTGTACAACAACACTGCAGATACACCCAAGTGTTATTTTTTAGATGGTCCTGCTGGGACAGGAAAAACTTTTGTTTATTCAACTTTGCTTCACACAATACGTGGTAGAGGTGATGATGTTATTCCTGTTGCATCTACAGGTACTGCTGCAACTCTATTAATAGGGGGGGAGAACAGCCCATTCTGTTTTTAAAATTCCAATTGATTTAAATGCAACATCTACTTGCAATTTGAAGCCTAATACAAAAGAAGCTGGCATGTTACTGAAAACAAAATTAATTGTGTGGGATGAAGCACCCATGACACATGTTCATGCTTTCTTAGCTGTTGATAGACTTTTACAAGATCTCACAAAATGTAAAGAACCGTTTGGGGGCAAAGTCATTCTACTGGGTGGAGATTTTCGCCAAGTTCTTCCAGTAATTTTAAGAGGTTCAAGAACATTAACTGTTGCCAGCTCCTTAAAAAAACACGCTCTTTGGTTGAAATTTCATAAGTTATATCTGACAAAAAATATGCGTGCCCTTGAATCTGAAAGGGATTTTGGTGCTTGGTTGTTGGACATTGGAGAGAAAAAAAGTGGCTCAACGATTCAGTTGCCTTTGCAATGCTACCCTTCAATACAAGACCCTATACATCAATTGTACAGTGATATAGATGTTTCCAGTGTGACCCCACAGGAGCTTAAAGGTCGAGCTATCCTTACTGTTAATAATGAGCTATCCATGGAAATCAACAATAAAGTGTTGGAATTTATGCCGGGAAATGAAACTGTTTATAAAGCAGTTGATATGATCATGAGTGAAGATCCTCAAGATCAATTGACATTTCCTGAAGAATTTTTAAATTCTTTGACACCAACTGGTTTGCCTCCATATGAGTTAAAGTTGAAAATAGGTTGCATTGTAATGCTGTTGAGAAATTTAGCTCCCTCTAAAGGATTATGCAATGGTACACGCCTAATTATCACAAAATTGTAGCAAAACATTATTCAGGCAAAATCCATTGATGGTACAGAGACGTTTCTCATTCCCCGAATCCCTTTGATTCCATCTCAGACTAACATGCCTTTCAAATTTAAACGTATGCAATTTCCCATTCGTTTAGCCTTTTCCATGACAATTAATAAGTCGCAAGGCCAAACTTTTGAAAAGATATGTTTGGTGCTCAATGAGCCGGTTTTTAGTCATGGACAACTCTATGTTGGCTTATCAAGAGCACGATCTTTTGAATCTGTTTCTGTGGTAGCTCCAAAATGTGAAATATTTAACTGTGTTTATGAGGAAGTTTTCTGTGATTGATTGTCAAGTGTATTTTTTTGCACTGCATTTTTAATTTGTTTCAGTGTTGTATATTATTTTATATCTGAGTGGATTGAACATACCTGTTTTGATACAATTTTTTTTGTAGAGCACAGTCTTCAATGTTGTATATTATTTTATATATAGGAATTTATTGAATATGTATATACCTGCTTTCGTACAATATATGTTTTCGTAGAGCACGATCTTTTGAATCTGTTTCTGTGATAGCTCCAAAATGTGAAATATTTAATTGTGTTTATGGGGGAGGTTCTTGATGCTTTAACTATATAAAAAACGGCCCTTTTCAGGGCCAAAAAATTTTATTCCTTCGTTATTAAGGTGAAAGCATTAAAAGGAAATCAGCTTTACTTTGTAAGTTTTATTTGAAGACAAATAAATTTTTTGAGGCTAAAAAATTTTATTCTGTGCTGATTTAAGTTAAAGCATCAGAAGCAAAATAAAGCTGATTCATATATATATATGAAGATTTTAGAATAACTTCTAGGACACACAGTGTCTTCATTATAGCGAGCGAAGCGAGCAGGGTTTGCGTAGCAAACCTGGGAGGATTGCAACGCAATCCTTCTGGGGGTTGGCGAGCTTTAGCGAGCAGGGGGCAGAGCCCCCTAGTACCTAATAATACTTCAGAATAATCATAAGAATAACAGTTTCTATGAACGCATATAAACATTGTTATCACACCTTATTACAAAACCAAACATTCAACTTTTTTTTGTAAATTACTGTAGTTACTGTGAAAAGCAGCGAATTAGCATCTCCGGTCACAAACAGTTAAATAACTAAAGACCTACAACTCGCACAGTTTATTACAATAATCAACTTCAAAATTTCGAACTGCTGTTGTATGACGTGGCCAATACTTTGCCGCTACCCTAGACGGCAAATTTCAGCACCTCATCAACACGTTATACATGTATGGCGCCAGTATTCACGCACACAAAGCGTATAGTCAATTTTCAACATAATAATACGGCCCTGAGCTACAAGTTTTCCGACAAAAAAACTGGCAGTTTCCGACCAGGTCTAGAATATACAACGGCCATGCATAGGCTAAGGATATATCGTTTCAATTATGTATGTCAGAGGGAAAATATCTTAACGATTCTAATATTTTGCAGGAAAGCAGAAACCGGCAATGTATTGCAACGCGCAATTTATTTTTTAACAGTGGTTATCTCTTGTTCTTTTCGATTTACAGCTACGACACTTGGTCCATCTGATGATACGGTCAGAATAATAGAAATACGACGAAAACATCAAAACCAACAAAATTGGATTTAAGAGAGTTTACTTTTGAGCTATAAAATTGTCATGGGAAAATTATGACGAAGACATAAAAGGGCCGCCACTCTCTCTAATCTATAAGTCCGGTTCAAAACCAAGATCTAATATTATTAACCCCCAAAAAATACTGAAAGAGGTAGTAAGGATGCAACAGGTGAACGAAATAAAAATATTCAAAATATAAAATTTCAATCGAAACTTCGAATTAACCATCCAATCTTAAACTATTTTTAATCCTTATATTACGGGTTTAACGAAATCTCAAATATTCTCTTAAAACATAAATTTTACGAATAAACAAGAAAGTGCTTTCCCTCCTTTTTCAAATCTGTGAAAGATAAAGACACTTCTCTCTTTCAACCACTCAAGAAGTTACCTATTTTCGTCTTCCTTCATCACCAATAAGCCTAATCGGGCCATACATGCGGCAATACAATGGGACAGCAAATAAAAGTATCTTCAAGGTGATTAGACACTCCACACACTAGCCACTCGAGGAGGATTACAACTTTTATAACTAGTATAACAACTATTGAAACAACGAGCGCAGACAGAAAAAGAATCTGCTGGTATAGCATCTGTACTACCATAAAGGAAAAGTTAATAGCTACTTATATGCGACTCTTGCAAATACTTCTGAACCGAATTGCTATCTATATGCAACTGCTGTAACGTTTCCCATGAAATTATACGGAATAATTGTGATCCAATCATGTGTTGCATAAAGCTAGATGGTTAAATTAGAGTGGCCAACAAATTATTTAATCAAAACAAAATTTTCAACCATAACAAAGAAACTAAACTTGGTTGATTCCCTTAAATGGGTGAAGTATTCTTCGCTTTAATAAGTCTCCGTTTTATAAATGTTATATCTTACATGCACCGAAACAGAGTTGACAATAATCGAATTGTATCAAGCCGATCAATCACAGAATCAAAATAAATTTTAGAAAATTTTTGCTCAAACAAACACCAAACCTAATAACGAAGTTGCATCAAATTAACAATATTAAATTGATTAAAATGTCGATTAATTTTGTAAAACTACAGCTAAATTAATAAATATAAAAAGAATTCCAGTATTCATATTTCTTCAAACCAAATTTTAATTTTCACGGTTCCAACGAACACCAGAAAATTAACTTCAGAAAACGTCCTCCGTATCCATTGCTTCTACTCCGGAAGATTTTCTTCCTGTTTTGCTTCGGAGACAATCTAAGTGATCCAAAGCAATAAAGATACTCAATCTAGTCAGAAATGAAAGGATCTCCGCCGCTAGCTGAATCCCAACGTTTTTATTCGAGTAGCTCTGCAATGAGGCGAGTTTTGTTCAAGTGATTGCTGTTAAAATTAAAAATCAGATACTTTATTTAAGTGGCTGTTTGCTGATAAAACTCTTAGTGCTCATTCATCCTTCGTTGGTCACAATATACAATAGACATGCATGCAGCCTGCATCTATTAACAGTTTTTATAGCATTTTTTTCTTACAGAAAACTCATTTAGATTCTCATTGTGAAAAATTATTATAGTTATAAAGGAAAAATTATTAAAACCGAATGAACATATCATAGAATGGCTTTTATATCCGCAAAAAACACTGCGGATGAAAATGATTTGCATACATACATTTAAGAATGAAAGTGATTGCGACTAAGGAAGGGTTAAAATGATTCATTACAAAAGTAAAAGGAAGTAAGAGTTTTTATAAAACTAAATCTATGCTATTTATTTTGTATCTTACCTTATATAGGGTGGCCCAGCGGGTAATGTTTGAAAAACAATCTAATAGATGGCGCTAGCTGCGAGAAGGTGAGACCAAACTCGGTGCGCATGATCATTAGAGCGAGAAATTGTATAGGCGTGTGTTTCGCTAGCGAGCGGCGAGTTTAAGTGTGTTTGTTGTTCAGTTCTGATTGTCACAAGCGAAAATGAATAAATATTCAACAGATGTTTCGAGTGTTTATTGTACTCGAATATTTTCGTGTTCGAAATGCCATGAAAGTGTTAAGGCAGTGCAATGGGCATGACAGGAGGAGTTTCACAACAAGAACTGGCCTGGCAAAAGGTCCACATCATTGATTGCTAAGTCTGCTCACGGGTGATGGATGGATTCCAGAACCGCCTCACTGCTGTCCTTGTTAAGAAGGCAGTCACTTCGAACACCTTTATCAATAATTGCCTACTAAGTAATTTCAATATGCATCATTAAAATATTGTCATCACTCTTAATTGTTTTAAAATTCCGATTCGTTTCAAATATTACCCGCTGAGCCACTCTGTATTTAAAGGCGGAATAATTATGACTGTTTATAATAAATGATAACCAAGCAAAAATTTGCAATCAACTAAAAAGATAATTTCAAAAACATATTTTAAAAAAACGATCTTCTCCGAATATCTCTAAAGCAACATAATTAATATAAAATCATCCATCTCAAAAAACTATTGCAAAGTCATTAAATAGCCCAGCTTCACCTTATAGCGTATCCACTCTAATCATGGAACAATAGCCTAGTTTTCAAATCGCTAGGCATTACTTCCAGTTCGAAAGATGATGTAAAAAAGCATATTTCACGTTTCGGCGGATCTTCCTCGAGTCGACCAATGTTATGGTCTAATTTCGTTTAAAATAGTGATATTGTATAATAATCGGGAAACCGTATAAAAATTTGGACATCGTAATTTTTTTCAGCACTGCTCAATGGCTCAAACAACTTAAAATATAATTCTTTACGTCATTTTGAGAATTCTTTCTACTGGAAGCATATATCTGTAACGGTTTTGAAATTAGCTGTTGGTCCATGATTGGAAGGGGGGAGGGACACCCTGTACATAGAGTTTTCATCAGCTTTCTCCCAGGCATGTGGCCAAATGTAGAATTCAATGCAGAATTCTCTCTGAGAAGCAATTTACCTGCGGGAAAAATGGAAAAAACTATTGCAAAACTCGATAAAACTTGGATATATCTAAGCGAATACGATAAAAAAAGGGTCAATCTATTACCGTAAAGAAGAAAGAAAAAATCAAAAACTTGTTCAAAGAATCTAAAGAAACATTAAGGAGAGGTTTATTGTTGTTGCCGGTTTTGCATACATTGGGAAATTAAAAATAAGGAGAAATAATATAAAGAACTGATTTTTAATTTCTTTTATCAAAACAGTGTTTTAATAAAGTTTTTAAGGAAAAAACAGTCTTTACCTTCTCACCCATCAAGCAGTAGAACTCGTGTGAAGACAAAGCAAGCAGCTATATACATTTAAATCCACTACTAATTTCTTGAAAAAAATGAAACCCTTATCAAATCCTAAGTTCTTAACTCACAATCCTAATCATCAGATTTTAACAAAACTTAACTATCCAAATCATCAGATAAATCACAAATGGACTTGCCGCGCGTTTGGACTATTGAAAAAAAGGCAATGGGCAATAGTAAATCTAAAACTATAAATGGTTTAGTTTAGTTATATTAATGTCCGGTTTTGAAGTTATTTTAGAACGGACCTCGTAATTTTGAAACCGCGGTCAGATGACGAGGACGACACCTGAGCTGGCACTCCCCCTATAAAACTATAAATGGAGTATGACCAGCTGTGGAAGAAACATGGAAAAACTACCTACATTAATTTTACAAAAAGAGCATTATTATCATGGAAATTAAAATGTGAATGATAGTTAACCCTTAATGTCCAGAGTTGCCTTTAAGCGTCCATACCCAATTTTGTCTTCTAAAATCTTGAGAATAAGACTGAAGCCCTAATGCCTGTTGTTGCCAACAGGATACGTACTGAAATTTAAATTAAATCAATTTTAACAGCCTGAGCACTGATAAAAAAAATAAATTTATATTTTTCCACTTGGGGCTGTATCCTTTTAGCTTTGTACGCTTGAGAATTCCACATTTTATTCTACAATGTTGAAGGAAATTCCTTATGCGGATTATTATTTATTAAAATTCATCTGTATCTGACATTATAGAATTTTATCAGGGAAATTTTTTTCTGAAATAAAGCCCAGTGTTGTCAGTTGGTAACAAACTGTTTTTTAGCCATAAACCATATTTAGTACAAAACAGGATTTTTTTAAAGTATTTTTCCCGTTTTTTATTCAAGAAATGAAAGTCAAAACGATTTTAAAATCAATTTTTTTAAAAATTGGGCTTTTAAGGGTTAAGGACAAGCGAGATCAAACAGAAAGATTAAAGATCAAAGATTGTGTGCAAAAACCTAATTTGCATTACGTCACAACCGTTCAAAAATTGTGCGAATAGCTTCTGCTTAACTTTTATTTGAAAAATTCAAAACTTCTCCAATTATAATGTTGCTAGATTGCTAAGCTGAAACAAATTTGAACATTTTTTCGCAATCTGAGAAGATTATTATTATAAAAAGAAATACAGCTTTGTTTGCATGCCGTATTGTATATTCTTCTCTATGATTGGATTGAAACAAGATTTCTCAGCAAAACATCTACAAACACTACCAAAGTGAAAACAAACTTTGCCAAAACAGTTTCAACTTTCAGCACCAGCTATCAAAACAAACACGTTTTCAAAGCATACAGTTTCGGCAGACGCATAGCAACAGGTGCAAAGCGATGGCATATTTCGAAATGAATTATCGATCAAACAGGTTTCGTAAAGCCGTAGAATTTCAAATGACAAAATATTCCCACTTCCTAACTAAATTCACTAACTTCGACAGCGTCGTTAGGAATAAAGCTTTTGACTCAAAGAATTTAAATAATGAATGTTGTATTTCAAAATATTTCTAATGCGCTCAGAAAATCACGGGAGAGAAGTAAATGAAAGACAAATCAATGCGACGATTTCTGATTTTAATAATCTTAATTGAATTCTTAGCGAAAGATTCTCCTCATTATCAGGTATATTAAGCAGGTTAATGAGATTGAAAATGTTACTAGTCGAATTCTTTAAATTGTACAGATGTTTTAATTGAACGAATAATGTTAATACAAGAATGACCTCAAACTACGATTAAAAAATTATTAAAAAATAAATAAGCGCGTTTTTATTTGTGTACCAGAAGATAAAAAATATATATATTTTTAAATCAAAAATATGAGATGTCGAAAGATATACTCTAAGCAAATTGGAATTTAGTCATATTTATAATATAGTTTGTGGGGATGGTTTGGGGTTTAGTAAACAGTCCAATTAGTCTACTGTTCAGCAACGGATTCCGAGACTACCACTTTTGGACGATTTTACACCGGAAAGGGGTGTCAGGCAATGAGTCATATGAGCGCATTTCCGGAGTTCTTTGTTAGATCGCGCTCAGTAAAATGTAAACATCAGCCTTCCATTCTTCACTTTCCCCCTATTTTGATGAAAATATCTCCGCCCGGCGCATGCGCAAAAGCGCGGAGGGTTTCCGAATCCGTTGCTATACAATAACAATAATTAATTTATGGTAAAGTTTCACATGGACAAGTTTACACATACAATTTTCAAAATTAAAAAAAGAATTATTGTTAGCGACTCATCACGGTCGCTCGCTTAGCCTCTACTGAGGGTGCTGCTTCTGCTACCAGCCACAATATGTAACAGTTAATATCACAAACAGCGACTATAACTTTAAATTTTATTGAACACCTAAGAATTTTCTTTCTTATGGCATTCAATGCAGCTTAATTTCTGTATCGTATTGTTTTCAGCGCCTTCCGTCCATTTTTGCTTTGACCTCCTAACGTTTGATAAAAATAAAATATTTCTACTTTTTTAATGCACTAATAAAAGCGTGTTTTCAAAAATATATTTTTATAACTCTTTAATAAAATTTATAATTCATTATTATAATTATCATTGAACCGTGTAAAGTATTTTACAGAATTTGATATTGAGATCTGTAATAAAGCTTTTTACAAATTCCTTTGAGAGCAAAAATTCGAGTGGACAGATTTAACCTATTAATGCCATGGTCGCATTTTTCCAATAATATTTTTATACCAATATTACATGCGAAATCAATTGAAATTGATAAAAAGAATCTGCTTGAAAAATTTATTTTTTAGAGCCTTCCGTCATATAGATTAAAAATTATGCTTAACTGAACCTCTTTGAAAAATGATTCATTTTCCGAATTTTAAATACTATTTAGAAAGTTTCTAACTATTAATAATTACAATTATCTGAATAATTAAATATGTAAAACAGAAATGTCATTTGTACGTGTGTTGAAAACCATGTTTAACACTTTGTTGGCGGGTAACGTAGATCACAGTCCTACTGCGACCAGCTCCACAAAAGACACGTTAAATCAAGAGTTTAACTAATGTGGATTTAAAACGACGTTTCTTTTATTGTATTTTAGTCATATTAGTTAAAACAGACTAATTGGCGGGAAATATAGACAAATTAGGGATGGGAAAAACCTAACAGTTTTAACCGAAAACCGTTTTTTTTTTTTCTTTAGGTTAATCGGTTTTTTCGGTTAATTTTTAAAAATCCAATAACCGGGTAAAAAAACCGGATCGAAAGATAGGCTCGATTTTAGGTACGATTAGACTAAAATTCAAAAAGCTATGAAGCTTTGAATTTCATCATCTTGGGCCAATCAACGACAACAGCTTCCTCGAGGCGTCTGTTGGTTGGCGAATTACTGAAGAGCCTTTATGAACAGCTAAATATTGGCCAATGGATTGATTTCCTATAAAAACAATATTAATAAAAAAAATTTTACCAACGGCGTTTGCTTTTTTATATAAAAAAACCCCGAAAACTGGTCATTTCAAGCAGTTATAACCGCCAGGTTAAATCGAATGTGAAAAAAAACGGAATAACCGAAAACGGTTATTTTCGCAATAACCGCCATCCCTAAGACAAATAACTCAGCACACACTCCTCCCCTGTAAAAAAATTGGAATAAGATTCTTTTTTTTTTCCAAGTCAAAATGTAAAAAAAGATCTCAGAATTGAATTTCAAATCGGCGCATCGCTTTTTCTCTTATATCTCTCGGAAAATTTCTATCAGATATTTTCATGCAAAGCAATGCAAAAATCAAAAAAATAAGTGAAGTTGGACAGCTGCATTTTACTCAGGATAGAAATAATACAATTTTGAACTAGCACACGGAAGCGTTTTAAAGCAACAGCAGACTTCGATAAAAAGATGGAAAACAATTTGCATACATGTGTAAACCGCTGTTTGCAAAATGATACAGATAAAAATGCATACTTTTAACACTTGTTACAAAATGTTTCAACACCTTCAAGAAATACTCGAAAAACCAATTTTTCATATTCTGTTTGAGAGACGAATGATAACAAAATCCTACGTCTATTGGTAAACAAAACTGGAATGTTTATATAAAACTCAAAAATATTTTGATATGAATTACCTGAAAGTAATGTAAAATCAAATTTAGTGGACTCTGGTATAACGCGGGGATACTAGGAATTCGCGTTAAACGGGACATGCGTTATCGGACGAATTTATACAATCAAATACATCTTTAACCCTTTTAAAGCCGAACGACGATATATTGTCGTTCGTAACACTTGCAAAAAGTGCCTACGACGATATATCGTTGCGTATGCGATGACACCTTACTATTCGCATCTCAAGAAACTGTCAAAATAAATTTATAAAACGGTATAAATGGTTTTATTAATATATTCGATTTGTTAATAAAATTCGATTAATATTATAAATTAATATTCGATTAATATTATAAATTAATATTCGATTAATATTATAAATTAATATTCGATTAATATTATAAATTAATATTCGATTAATATTATAAGTTAATATTCGATTAATATTATAAGTTAATATTCGATTAATATTATAAGTTAATATTCGATTAATATTTATAAGATAATATTCGTTTTTTCTGTTTTTCATAATGTTTTATATTTATGTTATTCGTATGATTTTCAACAAATATTGAAATACAATTGGCATTAATTTATTGCTTTATTTCGTAATATGCTTCTTTTTGAATTTTGTAAACATCATTCTTATTTTGTTTTTAATGAGATTTTCTTTCCAAACCTTAGCAAATTCGTCACGTTGGTCAGGCATTCTTTGCAAAGGTACGATGCTTTCGGTCAGCACTAAAAAGGTTAAATTGTAACTGCTCATATTGCTGGCTAGACGTTACTTTTTTGAAACTGTGAATTTCGCTGTTCATAAATAAACTGGAAAGTCCTTTTTTAAGTAAAGATAAATAAAAACTATAAAAATGATTAATTTATCTTAATTAAACGTTTTTATTAGACTATTTACCGAGCTGTAATGTAAAAAAGTCAGTTTTTTCGTCGCTTTATACACATCCACGTTATACGGAAGCGCGTTATACTAGTCTAGTGGATTTTTTTTGAAATTGTAGTTTATTATTGCATGAAGAAACACAATTCGAATGCATTTTTTTAGGTAAAGATTCATTGTTTGGAGATAATTTTTGATAAGCAAAATTTTCTATATTGCAGCAATATTTCGTTAATAAAAAGAATATTAAGACGATTTGAATACACCAAACATGAAAAGGAAATATAATCATGGGTTTAGGAAGATGCTGACAACAGTTTGAATTTATAAATGAACTATTATATTTAATTTAAACTTCGAAGAGAATTGTAATAAGAAACCGTTTAAAGTGAGGGATACGTCCAAAAACTCAACTGCTAAATGAAACAGAGTCAAACAATCTCATCCTAAATAAAATGATCAGATGTCTCGAAATAGGATTTTTTCCCCAGATGGAAAAAGTGTCCGGAATTCGCTCCGAATTTGAATTAAATTTCCCGTATTTACCCGATTTTTACCTATCAGTAAACAGTTTATATAAAAAAAAAGTATTAGCTGGATTTCATTTTTAAAAAATTGGCTTCTGAAGAATTCTATTTTTATTAGGCATTAAACATAACCACTCTAATACGATCAATGCAGATGAATCATCCCGAGGGGTGAAACAGTAGAAGTAATGCCAAATTGTATTCTTTATGCTACTTCACCTTTTCCTGTGTTTTTTTTTAACTTTTAATAACGAACATTTTCATTGTTACTGAATTTTTTTCAATGGTTTCGTTTTTATTTTATCTTGATATTAGACTTGCATCACATTTTGTACCAAATCCGTTTACAGATTGATTGTCTGCATATTCATTTGTATGTAAACGGTTTAACTGTAAACCGCAACAAGCATGAAGGATGAATTTTAGTTTTACCCCAAAATTGTAGATCACTGTCACATTTTGGACCAAATCAGTCAATGGGTAGATTGTCCAGGATAAATCAAAAATGCAAAAAGCTAGCTAAATTAAATTTGAAATGTGGTTGGTAAACTACGATTGTCGATCTGTATAAAATTTTGGATCCAATCGGTCATCGTAGGAGTAAATTACATACTCGATTATCTTCGCTATATATCGACGAAGCTACACACAAAACGCTCCATATTGTACGAGAAAGTCGAGTGGAGAATACTTACCCTGTTGTTATTAAGGAAAAACCTAATATATTTTCAACCTTTCATTTGATGTGTTTAATACGAATAATATGATAAGCAAATTTTTTTAATAACAAATTATTTTTTAAAAAATTCCTACAGAATTGTTCTTATTAGTAGGAATAAAGGACCAATCACAGTCAAAGACGGTCTTGTAAACTGCCGGTTTCGAATTTAATTTTCCAGCGGGGTCGTCTAACCTCGGATCTAATTCCCAAGAATGAATAATTAAGTAGCTAATGCTCATTCTCGACACACTAATGTATCGGATTATCGAATTTTTGAGTTTGAAAACCGCCATGAAACCATTCTCCACAATCGATAAAGGAACTCTGAAATACCTCTAGTAGTCACCCACGAGATCTCACACGGATGGAAGCAAAACATTCCTAAAATAGCACACAATCTATTAAAGCAGCTGATTTAAGATCTTTAGCTAAATAAACGAAACAATGACTGCGAGAATGCATCTCGTAATTAGTGTTCCTTAAACACCGATAGACTATCGAAGCCAAGTCGATAGTATCGGGTTTTCGGAACTATCGACTGAAACAATCGATAGTATCAACTTTCCTAAACTATCGATACTATCGATAGTTTTTTACCTGGCAATACTATCGATAGGTGCATTTGCAGTCGATAGTTTGGGAAAACTATCGACTGGAACTATTGATAGTTTCTAAACTATCGATGGAAGAGCATCTATCGATAGTATCGCCGGGGAGAAAACTATCGATAGTTCAGTGGATAGTTTGGGAAAACTACCGGCTACACTATCGATGTTTAAGGAACACTACTAGTAATTCTGAAACGTTTGATGACGAAAACGACACTTGACCAACAACTCGTTTTCTAAGCGTCACACCAATACGAGAATGAAAGACAGTGAGCAAAAACGTCAAAACAATTTCAATGGCTCAAGCTTCCGGTACTCGGTAATTATTATTTACTCTGTGCTTACATAATTATTTAATTTTAATCTCATAATAATATAATTTATATAATTTTGATTTTAATATCTTAACACTTTGGAAGCGGGAAACATGAAAATATGTTTGTTTTCAAATTACCCAGCACCAAAATTTTAATTCAAGAATTTGACTTGCTTACTAGTTTAGATAAGTTGTATATGTTAATAGATCTCTGCAGAATACGTCCACTTATTCTTTTATGGCATAAACATTGTCTAGAGCAAGCACAGTTACGGTTCGTCTTTTTATTTGAGCTTGCATCTAATTCGAATCCCGCACACAATGTGTCGAGATAATATCGCACCATTTTTATCCTTCGACCACATACAATGTCACAATTTTTAGTACTAACCTTAAACTTTTACCAGTTTATACCAAGAAAAAATATTGTAATCGTCAAAAAATATAACCTTGAGATTTTGAAGAATCTACACGTTTTAACCCTTTGCGGCGCAAAGCATTAAATTTTTTTAAATATGATGAAAAAACATCATGAATAGGTTTAGTTTATTGTTTAGACATAGAATCTACAAAAATTTTTTAAAAAACTTACTTCATTCCGGGAGGTCGTCCCCCTTTGGCGTCACCCCCTCATATGAGAACCCCCTTAGATAAGCCACCTTGATACACTCAAAAAATATTGTTGAATCTTACAGAAAATCATATATTAAAACTTCAAGAATATAGGAGGGAAATTTTCGAGTTAATCTGATAAAATTGTAAACGTCCAGAACTGAAAAAATTTCTAATCTCCGAGTTCAGGAATTTTCCCAAACTTTATATCGAATAATTTCTATTCCGAAACGAAATTTCATAAGGCTGCTATATACATTCTAAAAGGAGTACTATTATCCCTATCCTAAACCTATCATTTTTCATTTATAGTTGAATTTAACAGTTGAGAAGCGAATGAAATTAGGTGTGCCATCAGCTGGCACACTGCGCCGCAAAGGGTTAAGACCTCCGATTCCGGAAGAAGGAAAAACAAAACATTTGTGGAATGATCTTTGTCGTTAAACACGATAAAAATGGAACGAGACAGAAAAATGAAATTTTGTATGGGGTCTCGACAGTAAAATTGTTGATCTGTATTAAATTTTGTATCAAATCCGTCAACGGGTTGACTGTGTGTCGGTCAATCCCTTCGTGTGTATGTGCACGAGATACCTCATAAACACATCTAGTTTTATAAAATACAATTTAGTATGCCTTTTTGACACCATAAATGTAGGCATGTATCGAATTTTAAACAAACTCGGTTTAAGGGAAGAGGTTCAGCATGTATACTGGACAGTGGCGAATCCAGGAATTTGGTCTAGAAGAGGCTGAGGTCATGAACATTTTGTATCGTCGTGACATCATGATGGTTTATGTAAGTCGAAACATTTAACTTGACTCGCCTGGCCATAAGAATCACAAAGGACACTGCAATATTTAAAATAATTTAATGAAAACACAATGAAATTACTAGCCAAAAAATGTTTTCGACCGCGCTGACGCTACAAGTACGAGTGGAATGACCGCAAAAGTGGGAAAATTTTCGAGCTTGTCGAACCAGAAAGCAATGTTGCTACGTTTTATTTTTTAAAGAAAGAGATTAAGATCAAACAGGTGTAGTGATTTTTTAAAAAATCAAGCATTTTGGTTTAGCTCTGGGGGAGGGGGCTGCAGCCCTACAGCACCCCCCTGGATTCGCCACTGATACTCGAGTATCTTCATTATACTACGATACCAAACACAAAACGTGCCATATTGAGTTCGTAAATGAGAAAGTTGGGGGAAGAGCACTCTCATTTTTTACTGTTATTTTATAGAAACTTTTCGAATTTTCTTAACCTTCATTTGGAACACCATGGTTAAATATTAGCCATTGCTTCCAAAAATTTCAAACAAACCAGGCAATGCTTGTATTGTTTAACAACGGATTCAGAAACCCTCCGAGCTTTTGCGCATGCTCCGGGCGGAGTTATTTTCATCAAAATAGGGGGGGGGGGAATGAAGAATGGAAGGTGATGTTTACATTTTACTGAGCGTGATCTAACAAAGAACTCCGGAAATGCGCTCATGTGACTCATTGCCTGACTCCCCTTTCCTGTGTAAAATCGTCTAAAAGTGGTAGTCTCGGAATCCGTTGGTGAACAATACTAAATTTAAGTATACAGCGATTTTTCGTGATGCGATACCATCGAAACCAGTGATTTTCTGATCTCGAAAAGCTCTTAACCCCTTGGCATATGATTTTATTTAACCTCCTAATAAGATGCCACCACCCATTTGGGATATTTATTATTATTTTAATATATTTAAGATGGTAAAGCATACTTGAGACATTTAAGCGTGTCCAGATGATTTTTGTATTTAAAATTGTTACTTTGACTTTATTAATTTAAATATCAAAAATTCTGTAATTCGATGCACGTGTCAGACTCGTTATTGTAAGCGAAGGGGTTAATAAAGCAGCAGAGAAAATTCGTACGTAACAGAACAGATACGAAGAAATACTTACCAAAATGTGATTGTTTAAATTAATTGTTTTACTATGCATTTTCACACGGTAGGATGAAAGCTTAAAAAGTTCTTCAGAAACTTTCATAACTTTAGAATCTGGTTTCCCTCTATTACTAACCTTTTTTTCAGGGGACCGGCCTCAAATACCGTACAACTTTGATTAGCCTAACTAGGAAAAATATGTTTTTCTACCATGTGAGATTAACGGAAATTAATTTGGTTCCCAAAAATCAAGACACAATCTTACACAGCATAACGAGCTTTTACAATAAATAACTACAAAAATGCGCGTGGATTTCCAAAATATACAAAAATAAAGCCTACAAATTCAGATCTATCTCAACACAAAAATCTTTTGCTCTTTCGAAATTTAAGTTACAATTTATTTCAAAGAAAACTTTAAAACAATCCAGTTTCCTATGTACTATTGCATTTCATTGTACAATTTTAAGTCCATTTTCATCCGTTTTCATGAACAGTGCTATAGTGAACATTCTCAGTCTGATATCATTCATCAGTCAACTGTTTGTGATGCAGTCAGATTCAAAAATTCTAGTACAACATGAATCCAGTCAGTGACTCAAACTAATTCCAAAACATAATGTTGTTTTCCACTGTTTTACAATAAAATCCTCAATTTACACAATTACATATGTTAAATAACTTTTATGAACTACCATCTAACTAAATTTCACGAAAGCGAAACTAAACAACAACACGAAAATGCCGAAAAAGTACATTACTTGATTAAATTTATGAAGTAATTTCTCTGAATCTGATCAATTAAAACGATAACGCGATTTTCACTTTTGTTCTAGGAAGAAGGCAAAAAATTTCATTGCTGATAAAAGCAGTCGAAGATAACAATATTATGATCATTATTCAGAATAGGTAATTAATTAAGATTAAAATTAAAGATTAATTTAAGAGAATCTAGTAGTTGCAAACAGCATAGAAGTGAAATAAAATGGTTTCTGCTCCTATGTTAGAAGAAACCTCGAACTTTTAAATTTCTGATAAAAGTTTTGTAGAACCGAATAAAGGTATGTAACAATATTATATGAAACGAATCATTCAATAAAACTGAAATTACAGTTTAATTCAGCAAAAAAAACTATTCTTAAAATTGCATAATGCACAACACCCGGCACTAACGAAACAATAAAGTTATTATTTCTATGATATAACGACAGCACGAATTTTTCATTTCTGATCAAAATAACCATAGTAACAATATTATATTCATAAAGTAGAACGTTCCAGATTATTTACGATCAAAATTTATTTTTAATTTAACAGAAAAGCGGTGCTAAATAATTCGCATACCTAAACACAGTGGCTCATCATCAAAACAATAAAGTTGTTTCCATTACTATCATAGAAAGATAGCACAAATTTTTCATCTCATTTTCAGCCGCAATATTATATTCTTAGGTATAATATGTAATTATGATTAAAATTAACGATTAACAAAAAAAATGGTGCTAAGTAACTCACACACCTCGCCAAAAAGTGACACGAGCCACTAAAACAATAAAGTTGCTTCCATTCCTAATCACAGAAAGATTGCACGAATTTTTCAATGCTGATAAAAGTAACAGCAACACCAGATAACAATATTATGAATTTACAAGGATACTATAAGAATATGTAATTCTTTTTTAGATTAATTTAACAAAAGATGGTGCGAAATAATTCAGATACCTAAACACAGTGGCTCATCAACCCATTACTATCATACAAAGATGGCACAAATTTTTCATCTCATTTTCAGCCGCAATATTATGTCCTTAGGTATAATATGTAATTATGATAAAAATTAACGATTAATTTAACAAAAAAATGGTGCTAATTAACTCACACACCTCATAAAAAAGTGACACGAGCCACCAAAACAAAGTTGTTTCTATTCCTAATCACAGAAAGATTGCACGAATTTTTCAATGCTGATAAAAGTAACAGCAACACTAGATAACAATATTATGAATTTATAACGATACTATAAGAATATGTAATTCTTTTTAAGATTAATTTAACAAAGAATGGTGCGAAATAATTCACATACCTCATCAAACAGTGACATACACCATGCGCGAGGCAAAAAAAGGGATAAAAATCCTTCCGAATGGATATCACAGTGACACTCGTTTCGTTGCACTCGGCATCCCCCTGTGTTGTGACAGCCAAACAGATGGATTCGTGATGTCACCGCGTTCCCGACCGCTCGTTGGACGCAACCACGTGTGGATTGTCGTCGCTGCAGCGGAACCACGTCATGCACTCGGCAAGAGGAGAGGAAGGTTGCCGTAAATTGGGAGCAACTCGCTCGCGAAATGAAGCCAAGTTTCGCCAAGGGGAGGAGTTGGATGAGAAAACCCGATATTAGTCATCGCCACAGTTGGGTTTCGATTTTGATGTGTATTTGAGGGTTGTAGGAAGCAGACGAGCTCGTAAATGACGTGTTTTGTAATGAAAATCAGGCAAAAAAAATATCTATAGGGGTAGGGTAAATTGTATAAAATAGGTAGCGCACGCAGAACTGAATATTATTTTCCCATTTTTTTTTTTTTTTTTATTTTCTTGTATACCAAGTATACGAAGAGAAAGTATTGCAATCGTCAAAAAATTCGAACTCCAGATTTTGATGAATCTCCACGTTTTAGACCTCCCTGAGTGCTAAATATACAATTTTAGAATTATGTCTGTCTGTCCGTGACCACGATAACTCAAAAACGGTTTGAGCTAGAGGTATGAAATTTGGTATATGGGCTTTATTTTTTATTATTATCTCGTTGCAAAGAATAACTTATACAGAACCTTGTATAGCAGTGGAATTTGGCTAATTAGAAATGACGGCAGTAAAAAATAGATTTATCCGAAAATTGGAATTAAGAAAACTGATTCCTAAACTGAAAGCAGCTAGAAGAAACGACACGTTTTAAATTAAAAATGGGAGTAAAGATCTATTTCGAATATTAAACAGTTTTAATAAACAGTACACATTTAATAAATCAACTGTAAATAATTTTAACTAATAAAGCAATGATAATTATAAAAAATATTTCATAATATTTTCAAAAATTATAATTTCGATGAATAAGTAAATAATTTTAATAAACAAACAATATACAGTCCTTTGAATTCAACAACTGTGCAGTAGAATTTCAAATAAGCAGTACAATTCTTATCTAACGTGTTCAAAATATTTTTTAAAGATTGAGAATTTTTTATTACATTTTTTGTTTGAACTCATTGTACAGCAGTTAAATCTTCTTTTGAATTAAGAGATTTAAATATTCTTAATTTATAACCGCTATATAGAATAGAAGGTTGGACTTAGTTAATTAATGAAAACGATTCAGAAATTAAAATAATTTTTTATAATTTATATTTCGATTTCGAATTAATCAAAATAAATTCGAATAATAGACTATATTTTATCATTATCTTTATAGGAAATTCAAGGTACTAGAAAAAAATTCAAATCATCGACACATTTGAATGAATTATAAACGTTCGAATTAGCTAAATTCAGCTATATAAATATTTTCATGCGTCTTTACTTAGTTTAATTTTTTTCATTTTTGTTATAATGGAATGTTATAGTTGAATTTTGTCTCGCTACTTGATGTATTAGAATTCTGAAATATTTAACGGTTGCGTGCTCTCGACGGCAGTTCGATACTTAATATTTTCAGAAAATAGAAAGGTTGCGTAAGAACATGAAGAGTAAAAATGACAAAAATAATAAAAACTACTTATTGTACCAAAATAAGAGAAGACGCAACCTTGCAAAGCAAAAATTAATTAACATTCATAAACTTCTGGATGGTGGCACTGGTGCTGACCACTAAACATTCCCCTCACTGAATTAATCTGCCTGTTATCTAATTAGCCAGCAGATAGTTTTACTTCTTTGTTCTATTGTATCAAAACATGTGCCATGTTAAGATTTATTGCTGTTTTAACGTATCAGTAAATCTATTACTGCAATCGCGGAATCCTTTAAGTTTCACTGTACTCCATGCGCGATATCAGCGTCTACTATATTTTGGTGCGCTTCTCTTGAATTGGTTCATTTCTAATTCATTGCCAATTGCATGTATTATATGTGAGTTTTTTCTCGTCTGGGTGTGTATTGTTACAACTGCCTCATCTGGCGAATAAAAATCCTAGGAGCTCTAAAGACGGTTCGTCAGTCGGGATAGAGAACGCTTCGAGTGATAGATGAGGACCCGGCACAGTGTATTGTTACAAAAATCGTTCTGTGGGTGTATGGTGTAAAATGTCCAACACGCAGGATAATGGAGAATGAAGGTTTATTCACAAATATGCAGAAAAACACGTAGCACAGGTAACAGGAAACAATAGATCTTGCACAGATTAACGACGTGAGCAGACAACAATTCACACGTAATAGCAGTTCAGCACTTTGCTATTTAGCAAGACAAACAGTCAGCAAATCACTAATAACGACAATAACAGCACTTTCAATAGCGCTGAGCTGACCAGCTTCCTAGCTCGCACTGCAGACGAAACTCTAAAATCGTTCCAGTCGATCAATACACACCTCTCTGATCCAAGCGCGGCCTTTATATACTCTCCCCGACAGGCCGTGATATCACATGCAGTTTTCTCGTACATTCAAGCATATTTTCTTTCCTAATAGAGATATCGAGAAAAGGGTCGTATTTTCTGGAATCATCGATTTGTCGCCATCGTCGCAAAATTTGTCGCCAAAATGGTCGCCAAGGTCAGAGTCCCGGAATGGCCGCTGCCCGTCACTAAATGCTTACCCCTGTAAAACTCCCTCCCAAACTATAAGACTAGCGAGGCAGGAAAGCGACATTACATCTTTGTAACAGTATATTAATTCGTCATAACATATTCCCAGTTTAATGCTATTCATTGTATATATAGTGTCTGTGCTGTGCTATGCGTTCTTATGTCCATGTACGTCTTCTCGTATGTAATCGTGTAGTAATTAAAACAGTTAAAAATACACATGGTAGAGTCCTGTTTTTATGATTTTCGTGACGATGTCAGTACAGTGTCAGTGCTTTCTTGCCAATAAACGTGCGGGTGGTAGCAGATTACTTTACGAATTCGTATTCAGGAAAGACAAGAATAGTCAATCCTAATGGCAAGAGGAAGAAACGTCGGATCTTTTAAAGACACGAAAAGGAGGGAAAGCACTTTTCGATTTCTCGAATGAAATCTCCATTTTAAAAGGATGTTTTAAGATGTCGTTCTTTCGTTCAATCGTAACCTAAAGGTTAACCAGAAATATGGAGGGTCGCGGCGTCTTAGTGGTGAGGTGTTGGCCTCTGAGTCGGAGGGCTCCAGGTTCGAAACCCGATTACACCAAAGGTCCTCCTTCTTTTGTGCTAATGTCATATACCACATATTAATTGTTTAGCTTGTCACCTTTTTTGAGTTATCATGGTCATCTTCACACGAATAGACAAAAGTCTACTCCGTGACGGATATGGCCCAAAATGCAAAATAGATCTATAATATCTGATAACAAAATCATAAGCCAAATTCCATCCATCCAGCTCGCTGCGTTTTTAAGTTACCGTATTTGCTATAATTCCAAAAAGGTCTTTTCGAGCACAGGGAGGTCCAAAACTTGCAGGTTCATAAAAATTTAGAGGTCAATTTTTTTTGGCGATTGCAATAATTTCTCTTGATATACTTTGTATATGAAAAACTGAAAACAGGTAAATCAGTAATTATAAGAATGGTTTTTATATTAATTACTTAGAATTCTAAAATTCCTTAAGAAAAGGGAAAAATTAAACAAAAAAGGGGAGGCGAGTAAAACTGATTTGGAAAGTTGGATCGCAAAAATGGAAAAAACTAGAAACCGCTGCTGCAATAAATTTATACGAATAAGCAGCCGTTCTATTAACACCGCAGTGCCAATTAAAACGGGTGGGCTCATGTAAGCTAGGTCCACTTTATTTCAAAGAAGTGATTTTGATGCCATGCTTTCTGAAATGTGATGAATAAAAGCATGTAATTTTTTTAAGAGTGCGGTATATATTTGAAAATAAATTTAATCAAATGCTAATTGATAATAAAAGTCGGGCACCTCAAAACTGCAATTTAAAAAAAAATTGGAAATATAATTAGACCCAGTTATGCAATAGGAAACCTTTTACAAAATATATCCTGTGAGATTTAGTCTTCATAGATTTTTTTGTAATTATGTTTTTTGCCTTTTTTTCAGAGTTGAATATTGTATTATAAAAATTATGTTGTGGAACGAGCTGGATTTGTTTCACTTTTGCTTTTCGAGTACACAGTTTGCAATTGTGGACCCGAAATCCATAACCCTGCTCTAAATTCTTTCGTTATTCTATTTAATGATAAGGAGGATTCTTGAAAAACACAGGTGTAGTAGAGCCAGAACGGCGTTCCGGCACTTTTTTTACGAGAAATGAACAAGAAAAATTGAAAAAACCTCCTTAAAACAGCTCGATTTTTGTCACCCGGGTCAGAGAGTTCCGGCACTGCTTATTTTGTGACTTCACTGAAGGCAACATTTTATTTATAAAACGTTTTATTCAAAAATGTTCACAAAAGCTAAGAACATACATAAATAATGGTATAAGTAAATAATTAGCAAGAAAAGTAGTCGCAGAATTTCAATAATACTGCTGATCTTGGGAATTAGTCTTCTTTAGGCAGACAGTTAAAAAACTTTCGACCATTTATCGAATCAATAGTTTGCACCAACTGTGTTTTAACATTGGTGTCAAAAAAATGCAGCGTTTCTTAGAATTTTCATGGAAAAAACAACCAGGGAAACTTTGCTCTGTTTTAAGAAAACATTAAGATATTGAAGTTCTTCTCTTATCGCCAAACGCCGCCAACCTTAATTTCGATTACAAGTCTTTGTTCCTCATAGTAAAGGAACTCAATTTACCTATAATTGAAGCAGAAATATAAAGCAAATTAGTAAAATTTAAAGAAGCATTTATACGTCGAAAAAACTTAAATATATATTTGCATTCTTGTCACAGTTATTTTTTCGTATTTCGCGTGATTTCCTGGCGCGATTGCAGTTGGCAAAGCATAAATTTAAACTATTTATGAAAGAAAGTCAGTATTTCAAAAAAAACACTTAACCGAAATTCCTATAACATAAATTTGCATTTTATATCAAATTAGCTATTGTTAATATTTTTTATTAGTACTTAGGTATTTCCTTCTTAAAGAAAAGGATGCAAACTCAAAAGTGCTTTAAAGAATTTTCCCACTCTTTAAGAGTCGAGATTGTATTAAAAATATGTAATCTGAAATTCACACATATTTCTAAGAAATATACAGAAAGAGGACAAAATAATGTAAACACCTGGAAATAATAGAAAATTGTAATTAATGAGGTATTGTACTACCTTTGACAGAAGTACGCATTGTATGTATGGTGGAATGATGCATTAAGGTCATGCATAAGATTTAAGGGAATATAAATCCATTTGTGTCTCAGAACAGGGACAAATATAGTTTGACAGCAGATGGAATTCCAACGCGGAATCCAACTTTTCAATAATGCTTCATGTAAGACAGTACTATATTTCGGAGACTAGATGCGATGTCCTACTTCACCATCATATTCTTTCAACCGTGCTTGAAGACATTTGGCAGAACATATAGCAGCATTATCACATTGAAAAAAAAAAGTTCGCTTTACCGAAAATAAAGCTAGTATGAAAGGATGAGCATGATCGATTGTGATCCACTGTGATCTTCATAGGCAAAATAACAAGTGGGCCGATATCGCTCCATGATATCACGCTCCGTACCAACAGGCAGACGCATCCATGGTTTAATCATCTTATTATCTATCTTAATCTGGATTCGTTTTCATTTAACTATACACTGACTGCCGCTTCGACCAATTTGGCTCTTACATCGAATTATACAAAACCCAACAGCATGAATTTAATCGACTAAAAAATGCCAAAATATCAGCCATTATAATGGAAATTTTGGTGATTGCTGACAATTTCAAGGATGAAGAGTGTGTCTCCGGCGTATGCTCCAGAACTGAGTTCATAGCTTGTGCCGGGTTCAAAAAATTATTAGATCAAGAGTATCACAAATTTATCGAAGTAAATGCATTGGATATCTACAGTTGTAGAGGGACGAGACTCGTGTTTATATGGAATGCCGCTGTTGAAGGATCAATTCAATTTCAGGAACCATTTTTTATTAGATGGCTAAGTTCCACGACACAGTACATTAAAGAAAATCAACGAAAACAGACAACAACACAAGACAAGTGTACAGACTAGAATCAGAGAGAGGCATCATGGGAAAAAGGATGGCTCCAGTAGCGCCACCTACCATAGAAAGGAGAAGGCAGTGAATTGTAACCGTTACATCCTCCCCCTACACCTCCGAAGACCGTCCCGGCGAGGTGGTGTGATTTTTGATATTTTTGCATTTTTCCCAGGACTTTCATTAGAAACAGAAGGCTGATTTGGAGGTCTACCTCTTCTTCTTAAAGGCACCACAGGAGATTGGTTCTGTGTGACATTTTGAAAAGGTGTTAGAGCTGATACGTGGTATGCACCTAAAGGTACATCAGGTTTGTCACAACTGGCTATGACAAAGCTTGTAGGTGATTTCTGGGATAGAATGACGTAAGGTCCATCTTTTCTAGGCATCAACTTTGCACTTTTGCTTTGGTTTGCTTTACTTAATGGGTGAAGTTTTACCCAAACTAAATCATCAGGTTTAAAATTAGGGCTTGGTTTACATGATTTGTCTGCATATGCTTTTCGACGATCTTGACTTTTCTCGATATTTTCTTTAATTTGTGACATATTCCTCTCAAAACGTTTTAAATAAGGAGTGAATTCTGGAACAAAATTATCATTATGAATAACAGACCTCAGGTCAGTAGTAACATCGTCTAAAGTTCTTAATTCTCGGGCAAAGTTCAAGTAAGCTGCAGTGCATCCAGTAGTTTCGCATTTTGCAGTGTTCATTGCAAATCTAATAGCTGGTAATTGTTC
Source organism: Araneus ventricosus (assembly GCA_013235015.1). NCBI lineage: Eukaryota > Metazoa > Arthropoda > Arachnida > Araneae > Araneidae > Araneus > Araneus ventricosus. The sequence continues at coordinate 114,921 of BGPR01001813.1, read as the reverse complement.
ATTCCATAAGGTATGGTTGTTACCTACCATCATTGCCAAACGAGGCTTCAAGTCTCTATTTTTACGCTCAACAGGGTTTGCCTGTGGATGGTAAACAGGAATTAGACTTTGATTGATGTTTAGGACATAACACAACTGTTGCATGATTGCACTAACAAATTGTGAACCATTATCACTTATTAGACGACGCGGTAATCCATATCTTAAGAAGACTTCATTTAGTAGTGTTAAGGCACATTCTTTAGCAGTAGCTTGCTTTAATGGGAATAACTCTACCCACTTTGTTGTGCAATCTTCAACAATGAAGATCCACTTCATGCCTTCACTCGTTTCCGGTAAGGGCCCAAAAAGATCGATAGCTATACTTTCAAAACGTTGAGCAGGTACAGGTGTCTGTAAGAGACCAGCAGGTTTCTGGTTCGTTGCTTTATATCTGATGCATTCTGCACAGTTCTTGACGTAATCGGCAATATATTTTCTCATACCTGTCCAGTAATATCCGGATGATATTCGAGAAAAGGTTCCATCTGCTCCGTAATGTGAAGCTGTGGGCGCATCATGGTGGAGTTTTAAAATTTTTTCTCTTTCATGAGATGGGACAACTAGCTGAGCCTCCTCCACTTCAGAGTGTGGGGAGTAACGATAGAGTACTCCTTGATTTAAGACGTACCCTCTTTCTGTCCAATTCGCAAAGTCAACACTTTTATTGATATCCTCAAAGCAATCTATGATCTTCTTCAGTTCAAGATCTTTCAACTGTTCCGTTCGAAGTTCACCAGCTGTTCTTGATGGGGCATCAATAACAACAGTTTGTAATTCACAAGTTTGTTTATCACTGCACTCAGGTCGAGAAAGCATGTCGGCCACAACGTTACATTTGCCTGGAAAATAATCGATTTTCAAGTTATAAGTTTGAATCTGAAGTGCCCAGCTGGCTAACCTGCCAGTGGGTGACGATAAAGTCATTAACCACTTTAACGGTCTGTGGTCAGATGCAACTGTAATATCTGCACCTTCAATATATCCTCGAAATTTATCCAAGGCCCAGACGACAGCCAAGGCTTCTCTTTCAGTTGTAGAGTAATTTTTCTCAGGAGAGCTCAAGAGTCTACTGGCATATTCTATTGGTCTTTCATCGGCGGGGCTGTCTCCCTGTAGAAGAACTGCGCCTAAAGCGTAACCACTTGCATCCGTTCGGATGATAAAAGGCTTAGTAGGATCAACTTGCCTCAATACTGGCGGAGTTACCAAGCGTTGTTTTAGAGTTTGAAAGGCTTGTTGCTCTTGTTCACTCCATTTCCAAACAATGTTCTTTTTTGTCAAATTGCTAAGGGGTCTAGCAATATCTGAAAAATTTGGGATGAATTTCCTATACCACGAACAGGTCTGCAAAAATGACTGTAACTGTTTAACATTTCTTGGACAAGGAATGCTTTGTATTGCTGCAACTTTATCTTGATCCACTTCTATTCCCTTAGGTGTTATCCACAACCCAAGATATTTCACACGAGCGCATGCGAATTTACATTTTTCTCTATTTACACATAAATTAAACTTTCGAAGTCTATCGAAGACCATCTTTAAGTCTTGAATATGCTGTTCAAAAGTTTCAGACAGTACAGCAATATCATCTAAATAAACTAGAATATTCACTGTAGGTAGTCCATTGCGGAACTGGTCCATAAGGCGTTGGAAAGTTGCTGGAGCGTTTTTAAGACCAAAAGGCATTCTTTTGTATCGAAACATACCGAAAGGGCATACAAATGCAGTCTTGTCTTTATCATCAGGATTGACCTCAATTTGGTGATAACCAGTCTTTAAGTCAAGGGTAGACATAAAAGCAGTAGATTTTGCATCGTGTAAAAGGGTATCCATAAGAGGCAGTGGATACTTGTCAGGTACAGTTATCGCATTCAGCTTACGATAATCTATACATAATCTAATATCTCCATTAGGCTTGGGGACTAAAACTACCGGTGCGGCAAACGGCGATTCGCATTCTTCTATAACATCATTGGCTAACAGTTTGTCAATTTCTGTTCTTAAGAGCTCTTTCCTTTTTGGAGATAATCTATAAGGTGTAGATGCAACTGGTGGGTGGTCACCTGTGTTTATATAGTGTTTTACATAAGGAGTTGGTTCTCCCCCTAGTCGGAAAATTTCTTCATTTTCATTAAGCAAGGCAGTTAAGCGATTTTTATTTTCTGTATCAAGATTCTGTCCTTCCTCTATACGTAAACAAAGATTACTAGTTTCAGGTACAACAGGGTTGCTTTGTACTGGATCATCACTTGTAATGGAATTCGTCGGACAAGAACTCCTATTTATTTCGACAGGATTATTATTTGTTGGTAGGGGAATATCTTTTGCAAAGGGTACTCTGCAGTTGGGTTTATCGCCAAAATACCAGAAATTGTTATGCATGTCCATCACAATTCCCGATTGCCTTAAAAAGTCAACTCCTAGGAGAGTACGATTACCTTTAGCATGTGGCAGAAAAATTAAATCAATACGGAAAGTTCGGCCATGTACTGTGATTGGCACTGTAGTTTTTAGAACAGTTGATGTGGATTGCTGACCATCAGCCAGACACATCGCAAGATCGATTTCTATGAACTTCTGACCACGCTTCTGTAAAAAATTAAACATTAATTCTCCACCAACTGACTGACTGGCTCCTGTGTCAGCACAAACTGTTCATGTAGCTTCATACACTTCAATGTCAAGTAAGGCTACTGGAAGGGTAAAACAAGTAAACACCTGTATAGCATTGACATGAGCACCGTCTTTCTTCGGAGAACATTTTGGACATTTGGATTTTATAAATCCTGGATAGCCACATCCATAACAATAAACAGAGTTGTCTACATTTCGTGATAGCATATTTCTTGAGTTAGATATAGTATTTTTGTGAGTACTGGAAGAATCTGTCTTTTCAAATTTCGTGAATTGAGAGTTCTTTAAGTTCTGACTACCGGCATTTCTAGGGAATTTAGGTTTGTACCATTCTTGTGATTTAGGATTTTTTATAACTTTTTGATAAGGTGATTTTATATTTTCATACAAGTCCAGCTTTTCAGCTAACGTGACAGGATCATTGAGTGTTTCCCAAATATCTAAATAGTGATTTTTATATTCTGGAGGGCATTTTTTCTTAATTTGATCAGCGATGATCAGTTCTTTTAACTTGTCAAATGAACTAATTTCTAGTTCACTGAGCCAACCTTCAAAGTAAGTTCGAAGCTCGAAAAAGAAATCTTTCCAAGTGGAATGATCACGTTTCTGATGTCGACTAAAAAGAATTCTAAATCGGTCTGCTGTCAGCTTAAACCTTTGCAACAATATAGTACGAACATGGGTGTAATTCTTAAACATTTCTTCTGGTTCTCTTGCTATTAATTTACCTATATCACTTGGAAGTACTCCAATTAGATATGATACCCAATAATCTGTAGATACGTTCAAAAACTTCATCTGTCTTTCAAAAATCGTTAAAAATAATGTCATGTCGTCTGTATCAGGGTTAAATGTAGGTAAAACAGTTTTTAAATCAAACCGCATTGGATTAGTATCAATTGGACTAGTATTTGCAGTTATCGCTGTTGAATTGCGATTCTGCAGCCTAAGCTTTTCAAGCTCAAATGCTCTTTCCTCAGCTAGACGCTGTTTTTCTGTTTCTACTTTCTTTACTTCTGCTTCTTCCAACTTTTTCCGTTCGTCAACGATGTTATTAAATGCATCTTTAACAAACTGCTCGTTATCCTTGAAGAATGTAGATTTAGTTATTTTGTCGTGTAAATCAATTATTTTATCATGAGATGTAACATCAATGCGTAATTCTGATGCTAAGTTAAAGAGGTCAATTTTCTTGCCCTTAGAAAGATAAGCCATTTTTACCCTACGCAAGTATTGAAATGAAACTGTTAATTAACCCAAGAAAACTTGTAAATTCAATTTTAAGTAATGGTTACAAAACTACCCTCTCCTTTGAAGATAATATAACCAATAAAATAAGCATGCATGAAGATACTGTGAAATCAATAACTAATTAAAAATCCAACAATATTTTGATAAAATTCTTTTAAAAATTACCATCACATCTATAAATATTTAGAGCAAAAATTAAGTGCACCAAGAGATGTGAAGCAGTTGCAATACCTTACCTGTTTCTGTAAAGCTAAAATCTGAAATTCTTTTTTTACACATAACCTTTTTATATAATTGATATGCAATAATTACGAGTTATTATAAAAACATAAAACTTTTAAAAAATAAATATATCGTAACAAGCAGAACACATATTATTTAGCTACCATTTCAACTATAAGAGCATGCGTAGAATCTTTATGCCTTTTAATCAGTGGAATAGAAATAATTCTTAATTAGAATATTTTATTGCGAATGGTCGACCATTTTTAAAAATAATTTTATAAGAACACAGAATACAATATCAAACTTGCATAGAAAAATTTAATTAACCAAATCAATACGTTTTTTTTTTTAAAAAAATGAGTTGGATCCAACAAAAAACACCAAATTTGATATCTTTTTCACAAAAAGAATGAAAGAGAAGGGGAGAAAAAAAAATCAAGCTCTTAAAATTAAAAAAAAAAAATGCTTCTTTCCTTCAGGAGATATATTTCACTTTATACAAACAATGGAAAAAGATTATTTATTTTCAAAACACACAATTATGCATGTATCTTTTTCTTAAAAAGAAACTAAAATATCAATAATATGATGAAAAAGAAGTAAAAATATGAGTCACAAAAAGGTATTAAATCACAGAACGATGATTCAGCGGGAAAGATATTTTTCCCCGTACTTCCTGGTTGAAGCAAACGGAATATTTTTGAATTCCAGCTTCTATCGAAACAAAACTGCTTATATTTTAGCAGCGCATTTAATCGTAAAGATCATTATCACAACACAAATTTCTGGAGATTCCACTTTGAAAAGAATGCAGCACAAAATTCTTGGAAGAATCACTTTAGAAGAAACAGAACTTTCACTAAAACGAAAGCACGAATTTGCAGGTTAAGAGAGAAAAATTTATTCTTGCACTTGAACCGATGTTGAAACACAATTGGTTGCAATTAATTAACTGGACAGCGGCAAAAACACTGTAGAACATACGAAAATTTTCACATCGTGTTAGGGCAACACTGTACATTGGAACTTTGACCGGTGCGATCTTTTTCTAAAACAGAATTACTTCCCAGGGCGGGAAAAATGGTGAGAAGTGTCGGATGGGCCGATCTTCTTAAAAGAATTTCGCAGGATGCAGAAGAAACATAACATGTCGAGACGAGTCGATGCTTTATCAAAATTAACGCTTATTTCTCAGCGCGGGAAAAATATCATGGCAAGTGTCTGGTTGACACTGTTTCAATTTCCATTAAAATTTTACGTTGGGCGCCATTGTAGAGGGACGAGACTCATGTTTATATGGAATGCCGCTGTTGAAGGATCAATTCAATTTCAGGAACCATTTTTTATTAGATGGCTAAGTTCCACGACACAGTACATTAAAGAAAATCAACGAAAACAGACAACAACACAAGACAAGTGTACAGACTAGAATCAGAGAGAGGCATCATGGGAAAAAGGATGGCTCCAGTAGCGCCACCTACCATAGAAAGGAGAAGGCAGTGAATTGTAACCGTTAGTGAAGTCATTCACGACTGTCGAGATTCTTCGTGTGAGGTTTCCCGCTATTGCATGCGATAAGCTGTTTGAGAATAACCAGATCATTGAGGAGGAGTCATTAGTCTCGAGTTAATGTCTCCACTTGACCTCACAGAAGTCATGAATTGATACTCAGGCAGTCCTTCAGCTCCCTTCTCATTAGCGGGGGCGTCAGCGCACTTCTGGCAGGAATTGATCTAAATGCCATATTTAATAAATTCGAGGTTTATATCTCGATGATTTGAATAGTATGCTCGCAAATCGTTCCGTAGTTCCTGAAATAGTACTAAACAGAATGACACCGATGTTAATTTTCTGCATATCGTCGCCCTATCTCAACCTTTTGAAATTTCAAATAGGATGAAAATACTCAATTTTTCGCAACCAATAACGAATATTTCTGGGGTTTTTTTCACGTCTGGTAGGAACATGCGGTAGGACATGATGTTAAAAAAATTCCCACACTTTTTCCCAATGTATTAGGAGTTTTTTTATTATGATAAAAAGAACTCGGATGTGTACGAAGCCAATTGCACGAAAATTCTTCTACTTCTTCAACCGACGAAATTCTTCTCCTCTTAACGCTTCTTTAAGGGGTCGAAACAAATGGTAGTCCGAAGGCGCTAAGTATGGATTATAGGCAAATATTCGAGAGTTGTCCAGTGAAGTGTTTTGATTTTCTTGTGTTGCACCAACTGTGTGAGGTCTTGCATTGTCCTGAAGCCTGCAAGGTTTTGCAAAATTGCAACTTATTCCGAGTGTTGAATTGCACACTTCCATAACTTATGCCAATTTTGTCACTACTTTCCTGAACTTTTATTCGTCGGTCATCAAGAACGAATTTGTCAAATTTTCACTCCAATTACACTTGTTCTCGGATGACGAATATGAGTCAAATTTTCAATTTTCTCACGGCCATTTTTAATCACCTTGTTCCATTCCTTTACTTGAGACCTCTATAGGGTGTCATTACCGAACTGGGCACTCAATCGGTGCCAGATTTCAATAGGTGGGTTGTTTTCATTTGTTAAGAAATGATTATTCGCTGTACATCTGCATTAGGTACTTCGTGTTCACTCATTGTGCCAGCAAATAAATCAATGAATAAAATGATGCCAAACCCTTATTCAAACCTTTTATAACTTTCCATGGTCACTGTAGCAACGTATATTAAAATCGCCTGCCACTATTCAAAAGAGACTTTTTAAAAATGATTTGCCCTTGTAAGAACGATAGCAAAGATAGGATATTTCAACGGTTATTTGGTTCAATAATTGTTCTTGGCAGTGAAAATAATATTTACAAGCACTGCCGCGAACATAAGGTTACTATAATGAAAAAGTACTATAAGTAGAAAGTTTTTATACACTTTCATTTAATTCTATTTTTGGTATTCACTAAATTTTGTGCATTTATATGTTCTTGATGGCAATGCACTATTTTAATATTTTTAGCACTTAATTATCTATTAGATAATCTGCTGATGTAGTTAAATTCTGATTCCATACCACTGGCGCCATCTTGTAGGGATTTTGAGAAAAATTGTCATTTCAAGATTCTATATTATATATAATAATCAATTATAAACTAAAAACTAAACGGTAGAAAATAATTAAAATAAAAAATTCTACTTTATAGTTCTTTAATAGAAGTGTATTTTTAAAAAACCGTTTTTATTTAATTGGTTTTCTGTGAGTTCTTCGAAATTTGTTTGTAATTAATTTAATTAAAGCAAAATAGTTGGAATATCGTGATTACAAACTGCCAATGTTCCTCTAGAAAAAGAATGATTTGATTATTTATAATAGACTTCTTCCTACCTCCGCAAATCGCAGGTTAAGCAGTCCGAGGGTTAAGCCTCAATAAATATCATAATAGAGAATTTCTGAATATTCATTACAGAAAAATGAAAGTATGAACATTATTGCAATTCCAATCAATTTAGAACATCTCTCTCCACATCTCATGCTTTTACACCTTTTCTTTCCACTCCCAGAATTTTGATAAGAAAATTAATGCCTATATCTTTTCTATATCTTTTTGTACACTGATTAAAGCGCATTTTTTTAAAGTCTATATTATTTATTATATGTTCTATAGTAGAAAAAAATACCAAATTTTAAACATTTATCGCGCAAATTAATTAATCTTTCAAAGTTAGTTAATCAGTTAGTTAATTAGTTTAGTTAATCTTTCAAAATTGAATTTCTATCAAGCTTATTAATATTTACTTTCAAGGGGATGTGCTAAGAAGCTTATCACCAGCTCATCGAAAACCATGTTTAGCATTTCAGTCTCCAGTGCAGAAGAATTTCGTTTGACTTTAACGTAAACTAATCGTAAACCTCATAGGAATTTAGTAGAAAACTTGAAAGACGTTAATCTCTCCCAGTTGCTCCACAATGCATTTGTTTAAAGATATAAATAGTTACAGACTTTCTATATAAATTATTTTCAATATTAAATTCATTAAATTGTATATAATTTCCCAAAGCATCATTAATTTGTTATAGAATCAAGGATGGTGAACCAAAAATTTTTAAAATTCGCTATCCCAATAGAGTTGAGAATAGAAAAGTATTTTAATACAAACACAGTGATCCTAATCCACTTTAGTTACATATAGCGTCTTAGAATATATGTTCCTGACGTCTCGAAAAATATAATATAACTGTACATATTTTCACTTTTATTTTAACATCTTTTCAGTGGCGGCTAGTCCATTAGGGCTGCAAAGCTGCAGCACCCATTAAAATCATTTTTTGAACTTGTACTTTCGTTTTTGATCTTATTGATCTTATTTGCTTACTTTTCCACTCTGAGAGTTCGATGACAAACGAAGTAATAACGAAAAAGTAAGGAAAAGCGAGAATCAACTAGTTAGATAAAAGAAATTTAGTCTGTTTGCATGACACCGGAATTTTAGACCTGTATCAGATTTTAGGCACTGTGTAAAACGGGTCTAAAATACAGACTCGAAGTTATTGACTATACTTCGAAGCTAAACGCAAAACACGGCATGTTTTGTAGAAAGTTAAGGGAAGAGCACTCCCTTTGGTTTTTTTAATGTTGTGTCAGTATAATTTTCTTGTAAGGTTGTGATGTAACTTGTTGTTCCGAGCACTATTCGGCTATCCATAAGATAGAAGGAAAAAAAAAATGTTTAAATGCTTTGATAACAAACAAGTTTACAACTTGCTTTTAAATTTCAAAAAAAAGTTCAAATGTTATGTGAAAGATTTAAAGTCATCCGTAGTGCCTCATTTGTTTATCTTCCGTTGTCGCATTTTGTTCTGTTCGGTGGTTTAACAGAATTTAAAAGTGAACAATGTTCCTCAGAAAGAATAAATCAATATAGTTTTAATCTCTGTATTATGCATCATATTTAATATTTTACACCAGTGCCTATTACAGGCCAACATCTACGCGTTTAGATTTTGAATAATTATTCGAGTAAATTCAACGTCTTTAAAGCATTTCATTAGGGAAATTCATTTAGGAAACAATTTTTTTCGGGTAGAAATATTTATTATTTCCAGGAATACATTAACTTCTATCTGATTTTTAACAAAATTTTTATGCTCATTTCAGGCTACTTATCTAATTAGTAACTACAGTGAGAAGCAAAAAAATTTCACGCGTTTGTTTTTCTACAAAATGCCGCTCGCTTTAAATTTAAGAAAACCAGTCTTATTAAAAAGGAATATAATTTGCTTAAGAAATGTTTTATATTCAAATTAAGCCATATTAATTTGTAAATGCTAATGATTTATGATTTTAGTGTACTTTTTTCTCCCTTTATTCACTTCTAATTATTTTTTGCTTCCATACTTCTATTTAAAACTTTTGGCATTATTTTAATCTAACCGTCATCAACTTATCTTCTGATTCAGATTTGGATAGCTAAATTTCATTTTGAATGTTGGATAGAGCATGGATATATGGAATGACCTCTCAGATTTTGCAGACTCCTAGAATGCAGAGTATATTAGTTTTTCTCGGATTGGACGACGCATTGGAAGAGAAATATCTACTATATCAGATTTTATTTATGGAAGCTATTCTTTACGAAGACAAAAAAGCGATGGATGCAAGTGAAATTCTTAAGAAATGAGAAACGTTTAGTTTTCAAGCTTGCCGTGAATGAAAATTTGTCAGCATAGAAAATAAAAGCGAGATTAGGATTGCTTGTCAACTGAAGAACATATCTAGAATAATTGCGGGCAATGAGTATATAAAATATGCGGAATGCAAGACGAAACCCAAGTTAACAAAATTCCATGTACGAAGTGCAGGAAAGGCTTTATAGTTTGCCCGACGAGGGAGCACGGTCTCCCCGTCAGGGGGCACGACTGATGTATGGGGACGAGTGTAATGAAATTGGTCTCAAATTTTCGCCAGATTCTTATTTATAAAATACAGTTGAATACCCCGTACAAAAATTTTCCCCTACCAGATACAAAAATTTTCCCCGACGGGAGGGCCATGGTCTCCCGGTCCCCCCTCTGGCGCCACCCCTCACGTAGTGGCACCAGAAAGGTTAAGAGACTATTTCTGTAACACACCAGCAGATAGGAGCGCAATGCCGCACGTTGAATCACAGGCAGTACCGACATCAATGTGCCAAGGGACATCGTACCGTGTTCATCTGTAACTGTGCATCTCGTACTTTTATGATCGAGTGCTTTACCACTTTTACGAACCCAACGTGAAACAAAGAGCGAACGCGAAATTTTTGGTGAAGGTCAGCAAATCTGCCTCTGAGACATTGCACATGATGCAGCAAGTTTACGGCGATGCTACTATGAATCGCGTTAGGTGTTTAGAGTGGGATGCGCGAGCTTCAAGAGCAGAAGAATTTCACCGAAGAGAGAAGTTTCCAAGAGATCTAATGCGAGTCGCAGATGGTTACTTGACATGCTTCGAGAAGTCGACTTCAAAACACATTCTAGAAGTGGCAAGAACGCTATATTGAGGAGAAAGGAGGCTACTTTGGAGATATCAATGTGTCCACGTAGGTAAACAAGGTAGTTTCTTGACAACAGAATTAGTCTCGAAACTTTTCGGTACCATCCTGTAAGACAATGCAAAGATTGTGCAAAAAATACTTTCAGAAGAGAAAAAATGATTAAGGGTTATTTTTTGTACCAAAAGGAAATGATTCTAGATGGACCGGATGGATTCTAGTATTATTTGTATTTTTTTGGCCCATTCAGGCAGTCTGGAAAGTGGGGGCTATCTCAAATGTCCTCCTGACCACGATTCAAAATTACAAGTTTCATCCCGAAATTCATATCGTTTCGAAACGAGACGATAATCTCATAAATAAAATCATTTAAATGATTTCTATAAAGCCCTTTTTTTTCTCTTGTTCTGAATGTAATTGTCGAATTTTTTTTTACTTGATTTCATAATCATTTCATAAGAAATTTAATTCAATTTGTATCTAAAATCGAAATTCGATGTCTTATTATTAGAACGACCAACTACACTTCAGAAAATAGCAGTTCGTATTAAAAATGGGTTTTCAATGCATTTTATTCAAAAAAGAGAGAAACAAAATTTTGTTGGTAAAGTATTTTGTAAAAATTTGAAAGAAGAATAGATTTTGTCAGTTTTGAAGATGATATTATGTGATAGTAGTAATAAGTATGAATTTAAGAAATGGATTTAAAATAATTGTTTTATACTAAGTGGCTATATTTACCAAAACGATAGGTAAAGTGCAGAAAATACCTAGCAGAGTGAAAATGATTCTTGAATGAAATAAAGATATCAAAACAAATTGTTCAGAAGCGAAATTTTTCAACTCCGATAGTTAGTAGATGGTGCTAGTTGTTACAGTATAGTTGTCAGCAAAGTTCATTGAACTGCAGGCGAGTTATAGCAGTTGGAACGTCGAGACTCGCAGAAAATTGGTCTCTCTTTGAAGTGCGAAGCGTAATATGCTTTTTACGGGCGAAGAATGTCTCTGCATCAGAAATTCACCATCAAAACTTGAAGTTTATGGTGAATATGCAATGAACAGCGATGTCACGAAATGGTTTCGTTCGTTTGTATTATGCAGAGATGAAATGTACCACCCATTCTCAAAATTTGAAGCAGAATTTCAAGTGGGAGTTGAGATGACATTCCCCTTATAGCTCTGATTTGGTTCCCAGTGACTCCTTGCTTTTTTCCAGAACTGAAGGATTACTTTACAAAAGCAAGGTTCTCTTCAGACGATGAAGCCAAGACTGCTGCCTAGAAGCTAATAGATGAGCAGGAACAAGATTTTTACCAAAACTCATTGCCATATTTTACTTTATAATTTTTTATTAGTATTGTAACCATTTCTGATCAACCTGGGTATGTATCATCACGAAAAAAATTCTCTTAGCAAAAACT
>BGPR01001813.1:57276-102836 GCA_013235015.1 Araneus ventricosus | reverse complement strand
GGACTAATTAATTGGATGTGAAGCCGGGCTTCTTCCGCGCCCTTTGCACATTCCTATTAACTGACGCTCGGAATCCGGGGATCTGATTTAATCCATAGTTTTGTAGGGGGGTGACGATCAAGGCTTAATGAAGACATTTGGGACTTTTCTGTGCGTTTATGATGACTAAAAGTTAACCTTTAAGATAATATTAGGAAAACGAATTAATGAATCTTAATTCATCACCCATAGTTTTTCAATAACTGTTATTCTTCTCAGAAACGAATTAGTAATCAAATCAATTTAATAATTTTTCTGAATAAATTTAAAATTGTGATTGTTCTCTGCAGTTGCGTCTCACAGCTCATTCAACATTTGTAATAAATTTACTAAAAACTGTTTTTAAATCATACATTTTCCTCTTTATTAACTGACTCTCTGAATCCGGGGATGTGATTTAATCCTCCGTTCTGTAGGTGCTGGGAGACATTCACGGCTTGAGGAGGACAGTTATGACATCTGGGGCTTTTCTACATCTTTTTAATGGCTTAAAGTTAAATGAAATCAAGCTCAATAGTACCCGTGTAGTTTAAATATTGAACGCAATCTAAGAAATCAATTCAGAGGTTTATGAGATAGGCAGTCTGGAATGAATGACGAATGATACGAAATGATGTCATTACTGACTATCGGAAAGGTCAGTTCTAATGAATCCAATTAATTTTTGAAGACCCTCCTTAAATAAATTAAAACTCTTTCACACTAAGAATTTATCTACTCACTTCGAATTCAACGCACAAAATAAGGAAAATAACATAAATCAAAATAACGACAATTGCTCTTTGCTCTTTTAGTAGCAGGTTATCGACCGATCTTGAATTTCGAAAACCATAAACAATAAACAAAACGCCGACGGAAACATACATCTCCACAGTCAATGATTTTTTCATTTGTACTGTATTTCATCTCCTTCCGGATGAGAGGCATTCTTGTGTCATTCTGTCGGCAGAGAAGCGGACTAATTAATTGGATTTGCAGTGGGGCTTCTTCCGCACCCTTAGCGTATTCCTATTAATTGACGCTCGGAATCGACGGATATCATTTAATCCCTTCTTTCTGAAGGTGGTGTGTGACATTCAAGGATTGAAAAAGACAGTTATGATATTTGGAGCTTTCCTACGTGTTTACGATGACTAAAAGTTATCCTTCAAGATAATATTAGGGAAACGAATAAATGAATCTTTATTCATAGCCAGTAGTTTGCTTCCATAACTGTTATTTTTCATAATAGCATTCAAATAAATTTAATATTATTCTAATAAGGCTTTATAAATAACATAGTAATAAACATTTGGAATAAATTTAATTGAAACAGTTTTTAAGACACACATTTCTACTAGCGTAATAAAAAGTAGAATTTTTTTTCAATTTAATTATTTTCTACTTTTGACTCTTGAATTTATAATTCATTATTATAAATATTATGAAATCATTAAACTAATTTTTATGTAAACTTCACTGTTACGTAGCCCCATCAATGTGGAATTAAAATTTAGTTAAATTAAATGATCAACTGATAATTAAGTTCTGGAAATAGTAAATTCTAACATATCAGGAAGTGAGTGAAATATCGATTGCAAAATTCCCTCTTTGCAAACATTAAACAAGTCAATTTAAATAAGAACATTTAATAAAAATTAGCTTTTAAATGCACCCTTTTATGAGTATATTAAAAAGTAAAAGTTTTTTATTTTTAATTATTTTTGACGTTTTAGTCTTTGATTTATAATTCATTATTTTAAATTTTATGGGCTTTTGGAATCAGTTTTCTTCTCAAATTCATTACCAGATGGCGTCACTAATATGGAATCAAAATTAAATTAAAATTAATCGATTAGTTGATAATTAAGTTCTGAAAATATTAAAATAGTGTATTCTCATCAAAAATACACATGTGTAGAAAACTTAAAATTTTTTGCACATCATTAAGTGAATAAAAAACCGATGGCAAAATTTCATTCTTTCAAACATGAAATAATTCATGTTACTTAAAAATGCTTAAACAGATTCGATAGATTTTGATTACCTTTCAACAAGAAATTTGCGGGACTGTTATCCTTTCGACTTTTTCGATTACTTTCACAATACGGCGCGATTTATGCTGAGCTTTGACCTATAGCGAAGAGAATTGCGTATGAAAGTTGGAAATCTTTTTGACCTTCGGATCCAAACTTTTATAAAGATTAACAATCATGGTGTGTAGACTGCACACCTAATTTCGTATAGTTAATTCGATTCGCGTTTTGGGGTTATCGTGTTCATGTATACACGACCAGACCCACCGGCAGACAAGTCAACCAGTTGCATTTGGTACAAAATTTGATACATATATATACACGCGATAAAACCACAATTCGAATTTCGTCTATATAGCTGGTTGCGTTTTCAAATATCGTGCATACTGCACGCAGAAGCACAGACAGACTTCCTGCCGACAGATTTTACAATTTTAATGTAAATACCTCATACAAGGTTTCGTGTTATTAGCTTGTTCTGCTTTCGAGTTATCATGATTTTAGACAAATTAACTCAGGAACGTGTAGTCAATACATGGAGATCCATTAAAATCTTAGAGTCGAATTTTTGGCGATTGCAATATTTTCTATTGTTATAACTTCATGTACTTTCCCGTATAATTAGGCTTGCCAGATTTCTGGAATGTTCACACCGGAATGCCCCCCAGCGTCGCGGGTATTCAAGGTTGCACACCCTTGGCGGGTTTTTAGAGTGTTTTAGAGGGTAGTTTATTCTCAGTGCTATGGATAAATGGTTACTGATTAGGAACCTAAGCCAGGGGTAATAATAAATGACACAAGCATATTAATTTAAACATTTTATTTCTTACATGTTAATATTTGTAAGTTACTTAAGTAAGAAGAAACACTTTGAATGAGGAATAAAAATTTGAACAATATTTACATGTACTTTTCATTGGCTAGGACTTTTTTTAGAAAGTCTTTTTTGTTTTTAATCTTGTTGTAAAAATCTTCACAAGCTAATCCGATATTAATTTTACATGTAATCAAGCCTTTAACCGTAGATTCCTTCATCAAACCCCTATCATCAGTCCATGCGTTGTTCATCAAAGAAAATTCTCTCTGAAGTGGTGCTGATGTCCCAGGTAAGCAGAAGGCATACTCAACAATCTTGATCAGATTGAGGGCTGCTATGTGGTTCTCCTTGAAGTGACCAAACAGCATGAGCCAATTTTCTTCACTTGAAATAATCACATCTCTGGTAGTCTCTTCTTACTTCCACTGTTCCCAGTTTGACTGCAAATACTCCTTAGCAAGCACAACTTCGTCCAACAGCTGATCATTGTTTATTTTCATATCGAGTACATCAAGAAGACTGCTGTTAATAATTTCAGCAGAAGTTTCGGCATTTTCCCAATCAACAGCATTTGTTTTGGTCAGATTGACCCATGAAAACTGTTCAGCGTTTCCAAAACTATTCTCCCAGAGGTCCAAGTATGCAATGCATCTTTCATAAAAGCCATCAAATTCTTCTTTCACACTGTTATGGACTTGCTCATCTAGGTTCCTGTAGATATTCTTTGCTCCCATAGGGATAAAGTTTGAAGCCTTTCTTTCTGTGAGGTTTCTTTTGTCAGCTTTGTGAGTTTCAGCAACCTCAAAAGCTGTAGTGTTATCTTTTTCCATTCCCAGGATGGCTTGTTAGACAGTGCAAGCTGTCCGTGGACAAACCACAACTAGAGCTCGCCCTTTGAATCAATAAACAAGTTTTTTATTGTTGATGGGCGCATTTCTTGGTCTAAGAAAAACGCTTTCAGACCTTCAAAAATCTGTAAAATTCTTTCCAGCGCGGGCATCATTGATAGAAACCGGGTGTTCCCGTGTTCAATGAGCTCACGGTACTGTATCTCGATATATATTCACAAAATTCTTTTACTTTAGTTACGCGGACTGTGTATGTGTGGAAGTAATTATAAATCTTCACCAGTAAGGCCTCAATATCGATTGAGAGACTATCTACTGCAGTTTGCACACAGTTGTGCACAATGTGTGCTCCACATCCGATTCCATTGATTTCCCGTCCTAGGCTATTCTTGAGTCGATGGCAAACATTTTTTTGCCCTGCTCTTTTCACACCACCGAAGTTAGTGTTGCAGTTATCTCAACTACTTTGTTGTTCAAATCGTTTTGCAACAGGACAGAGCATAAGTGATTTGTAAGAATTTCAGATGTTTCACCCGCCTTAGATTTGAAATATAACAGCTTTACTTGCACACCTGAATTAGGATTAAAGTAGCGCACAACAATTGGCACAAGTTTTATATCTTTTCTGTTTGATGCATCCATACTTACAGATACGTAGTTTGACTTGATCAAGTCTTCTTTAAGCTCTTCTTGAGCTAAAGGAGCTATGACATTTAAAACTATTGCCTCACACTTAGTTTTTCCGAGTGAGAATTTAGGTTCAAAAAACTTAGAAATTAGTTTTGATGAACAAGAATTCGAATTGAAACTTAGGCTCTGGTTTGCTGTGTGGTAAGCAAAGGTCGCCTCTTTCGCTGCTAAGTCTAAGTTTTTGTCATTAGAGCTCGCAGTCTTAAAAAAACTGGTCAGTTTTGATGAGCTAGCAGCACATGCTAAACTCTTTTTGTGTTTACTCGACTGCAAATGATCCTTTATATCGGATCGACCACGTGTGCAACCGAAAACTCAGAATTACAATGTGAACATTTAACTCTGTCGTCTTGATCTTGATTACCAGTACCAGTACATACCTTCTTCAAAAAAGGAAATTCATTCTGTAAATCCTCGGTGAATTTACACGACCGTTTTGGCATTTTAACAGAGAATGCATAAACTTTAACTGTAAACATAAATAAAACAGCTCTAGCTCACTAACACAACAGGCACTGCCGACAGGGACTGACAACTGACTGACTCATCTTATCTCTATCGCAAGCGGCTAGCGCCGAGGTGGTCGAGTCTAATGTTATTGCACACGATGGGGTTTAGAGTGCAGCGAAACCTCTTCTGGCGCTAAAGTTACACTCCTTAGTGCCCAATATTGGACTCGCCCGGAGAGCCTCTCGCATCGCGCATGGTCATGATCGGCGAGACAAGACGACACGATGACAATATTATTCATTAGCAGACCATTACTCTTCTGTAGTTTTCACTTTTCATACAGTACAGTGAAAAAAATGATAAAGTAATTATCCTAAATAATCCTTCACATTTTATTATTTTTAGACCTTTTTGGTCATCTATAATCAAATTTAATTTTTACCGGGGCGTGAAGTAAACAGGCCGGGACACCGGGATTTTGTCTGAAAACCGGGACTGTCTCGGTCAAACCGGGACGTCTGGCAAGCCTACGTATAATACAATGCAAAATAACAGTTACAGTACTTTGTCAAGCAGTACACACAAGAATCAAAGACTTCCCTTTATGAGTTAAGTAACTGACATTTGCTGTCACATTTGATTCTGTAGAGCAGATTTTTAAGGTTTAAGGATATTCGAACTCTGTCGGCAGATTGTTTAAATCTCCGTGGAAACAAAAAAAAAGACTATAATTATTTTTGACCATTTTATTTATTTATTTTTAAAATTTTGTTTCTTCTTTTCTCTCAATATACTCTTATAAAATGGAACATTGTCGATAATTTGGAATAATTTAACCTTGAATAATAACAGAATTGTTTGGAAATGCAAGGCCTAAAATAGAATATATTAGGTATATTTAAAATTCTTTGGTATGAAACTTTTGGCTCAAATTACTATTCATATATAAGGGAAAGTTGGGTAAATGTACGCACCTAGTGGCTTTTAGCTTATAGAAGATTAATTAGGTAAGATACAGACTCCAAAATTTCACACAATGTTCTTTATTTAACTATGAATCAATAAATCTAGGCTACAGGATTTTGTCTCTTATCATTTAAGTAAGAAAAATAAAACTTTAAAAAATGAAAATTGCGTACTCTTTGCCTACCTGGACAGTAAGAGGGTGGCCAAGAGTACGTATTGGATATGGTCTAACACTAGTCTCATCGAAATACCTAGAGCGCACTGAAATCCTTGTGCCACCTATCTTTGCACAATCCACATTGAATCCAGTTGCTGAGCTAGTTGGTGGTTGTTTGCCGCCATAACAAAAAGATCAATCTTTTCTTTATGTTTTTATTTCTTGTTTTAAAATTACCCTCTCAATACCCTTCCTTGATTTTTAAGTAGAATCTGCATTTTCGTTTTTATCGTTTTCATTTTCTTCCAAAAATGCTTGAAAAGGAGAAGGTGTCATGATTTCTGACTCAAGCGCAGGTCTCTTTTTTTTCCTGCTTCCTTTCCTTTCTTCGGGAGCTGTAAAATTGAACTAATTCTAACATTAATTTTATTGCAGGTAGTCTTTACTGTATTCCTAGGTATCGCTTAAAAGATGACAAAGCGCAGAAAAGTTAAAAAGGAAGTAGGCCTATTAATCTACAGCTTTCATTTTTTTCTCAAAGTGCACTCGTTGATCACTAATTCTCACGTTCCTTTTACCTCTTCAGTTGGCGTTAATCTCTTCAGTTATTTCTGCATGAGAGTTTTCTATCTGTTTTTCCTTTCATAGGGCGATATTTACTAATAAATGAGTTTCTAAAACAAATTATAAAACATTATGGTATAAGGGAGAGTAGGGATAGTTGAGTCAATTTTAAAATTTTATTATTTTTTTATAATTAGGAATGGAAAAAAAGAATATTATAGTGTAAATTTTGGAAATTTGTCGAAGTTAAGTGAGAAAATTTGCCATTTTCGTCCAATTTTATTCTTTAATAAATATTAAATTTTTGTTTCACATTGTGGCTCAAGTCTCCCCATGAGAGGGATACATGATCCATAGTGTAGGGGATCTTGAACCAGCTCTGAAAAAATACCTACAAAATACAATGTCATAAATTTTACTGCTTATAATTATTTCAGAAATGTTTTGCTTCTTGTTTAAGATAAATAAAAGTCCTTCAAAACTAGTCGTGAAAACAAAATTAACAACCTGGTCATTTTTTGTGGTGATGTTTGGTGGTCGAAGAATAAATAAATTGAAGAATAAATTGTTTTCATCAATGACATCAATATCATAATTTTGTGGCCATTTAAATTTGGAATCTGCAACTCTTCAAGCAAATTTATGCTCAGCCCATCTTCAGAAATATTAAGGATTTGGAAAACAAATTGTTTTATGGTTCTCTTTCCTAGCATATTTTACCAGTAATCAATCATTAATAGCGGATTTCTTATTGATAAAATCATCACCACTTTAAGTATTTCCATCTACTGACATTGTTGAACTTGCACTTTTAATTGAATAATTGTCAGAATCTAAACGTAAGAGTTTTTCATAAATTTGTTTTCGAATTTTCAGGTAAAAGTTTTGTTTTAACTTTTGGTAATTTCTAAGAAAATTTGGATCGCGATTTTTGTTGCTTTTCTTTTCTTTTTCTTTTCGTGATATTTTTAATAGCTTCCCTTCATTTTTTTCGGGAGTGGAATTCAAACTAGCTGATTTAGCTCTTTTCCTAAACCCTTTCATAATGCGAAGTAAGGCTTTTGGATAAGGTTGCAGAATCTCTGGAGAAACAGTTGTTTCAGTAGTTGAGGTCCAGGAATAGTAGAATTTAGAGACATATGACCAGAAAAAGAAAAATTAATTACGATATTCTGACGTAAGTTGACATCTTCATGGGGAGTAAAATCTGAAGAAATCTGGAAATTTTCAATAGACGCATTTGATTACTCCATACATGACATATCAGCGACAAATTAGCTTTTTTTTCTGCATTATTATTTTTTATGAAAGCCTACTATTCAGATATATCTTAAACATTGCAAATTTTGTAAAAATAAACTACCCGAATGCTCTAAATAACAAAATTAATGAGCAATAATTTCCCAGTAGGGATAGTTGAGCCATAGCTCATATATCACCAGTCTCAGTGCCACAAGTATCCCCACTACCACCATTTCTGTTTACCAAACTATAACTATATAAAACATGTAGATATTTAAACTATTTTAAATTTAAAATATACCAGAAATTATAATTATTTCAACTAAGAATACTATTACAGCTTAAAAAACAAAATTTGAACACAAAAAATATAAAATTTAGACACCTTAAAATTTACTTCAGACAGTAAAAAATAAAGAAATATTTTCATGACACTTTCAAAATGTCACCTAATTACTTGATTTCTTTTTCACATATGTAGAACTATAAATGTGCTTAAATGTTGCCAACTGAAGAAAGAAAAATAAACCTGCTGTAGAGGAAAAAAAAGGGCGGCTCAAGTATCCCATATGATCAAATATCCCTACTCTCCCCTACTACAAGTTTGAGAGAAACAATGAAATAGGCTGAGGATAAATTTTGTACAGCTAAAACTTAAATTAACAGAATCATGTCACGATAAAACTATTTCGCAGTAAAATATTATTCCGATAAAATATTACACCAGAGCTATTCATTTATATACAATTGTTTATTACTTTTACCAGAAAAAATGAAGCAAAATTAACGCTAGTTTAGGAGGCTAAAAGTGCACAGTTGGCCTCCTAGTTAGCCCTTGCCTAAACCACCTCTAGGTGCCAAAAAGCCATACATAAATAAACTCAATCAACACCAAATTGTAGCTAATTATACGTGCTTTAATTTGAAACACGGCCTTAAATATTTCGTGCATACTATATAATGACAAACACTTGCGTTCTATGATCGGAAAATTAGATAGAAAATTAAGAAAAGTGAATTTTGCCTTGTAGATGGAAAACGAAATGCAGAAAACCATTGGTAATACGTCGTATTTTAACACAATAGCAACACCACTAAAAGGTCACAGTGGCGATTCTCTGCAGTATTGCCAACAAGGTAAAATTGCTCTGCGTAGTGTTAGCCGTCTGCGTACTGTAACCCACTGCTCCCCTATAATATATTTTTGATTAAAACTTATGAAACCAATCTCCAATAGCATTCCTGTAGCTTAAACACAGAACGATAATCTAACAAATCAATTCAAATCTATATGAGATACACAGGTTCGACTTACTCGACAAAGTGAAGAGACGAGTTGATATGAAATCGTCGTTATTGACTATCGGAACAATCGATTGCAATGAATCAAGTCAATATAAATTATTGAAGATCCTCCTTCAATAAATTAAAACTCACCCACTCCCTAAGAATTTATTTACTGACTTCGAAATCAACGTACAAAATCAGGAAAACTGTATAAATCAAAATACTGACAATTGCTCTTCGCTCTGTTAGTATCAGATTATCGACCGATCTCGAATTCCACAAACCATATAAGCGATAAACAAAACACCAAACCCAATCTCTCCAATATATCGATTCCGGACGACTGTCACAGTCGTCTTCAGAGTCAATGAATTCTTTATTTATCCTGTGTTATCACGTTACGAATCTAGGACGATCTTGTGCTCTTCTCTCGACAGAGACGCAAACTAATTAATTCGATGTGCAACGGGGCGACAACCGCGCCCTTTTCAGTTTTGTTTCAATTAACACACGAATGCAGTGACTATGATTTAATGCCATCGTTCTGCTGATGCTGAGTGACATTATATTTATAATGCTGAATTATGACATAAATTAAAGACTAAAAACTAGAAAATAATAAATATAAAAAAACGCTTTTACCAATGCATTAAAAAAGAAAATAATAATTTTTTTTTCAAAAATCTGGAGGTCAAAACAAAAATCGCAAAAGCGTGAGGAGCTGAAAACAATAGGAGAAAGATATAAAACCAGCGCTTCACGCTTTTACGATGTTTGTTTTGACCTCCAGATTTTTGAGAAAAAATGATTTTCTTTTTTAATGCATTGGTAAAAGCGTTTTTTTTTAAGTTGTTTTATATTTATTTCCTTTTCGAACGCAACTTGTTGACAGAAATTTCCGCTTTCATCGGTATGTATAAACTAATTAAATGTCGTCTGTCAGTATTCATAAAAATAGCAATAATACAATAAGAAATTCGAAGTTATTCAAAATACATTAAAAAAGAATTAAATTTAATTCTAGATTTCTTTATAACAGACAGGAACTTCGAATTGATAAAAAAACAAATTATCTTCATTATTTACACAAAATTACAATTATTTAAATGTTCTCTGGATTAAAGGCTATTTACCAAATTATAATTAAATGTCCTGCTGGGCCATCTATTGAAGAAAATCCAAAAAGAGTGTATCTTCGAAACAAAAATTGAATAAAAACCCGAAATAGTAAATATATGTTAATTTCGCAAACGTAAGTATAATATATTGACTTCTTCAACAAAAGCATTAAATTTATCGTTTAAAAGTTAAATTGTGCATACTTACTTCTATAATATGTCTACATAAGATGTGCAACAACTTAGTCCAATATTCGACACTGATCTACAATTTTGGTGTCAAGAATTTTACTTTATGTAGCTTGTTAAGTTTTTCAGTTATTGTGGTTACATACACACGAACTGACAGTCAGTTCTTGGTCAGATATAGTGAACAATTTAATATGGATCTATGATTCTGGTGATTGTAGCTCAGACGGTGATTTGTTTATTTGTACTGTAATGTCATTTCTGTTTAAACAAAGGAGTTCTTGCGTCATTATCTGAGAGGAAATGCGCCATTAATAAGATACTCAGAGGGACTTTTTCTTCGCTTTGATTTTATACCGTAGCTCTTCAGTTGTAGGTCGGTATTCCGTGCTTAAGGAAGATAGTTGTGTTATCATATGTGCTAAGCCAAAACCGTGAACCAGCTTCAATAACTACTAAAGTTTCGTTGTTTTGACGTGAAAAAACGATTTTTGAGTACTTATCAACGTATTTCTCTTTCCTCGGTTACGAATGATTGAAAGTTAGTCCAATGAAGTAAATTTAGATAGAAACAAAATGCAAGGGATGCTGAACAAAATACCAATATATTGATAACCATAACAACATATTCTAATGAAATCAAGTCGATTACAAGAAAAAGATAGCGAAATTTCTTAATCAAATGAAAGATCTTCTACCAGAAAGAACTTTATCTACTCGCACTCCTAAATCGAGATACAAGCTATAGGAAACAAGGTCAACAAAATGCCAACAAATGATGCTCTTTCGTATGATAGTTGGGGGATTATTGACTGATAACGAATTCTCCGAACGATAAACGATAAATAAAGCAACCACCTTTGCATCGATTCTGTCGCAGTCATCTCCACAGTCAATAATTTCTTTATTTGCACACTGTATGGTCATCTCCTACCGGATGAGGGACCTTCTTGTGTGATTCTCTCGGCCGGGAGGCGAAGTAATTAATTGGATGTGTAGCGGGGCGTCCTCTGCACCCTCTGCACATACCTATTAATTAACGTGAGGAATTAGTGGATGTGATTTAATGTCGTCGTCTGCAGGTGTTAGGTGACATTTACGATTTGGGGAAGACAGTTTTGATATTTAAGCTATTATCTGGGTAGATTTTTTTATTTGTTGAAGAGAATCCACCGACATAAAATTAAGGAAATTAAATTAACATATGTGTTAGCTTTTATTTTCTAAAGGTAAATGAAAATTGATTAAGAAATTTATAAAATTTATACCTACTTATTAATATAATTCCTAAAAATTAAAAATTAAAGTAATACAGATTTATAATACATTACATAGAAGTTGCGTGTATTGCATCAGTAAGCAAAATCTTCTTTTGTTTTCGTCTGTCCAGATAAACGCAATGAAATTATCCCATTTTTAATAATAATTCTTTGGCTGCTTGGGAATATTAATTTCGAAATATATACTCTTTATCACTGTTTATTAGTTTAAATGTAAAAATTTCAAGCTTTCATAAAACGACTATGCCATGTAGATACGATTAATTTAATTTTAATAACTGTTTAATGTATCACGTAACATATATGCTAAACATTTACAACAGTGAACCATATTATTTGCATAAATTCTGAATTAAGTTCATCGTATGCCTTGCACTATTTTATATCCCTAAATCACTCTCCAAGTAGAAAAGAAAGTTCTTTTAAAAAAATCTCTTCAAAATCGTGCCGTTGCCATTTCTGCGCGAGCAGCTTCTGGCTCTCTCCCGACTTCTTCTAGAGGAAACTAAAAAAAATAATAGTAAAATTCAAAATTGTATAAAGCAAGCCGATTCTGCTCTAGTATGTTAATATTTACTATCATTATGCAGCTGGATCTTTTTGACCTTTATGTGAACTTTTTCCTGGCCTGCCTTTACCAGGATTCAAGCTACTCCTACTGAAACATTTCTTCGTAAGCTTGAAATACTATATTTTATTTATAGATAGTGTGTTCTGTTGCAGAGCTATAAGCAGACTTTTAGGGAATGGATCATAATTTTGAATCTTAGCTCGTAGAAGGTGGCCAATGTGTAGCCAGCTTACTCTGCAAACTCGCTCACCAAATATATTTGAGGATGCTTAACTTCCAACCTGAGACTTACTGTACGCCGGGCACAAGAATACATGGAGAGTTTTTAGAATAATGGGACGTCGAATAACGACACATCTTTTTTCATTTTATACTAACAAGAGGTATTTAACTCAAAGAAAAAAATTAAAGTACACCAGATGCGTATACATGGCAAACCTTTAGTAAAATCGAAACTTAATACGAGAACCTCCGTTCAAAAATCTGAAATTGTGTCACCTAGTTGCATTACACAGGTATATGAAACAAATTCTTACGCTTTTCAAATTCTGTATCAGAAAAATTACCTTCCTCTAGAGGTCTTCCTTCTACCACAGAAGAGCTCAAAGGGATAACTCCCTAAGAAAGGGGAACTTCCGAATGAAATGAACCTAAGTCCATGTGGACTGTAAGAACGGTTGATTCTAATCCAATCGGGACAATGAAAAGATAATCAAAATGAAAGCCAGCCTTAAATGAAGGCCTTCCCCTCTATTGGAATTTATCTGTCTGGAACAAATCAATACACAAGCTACTGGAGACAATATCAGTCAAATACCGAGAATTACTCTTCCCTCATATAGAATGGGATTATCGACAGAACTCGAACTCCGCAAACCATAAAACACCAATTCGCCCACTCATTCATATTGATTCCGTGCAACAATCACAGTCATCGTCAAAATCAATGATTTCTTCATTTGTACAGTATTGCCATTTTCTTCAAGATGAAGGACATTCAACAGAGATTTTGCATTTCATTGCTCCTCATAGTTCAATTGTAAGAATGTTTCACCAAATATAATAGACTCTATGTACATTAGGCCTATTCGTATACTTTATACAATAGAACCCCGGGAATTCGAACAAATTGGGGCTGACCTCTGTTCGGATTATCCGGGAAATTCGGTAAAATATTCTTGATATACCAAATGTAGTATAGTATTAACTCTCTGTGTTCTGTGAAGGCGTACGGAAAGAGCACACGGTGATTCGCCCGGTACCAGTGACAAACAAGTTGAGGGTAAAAAAAAAGATATCTCAGATTGTTTCTACTAATTAAGGTGCTGCATTTCTTAAAAAGCAATTCGAATACTTCTGTTAAGATATAAATAAAAATTAGCTTTGTTTCCGATTCGTAATTGCTATTTTTCTTTCATTTTTCAGCAAAAAGTTTCCAGAAAATTAAAAAAAGTTGTTCGGATTATACGAAATTTCGGATTTCCGGGGTACTACTGTACTAAAAAAATATTCAACTACTGATACAACATATACTCAATGTTTAATATGACCATTCGTCCCGTTTTTAGGAAGCCTGTCCTGTTGGCATATTTACAAACCCTACCCTGATAGAACTGAGGCAAGAAATCAGTCAATATCATTGGCTGCGAGGAGCAGTGACGTCGTTTTCAGCTCTCACACGTAACGTACGGCAATCATAACAAAACAAGAGTCGTCCTACTTTTCTTCTCCGCTTTCCCACAGTTTGAGCACAGAAAAAATTCTTTCGTGGGTTGTAATATTTTTTAAAATGAAACTATTTTTCAAAATATCATAAAAAATAAAACATCCCACACTGTAAGAAATTATACTAATGAAAAGTACACGCACGAGAGCAAAGAACGATGTCATCGGCTCTCGGAGAAGCGATCCAATCATATTGTCCGATTTCCTGCCACAGTTCTATCAGGGTAGAGTTTGTAAATATGCGTCCTGTTGTCCCCAAGCACAGTTTCGAGACGCCGAAATGTCTCGTTTTCAGAAAGAGAGCAACCCACAGTTACAATTTCAAAAAAGGCCTCAAAAAGTCGAAAAAATCGGATGAGAGTGTCTAGTAACTCGGCGATGGGGGCATGCTCTGTACGTTTTACACACATACAAGTCGTTCAGAAGCATGCGAGACAGCACTTATTTCTAATTACATGACAGCGCAGAGTGACAGAATGAAACGCTGGTAATGTTGCAATCGAAAGGCGATGGAAGGTATTGTTTAAACACTTTCACACCAATAATTTGAGTCATATCAACTTCCATATAATTATTAAACATATTCCATGTCTGCCCGACATTAATGTACACGTAGGAAGGGTCTTTTCTCTTATGAACAAGTCGTGGACGGGCGAAAAAACACTGTTGCAAGTCGTAATTCTTAACCAAAGGAAATTTTAAGAAATCCTGAAGAATCCGTTAAGAATTTCTTTCTTATTATTTTGAAATGAACACCAAATATATTGAAGCAAAAAAACTGTTCTTCAGAAAAATGCAAGATCACATAAATTACTTATTTTCACGTATTCATTTCTATTCTTTTCATTAATAAATAGAAACTGGAGAAATGTGAGTTTTCTTGAATGCATACACTATTATTTAAATTAGTAAATGTTCCATTTTTAGGAATTATACACCTTATCTATACTACAAAACGTTCTTCGAAATTTCATTCAAGTTTGCCTAAGGTCCTTTTTATTTAAAGTGATAATAAGAAATTATTTGATAGTTCTTAAGACAATTGAAACTTCGCAAAGAGACTGACACAGATTATTTCACATTAAAGCAACATTTTTTTAAAAACTGCCTTTTTAATGTATTTACGCTGTTAGCGGCTGGTTAAAGTGTAATTTAACCACTTAACGGAATAATTTTCTTTTCTATCTAATAATGTGACCCTTCTGTTTTGGAAAGGGGCTGTCATTTTCATTCATCTAAGAAGGCATAGAATACTTGAGATGTGTCCTACGTAATTTTCGTGTCAAATTATAAAGCTAATTAATGATTCAATTTTAACTTATAAGACTAAAATTGCGATAATTTGATGCACGAGTATTCTCGGACTTTTAAGTTAGGCGGTTAAAACTCATGGTCGAAATTTTAATCATAGGAAACTATAAGGGTAAGAGAACAATACAATAAAAAAAATTTATTGGAATACACGGGTGCAATTGACCCGTTGAGACACAAACATGAGAAATATACATGATACATCATTATTAAATATGAAGTGTAGAGCATCTGGGTCAAGGAAAATACGTTTGTTGAGTTAATCTTCTTTTGTTTCATTGTAGAAAATCGTATAGATTACTTTGCAGTAGTTAAAGGAATCATATGCAAGGATCCATGGCCAGGAATAAAGAGGTAACACGCGAACGGCGTTATTAGCAGCTTACATGCTGGAATAAAAAAAGGGCAGTTGACAATGCGCCGAGAGGTTATATACGGCAAAAAGGGGATTTTCCCAGAAGACTCGTGACTCGAAATGGAAATCGTAGTGCGCTTATTACGATGGAAGTAGAAGTAATTTAAATGAGGTGTCGTTAAAAATGATTTAAGAAAGTTAAAAACTTAAAATATCACATAATTGTAAGGTAAGATAAATAGTTTGCCTATAGGCTCGCTGACAAATGCTTCTTTATAGAAATGCTCAAAACAATTATTCAACATCAACAACATTAATAATGCTTCAAAGTTTTGACGGAGTACTTGGTGCACAATTTTTGTCGGACACCGTAAAAGGGTGTCATTATTCGAATATTCATTCCAGCTACGCGCATGCGAGAAATACTTGGAATGTCTGAAACTCTACCTCGCTAAATACTCCATTGACGCTGGCAAGCATGAGTTAGTGATAGTGGACGCAATTTCTTTGCTATTAACCCATTAACGCCCAAATAAATTTAAAGCATAGATTTCAATAAATTTCTATTCAATTATGTTTAAAACACCAAGATTAAGTTAACTACGAAGTAAAATTAAATTCGGAGGAAAAAAAATTTTCGGCTTCCTTTTTTAATTTTTTTAGAGCAAAATAATATATATAATAAAATATCAAACAATAAAAAAATCATTTTCTAATTGCTTTCAATACTTCAAAAATAAATCAGAGGAAAAATAAAAATTCCTAAATGTCGATATTTTGTCTTGAAAATCTGGCTAACTAGTGGTATATGCCTGTTGAAAACAGTTGAGGTGTTTGGTAATACCTATTGAATTAAAAGACAAATAAACAAACAATGGATGCATTCGGTTTAACCACGGAAGCGAAATGTAGCTGTCCTATAAATAGGACGCTGGGACCGCTGAAAACGCTGTAAAGATTATCTTATCAACGACGCTGTTAGTAAACAATTTATTTGTTGTTACGCAGCAACAGAGCCCGTTAATTCCCCTATAAAATGCTTGTTGTAGTCTACTTATTTTCTTTTAAAGTTTTGCCTGAGATTTCTGCATTAACCTCTACGATTTAGTATCACTTAACATGAGATTTTTGACAAAAAGAATACGACGGCAACAGGTTGCAAAGTCTCAACGTCTAGGGAGGAGAGTCGCAGCTTCCATACGCTATTTCACTTACCACCCATATAAAAGGTTTGATGCACACTAATAGACTTCATCAAGTTAGAGTGCAGTGAAACCGAGCTCAAGAAGTTTTCATTTGCTTCAAAATGGGGTATTAATCAAACATATTTGATCAGCGATTCTAATGAGATTTGAGACAGTTTAAACCAATTGCATTTACAACGTGATTTTCAATCTATATATACTATATAAAAGAGAAAGTTACGCACTGACTCGCCAACAAACTACTGGGACTAGAAATTTGTTATTTGACAGGTAGTTGCTTCTTAGGTAGTACGTGCTCACTGAGGAAGGATTTTTCGAAATTTTAATTAGAATTTTAAGTAATTAAAAATTACCTTAAATTTTAACGTCTTCCCGCAAAATGTTCAGAGCGTATTATCCCACCGAAAACATTTTAACATCGTCTTAAAGTTCATAAAGTAGCTTTTCAATGACTACCAATTTAATTTCCATGCTACATTCTGTTTAATTTTAATTAATTTTTGAAAGCATTTTCAAATGTGCTCCAGAGTCGGTTCACCTGCAGTTAGAAGAAAAAACAAAGAATGTTGTATAAAAAGAGATCCTAGTACATTAATATCTTGAAGACTGAGAAAATAAAATAGGTCCTAATAATTATACGAAACGAACGAAATCGCGGGTATCAGCTAGTATAATACGTATAAAACCAAGCCGATATTGACTATCGGAATGGTAGATTCTGATTTGGATCAAAGAAAGTCATAATGAAAACCACATTTAGATGAATTTATTTCTTCCAACCAAAAGGTTTTTATCTACTTGCTGCCAAATCAATATTTAGATGATGGAAAACATGTATTGCTGTCACCTCTGCTAGTAGCTGGCTATCCGTCTGAACTAACATTCAGCAAACCATAACTGATAAACAAAACACCAACCATCCACTGCATTAAATCTTTCGTCGCGGTCATCTCCATACTCATGATTTCTTTATCTGTACTGAATTTGATATCATTCTAGATAAGAATCCATTCTGGTAGCTTTCTCTCGGAGGAGAGGTTTATTAATTAATTGGTTGCGCAGTGGCGCATCCCCTGTGCCTTTCGCATGTTTCTGTTAATTAATACTCAGAAGTCGGGACATGATTTATGGCGTCGTTCTGCAGGTGTTAGGTGCCATGTAAAATTAGAGAGAGAAAGTAACGATACTTGAGATTTTTCTTTTTTCCTTTATTTGTCAGTATTTTTTCGTTAGATAAAGTGGTCCTCGCAAAGAAAAGTTTTGGAAAAAAATTTAAATCTTATGTTAAAATCGTCCTTAACTCTTTAAGTTCTAGTGATGCCATTTGGAATCATCATCTTCATTTTTTATTCGACATCGAAACCTGCTTCTGATAACAAACGGACATTATTAAATTCTTCGCCATTTTCCTCTTTTCAAATATCTTACCAGTATATGGCTGCACTGTCGATTTATCGATGTCAAAAAATAAAAATCAATTTTAGTATAATTTAAATGAAATTACAGGTACAATTTCATTCTTATTATTTTTAAATATGGTAAAATATTTTATTTCAGCTGTTTTTGATAAATATTTATTTTAAAATTTGGATTTTGCCCATGGAATGATACTAATTAGAATCACTTTGAATTTTTATTAAAAAATTAAAATAATGTTTTTTCTTTTTGAACTTTCATCTTAGGCCCAAAATGAGTAGATTTCAAAAATTTCATAATTTTATAATGAATAATAAATTCTTGGGACTTAAAGGGTTAATGCCTGAAGTCCATAAATCATAAAGAAGAAAGTGTTTTACGAAATGCGCAGTATTTATGCACGTTTGCTAAAAAATATTTTCGCAAATAAAGAAAATAGGGATTTAAATCAATTGAATAAAAGTTATATACATTTTTTAATTTAAAAAAACTTTATTATTTTTTTTCAGAAAACACGAAAAACCGGTGTAATTATAAACGTACCATTGACAGTTCTTGAATTTTGTTTGCATAGATAAAAATATTTAACACAAAATGCACCCCTGAATGAGCCTGAATTTCTGCTATGAACTTCGGTTCATCAGTATCACAATAAACATTGTCTTTAGATGCATGTGGTCAGCGTCTGAAGACAGAGAAGTAAAATAAATAATTTAAAGTTTATTAAGGACAAAGCGATGATTTTAAATAAACAAATATTATTAAGCTTTTAAATTGCAACTGATGAAATCTCAAAACACACTTTTGAAACGAGAATTCTGCGAAAGAGATAAAGGAAAATTTCCCCCCTTTTCAAGTCATTAAAATAAAAGAGAACGTTGTCTCTCCCGACAACTGTTGGGTTTCCTATTCTTGTTTATTAGCATGAACGAACAATAAACCTAATCACGCAAGAGGTGATACGATAGCACATATAATTGAGACTATCGGCGGGGTGATCAGAAACGGACGGATTAGATCCACGAGGATAAGGTAATATTAATTATTTAGAGATATAACATTTGCACCACCAGTCAATATAAGGCTAAAACTTTAAACATATATGTGTTCAAATACAGAGAGATGCTATGGAGCATATATATACAAGGTAAAGGCAGAAGCTTTGATAAATAGATTAAACTACAAATACAAGTTGATGTTTAGGTAAATAGATATGAAGGTATAATTATAATCAGAGTTTAAATAAATACGTATTAAGGTGCAATTACAAGCAGATTTTTAGATAACATATTAAAGTACAAATACAAGTAGATGTTTAGATAAATAGATATGAAGGTATAATTATAGTCAGCGTTTAAATAAATAGTATTAAGGTGCAATTACAAGCAGATTTTTAGATAAGATATTAAGGTACAAATACAAGTATATATTTATGGCTATTTACAAACTTTGTAGCATTGCGTTTTCTTGTTTTAAATTCTCGAAAAATTATTTATACCATTGCCAAGCCCATTAAAATGATTATTAAAAAAGTTTTTTTAGAAAAAAATTCTAACAGTTCATCCCAGATAATTGCAATTTTTTTCTAAAATTTTTCAATAAATTTAAATTTTTCTAAATCCAAATAATCAATCTCAATTAATGGCACGCTCAACTCAAATTGTAATGCATTTTTATCTAAATATCTCTTCAATATGGCTGAAGAAATTCTCGTTTATTTTTCAAAAAAAAGGAAACATCCGTTTTCAATTTTGCCGCATAATCGCATCGTATATCTTTGCTACATTTACAAAGGCAAACATTCATAAAATATGAAAATGAATACTGCATCATAGCGTTGTTTCGTTTCAGATTAAAGATACAAATCGTGGGAAGAGACATCCAACCATCGTAATAAAATATCCTCCATAAAGTAAAATAATTCGAAAAAGAAATATAATAACTACGTTGACTACTCGTTCAAATCATCAACTCGTTAAATTCAGCAGAAGTGAATGATATTGATTTTTTGGAAAGCAGAATTGCCCTCTTTTATGTTGATGTATGCATTTGCAAATGCCTCTTCCATGCATCATTTATGAGGAATGAATTTGAATCAAAATTCAGAAAATATATTTTTCTCGTGAAAGAGAAAAAGCTCTTTCGAGTAATAAATTTCATACTAGCATTTTGAGTTAATGCGTTTACTTTTTTTTATTTGTTACTAGAATCCCGTTCGGGATATGTAACCAGGTGAAGAACAGAAAAATATTTTTTTTTCTTTATTTTTTTATTTTGAATGATTTTATAAAACAATGAAATTGGTCTGAATTTCATCATAATTATAACCTTGTTGCTTGTGTTAGATATTCGTTTAAGTGCAACCTAAGTATAGAACGGAATATTGCAAAACCCCCAGAAATTTACTTAAAGACTATTTTAAGTCTGGCTAAGAAGACGCTTGGAATAAGGTTTAGGAGTTAGTTGGAAAAGGTTTGATTAATTTTGAGGTTGTAGTAAAAGATTTCAAACAAAACAATTCTGCTCAGACAGTCTCAATTTAGGTGGTTTAAGGGGAAGGAACCATTTACTTGGTAGTGGCATATGAATATCCATTAGGGTGGGTCGAAAAAATCGATTTTTCGAGTATCGAATTCAAATAGGGCGCAAAAGTTGTGTATTACCATGCTAATCAAAGAAAAAAATATGAAAAAAATTATACTTTTAATCTTCAGTTCGCAAAAAGAGCCTGAAGTTTGGAAAAAATGACAAAAAACAGCAATATTTAACACTACGCAAAAGTTTACAGGCTGCAGATTTTTGTTTCTAATAGCCATCTAGGTACTTCATTTTAGTTGCCTGATGACAGAAAAATTATATTTAAAAACCATGCACTACATTTTGAGTTCACGCAAAAGGCCCAAATTTTAGAGTTTAGGTGAAAAATGGAGATTTTTAAAGTTTAACGAATAAATTCATTGTGATATTTTAAATTATAAAATGCAATCTTTGTATGTTTAAGACCGTATTTTACGGACGGATATTCTTTAATGGCAAACCAGACAGGAGAATATGTCCACAGAGAAGGGAGAATCAAAGGTCTCACTCCGCGATTTCATCAGCGCCCCCACCCGCCAACAAAGAGAACTAACCACTTCGATACCCGCGGCGTTTCAAACGTCGCCGCCATATTTGTTGTGTTCGATGTCGATCTTCATAAGAAACGGAAAGTTTAATGCATGTTTCCTAGCTTATATCAAAGTAGATTTAAGTTAATTAAGAATTTGTAACATTTAGTTTCACTTTTATAATTAAAATAACGAAGTTTAGTTGTTTTTTTTTCACGCTGACGTATTATGGTTAATTCCCTTGTTGGCCACAGGTAACGTACTGTCTACGTGAAGGACAATGTTAAAAAAAGTTGCCATTAGCGTCTATGGGAGTGAGACCTTTGATTCTTCTTCTCTGTGCATATGTCTACATAATGTAGTTAACAAACATTTTGAGTTCGCTTGTAGGGCTTGTTTGAGAAATGAACAAGCGTAAGACCGGATTGCAAATGTCAGTCATCAGGAGTGACTGAGAGGTCCAGGATCTCTTACTGCCATATCTGGAGCGCATTGTTTTGTCTGGATTACTCTGACATTATCCAGAAGGTACTGTTGATCTTAACTAAGATCAGTTTTAATTATATTGATTTCATTTCAGTCAATGGACCTTATGCATGTGACGTCACATCCTCCGACACGTGACCTGCCGGAGGCAGTCATTGGTCAGTCTTAAGCAGCTGACTCAGAACTGCTTTTATTTCTGAGTCGCTTATAGGCCGATCGCTTTGTTTATTCCTCCACAGCTGTTTTTTTATACTCTCGAACCCAAACGGTGCATAAGGTCCATTGCATCGAAATTTATAATGGGCAATTTCTCACAATTAGTCAGTTGTTTGCCTATTTTCCCAGAAACTGGCGCTGGTCCCGTCGTCTCTCCGTCCAAATATTCCTTTAAATTTTTGAATCTTAGCTCGTTGAAGTGAAGTAAGCATATGAACCACTGCAACGGGCGCTGAATTTTAAGTTCTATGTTGCTGATAACTCCATTTTTCCAACCTGTGTTTGTTGCTGTACCTTTAAAACCAATTGATTCCAGTTCATTAATGTGAACATCATTATCTTCCAGGTATTTAAGAATGCACTTGGCTATATCACTATCGGTTCCACTTGCTGGTGTGACGGGACCGACATATTGCCCCCTTCTTTCCTCATTCTTCTGCATATTTTTGTTCCTATTTTTTCTTGAAAGATATCATTATCTTTTTTATAATCAAAATATATTCTCTTTGTTACTATTAGCCGATCCATAGTTTGTCCTATAGCTTGTCTTCTGTTTCTCTTTCCATATCTTGCTTTTATCGATCACTAGCTACTCGCTCTAGCACACATTAGCGTGATTCGTGAATCTCGTGGGCAATATGTCGGTCACATCACACCAGAAAGTGGAACCGGTAGTGATATAGTCAAGTACATTCTTAAGCATCTGGTGTTATCCGTAACATAGAGTTTAAAATTCAGCGCCCACTGCAGTGGTTCATATGCTTACTTCACTTCAATGAGCTACCATTAAAACATTTATTTGAATATTTGGACGGAGAGAAGACGGGACCAGCGTCATTTTCTGGGGAAATAGGCAAACAACTGACAAATTGTGAGAAATTGCCCATTATAAATTTCGAGGCAATTGAGTTAGATGAAAGCAATATAAATATAACTGATCTTAGTAAAGATCAACAGTACCTTCTGGATATTATCAGAGCAATCCAGACAGGACAATGCGCTCCAGATCTGGCCGTAAGAGATCTTGGACCTCTCAGTCGCTCCCAATGGCTGACATGTGCAATCCGGGTCTTATGCTTGTTCATTTCCTAAACAGGCCCTACAAGTGAACTCAAAATGCTTGATAACTATATTATGTATACGTATTCTCCTGTCTGGTTTGCCATTAAAGTATATCCGTCCGTAAAATACGGTCCTAAACATAGAAAGATTGCATTTTATAATTTAAAATTTCACAATGAATTTATTTGTTAAACTGTAAAAAACTCCAATTTTCACCTAAACTCTAAAATTTGGGCCTTTTGCGCGAACTCAAAATGTAGCGCATGGTTCTTAAATATAATTTTTCTGTCATTAGGCAACTAAAATGAAGTACTTAGACGCTATTAAAAACAAAAATCTGTAGCCTGTAAAATTTTAACGCGGTGTTAAATATTGTTGTTTTTTGTCATTTTACAAACTTTAGGCTCTTTTTGCGAACTGAAGATTAAAAATATAATTTTTTCTTATTTTTTCTTTGATTAGCATGGTAATACACAACTTTTGCGCCCTATTAGAATTCTATACTCGAAAAATCGAGTTTTTTTCGACGTTTTTTTGAATATTGCTGATTTTGTCATTTTTTCAAAACTTGAGGCTCTTTGCGAGATTTTAAGATTAAAAGTATATTTTTATAAGTAAACAAAATTTGGAAACTCTAACACACCAGAAAGTGGGTGAAAAAGCGATTACATAATAACAACTCTACAAAGAAGAAACAAATCAAATTAAATAAAAGTGCGAAATGATTATGAAATCTTAATAAAAAGTGGACCTATATCATAGCTATTGTTTTCTGAAGTAAACACTTAACAGCGTTTTGCGCCAACATTCGAATAGTATGTCATTTTTGTCTGTGCGGCTTGTTGAATCCGTCCGTTGAATGACGTACTAAAGTGGTATTTCTGTATTTTAATGCACATAAACCATCAGTACCCTTGCACCAACAAAAGATAGTCTTTATCACTATGTATGCAAACACGAGCGTTCTTGGGAAATGCAATGACAAATTCTTAAATCCGGAATTTCGTCGACACAGAGCAAACAAATTTTAAGTGCAAAGAAAGTAAGATCCTTGGTCTCGGTTCGAAACAAGCGGAATCCTTAAAACAGCTTCGAACTCTTTCAACATTGCATTTGCATTTCAATTGAAACAAGAATTTACATCTGAAATGGTTGCCTCTAAGTATTTACGAGAAGAGCTAATCGAATCCCTCTGCGAGAGGCGTTACTGCTCCATAGAAGTGTGAAATTTGGAAGTAAAATTTCTAAGTAGTTTTTCAAACTAGAAAGATAGGAATTTTAATGCTGCGTCTGATATGTTGATTAGGCGAAAGCAACGAAACATTTCATGAAAGCATTAAGATTTCCCTAAATCCGAAAGTGAACAAAAAGAAATGAAAGAGGATCAGCGAACATTTTCTAGGTTAAAAAATATAATAAAAATAAAAACAATTAACACTCTCCTAGCAGTGCATTAGAAAGTAGAAAAGAATAAATTTATCAGAATTATGGACGCAAAAGCAAAATCGCACTGACAGAAATACTCTAAGCCATCGATTCCCAACTTTTTTGCACTCTGTACCCCTTGATTAATCGTTTTATTTTTGAGTACCTGCTCCCTTCTGTGGTATCCCCTTCCAACCATCCCTTAGCGCAAGAAATCTTTATTAATAACCCCAAAGGTAACCTTAGGTTCGTTTAAGAGTCAAACGACTCTAATGAATTGAATAAAATTTGTAGAGTTTATTTTTGTATTTACATTTTATTCCATTTTACTAATTTCTAAACATTGAACTAATTTCGCATTAACTTATGATGAAAGCTAGGAGTTGACTCAATTACTAAATATTAATCCACTTTCTCCTTTTTCGTATTTCGTGAATAGGCTTTCGGACTCGTACAATTTTGACTTTAATTTTTCATACGAACTTGGTAAAACAAAATTATAGAATACTGTTATGTTTATTGTGCTTGTGGCTATATTGTTGTGTTTTCCGCCCTTACCAAGATCATTTTCGCGTATCCCTAACTGGTCTTGCGTGTACCCACTGGAGTACGCGTACCATAGATTGGAAATGCTGCTCTAAGCCAATTGAAATTTTAATCAAATGAATTGTTCGTGCGCGCATCGGTCACTGTGACGTCATCAAAATTTTTAGTGATTTTAACCAACTTTGCATATCGACTGTGACTAAACCGTAATTCCAAATTATAAAATTATTATTGCAATATTTAATGTCAGCCTTTCTCTGTTAAATGAAACTTTACTTTCGAACGTCAACCTTTCTCTTGTTTCGTTGCGGAGCTATAAGCATTTAAAAATACCACGAAAAGTCATAAAATACCACGTAATTTTTTCCTTTCCCCACACACCATTAGAACAGTATGGAGAGACGTAAGTCTACGTCAAAAACGGAAGTTAAGTGCATGCTACGAAATAACAGCGGGAGTAAAAAATCTACCTTGGAGTAGATTTCTACAAAGAAAGCAATATTTTCTTATCATAAGTTTATTAGAGTTAAAACAACACGTGAATAAAGGATGCGATGAAATAATAAATTTGATTTTATAGCAATAGAACACATTGTTACAATCTGCGTTTAAAATGAATTTTGAAACGTTAATTATAGTTAGAGCAAAAATTGCACAACAATTAAATTGGTATCATTAAAAAGATAATGTTTTGCTCTTTAAGGTGATGTAAAAATAATTTTTGTATGATAAGTATTTCAGAATTTATTGGCGAAAAACATCTAGAAATAGCTTAATTTTCATTATTTATTTAAATAAATAAAAATCTAATTCGAATTTTAAAATAATTTTCACGAAGTTAGCTCTCTCTTGTGATAATCCATCACTGTGCCAAATTTGGTTGCCGTAAGTCCAACGGTGTGGGTGTGCATAAAGAACCAAAAAACGAACACTCAAACACACACACACATATTTTCCTCTTTTATATATGTAGATTTATCATATTATAGTGTATTCTGTATTATTGTTGCAATAAATTAATTTTTCTTTTATCTAAAATATTTTAACTTCCAATTTATTTGTGTCCTCCTTTTGTTGGAGGTAAAAAGTTGGTCACCGTACTATAATGTGAAATCTTCGTTCAAATCATAGACATTCAAACCATCGAACTGAAACTGGTCTACTGAAGCCAGATTTCTTTTGACTCATCGAAGTATCACAAAAAGTTCTTTTGTATAGTGCAAATTTGTTTCTAGATTAAAAATTAAATTTTCACATAAATGAGCACACGAGTAAAGCAGATTTCTAATACCAAAATCTTGCGTTGTTGGTTTTTAATATTAATGCTGTACATTAAATTACTTAACAATACATTTGGAGAAAACAGGTTTCGAGGTAACAAGTGATCTAATAGCTTCATTTTGAAATGGATTTCTAAAACGTTTCAGCTCATATTTTAGTATCTTATTTGTATATGGCAAAGTGTGAACTTAAATCATCTAGGAGCAAAACTTAGCCCCTCCCCCATTATTCCTCAAGCATCCATGTGGCTGTGACGGCATATGAAATGAACTCTGAGTAAAATTTATTATTGGAAATGCATGAATTTAATTATAACTCCAAGTCGCAGTCCATTAAAAATTGACACAAACCTACCTATTTCCTACCAATTCGCATAATTTTTAACCACCTATTAATTTATTATGACTTTAACCCTTCAGCAGGCACGCGTAGGCAGGAGATACTTATATTGTGTATCGTATTACATATATGTTTATTTTATAAGTTAAAGTTCATTTTTTTATTTAAATAATCTTTGTTTAGTATCGAGCTAATAAATGCAGAATACATAAATAAAAGTTTCAATTATTTTTCTAAAATAACACGATATAAATATGTAAAACATGCGCGATATTACTACCTCGTACATACGCACGACTGCTGGAAGGTTAAACCAACGAGAGTGTTCTTCGCTAGTCTTTCTCGTATACTAACAAAATGTATTGTCATTTTGCGCTTCATAGTACGGTGAAAGAAACGAAGTATGCATTTTGGTCGCCTTCCTTTGACTGATTGTATCCAAATTTAGACACAGGTCTACAATTATACTGTAAAGATTGCATACTAAATTTTATTCATCT
Source organism: Araneus ventricosus (assembly GCA_013235015.1). Classification (NCBI taxonomy): domain Eukaryota; kingdom Metazoa; phylum Arthropoda; class Arachnida; order Araneae; family Araneidae; genus Araneus; species Araneus ventricosus. The sequence goes on along the minus strand of BGPR01001813.1, from coordinate 75,629 downwards.
CAGTCTTTGTGTTTTTTTTAATTGTCGCGTCCACATTGACGCGAATATAAGAGAGACAGTCAACCCGTAGACTGATTTTGTCCAAAATTTGATACACATCCACAATTCTGGTGATGAAACCATTTGCTTCTAGATCTTAGAGTTTTGGATTCACATGACCACGGATGGTCAAACAGACAGACTTAACTTAGACGGATTTCATCCAAAATTTGATAAAAATCTACAATTTTGAAGTAAAGGCGACATACGAAATTTCATCTGTCTAGCTTTCTCCATTTTTGAGTTATCGTGTTCACAGACAGTCATGCATAATTCCAAAAACAGATTTTTCAGACTCAGAGTGGTCTAAAACGTGGAGATTCCTCAAAATCTCGAGTTCGAATTTTTTTGACGATTACAATACTTTCTCTTTGTATACTTCGTATACGAAAAACTAAAAAAACTTGTGCTTTGACTAAGTATCACAAATTCAGTGAAACAGGATTAACCCTCCGACTGCGTATCCCACTATTTCCGTGGATTGGAAGCAAGTCTATTTTCTGCTGCTATTTTATCCTGCGATTTTCCCAGGCTAATGTGTTTGCTTAGTACTTTCATAGCGTTGGATCATATTATACTAATAAAGCAATGCATATAAGTAACAACTCGCTTGGCTCAGCGGTATTTGAACACGTTTGCAAAAGTTGGATCTAAATAGTGATTTAAAATAATTGCACAGTCAGAGGGTTAAACCAGCGGGAATGGTCTCCCCTAAACTTTCTCGTGTACTTCCCCAAAAAGGTGCTGTTTCCTCTCCCTCCGGGTGGATAAAAAAAATTCGAACCTACTGTAACCCAGAATCCAATGACTATCGTAAGGTTTTTCATTGTAGATTATAGTGATTGTAAAATATTTAGGTGAAGAATCTTATTCAAAGAGATGCGTAGCTATTAAAACCCATCTAGCACACACTTCCACTCTTGCCGGCTCAAGGACAAAGTGACGTAATCCTTCGGCGTGCACAGAGATTGCTACAAGTACGCATGCGTATGGAGAATTGGATTAGAAAAATTAATTATGCAATTTGAACGCCCTTTTTTTAACCGATTGAAACGAAATTTGGGCGCAGATCTATAATTAATGTTAGCAACCATACCAATTTTTATTTATCTAAGCCAAAGGGTTTAGGAGATATAATTTTTACAAGAATGCGATTATACAGTCCGAAAGACAATCAACACTGGTCCAAAATTTGATACGGACCTACATTCATGATGATAAAACTGTGTACCAAATTTTATCCATCTAGCTATTCCAGTTTTTGAGTTATAGTGTTCACATGAACGCAGGCAGACAGACTTCCCGTAGACGGATTTTGTCCAAAATTGGATAGAAACATACAAATGATGTGTATGATGTACAAATGATGTCACATACCAAATTTCATCCCTGTATTTCTAATAGTTTTCGAGTTATCGTGTTCACAGACACACAGACAGACATAATTCCAAAATTGCGTTTTTCGAACTCAGGGAGGTCTAAAACGTGGAGATTCGTCAAAATCTCGAGTTCTAATTTTTTGACGATTACAATACTTTCTCTTCGTGTACGAGAAAGTAAAAAATGAAAAAACCTTAACTTATGAGCTAAATTTTGAAACAAGGGTTGCCAGTTAAAAGCAGAAGAAAAGAACAAAAAAAAAACATTAGAAGAGTTATTTAAGGAAAACACCATGCAATACATCAACAGACTGAACGAAACGTTTCTACACAAAAACAAGGATTTCTAAGATGCCATCCAATCATCTACATAATGAAGTATTCACAATTTTTTTAAAAAAATGAGAACGGTAAATGGAATTGCGTCCACTTGAGAAAAGTTAATACTGAAAGAGGAAAAATACGGCCGAATTTCAAAGCTAAAAGGATGCGTGATGTGAACAATAAAAAAGAAAAATTCCATTTCGAGCTTTAAAGATCGATGATTCCATATATCTTTTCTGGAATGAAATTTTCTTACGAGGAATTGAAAATTGGACCCTGCGTGCTGATAGTATCTCCAAAACTTGCGTCGCTGAAAAAATATTTTTTTTCCTGATTTTTAAGCGAAAGTGAAATTGGAAGCAATAATGAAAGTATCTGGGCTCGATAACTTATGATTTTTTTCCCCCTATTTGTTTTATTTCTTTACTTTAAGGTAGTGTGAAAGTAATTGATTGTTAATTTTCTAATCTCCTGATGTTGGGCTTCTTTTGATGCATTTTTACAGTTCTTCTCCGAGTATTTAGAAGTGCTTGAACCCATTTCTGTAACTGAAGCATACTTGAAATATCTAAGTTTCTTGGCATTTATTTATCAATTTCTATTTTTCATTTTATCTGTATGAAATTAATCAAATTCCGTCTATGCTGCTTTTAATACGCTTGGTTTTTCTCGTTCCAATTCGAAATTAAAAATTCCGAAAATATTTGGAGGGCCGCGATGGCCTAGTGGTAAGGTCACGACTTTGGGGCTGGAGGGCTCCAGGCTCGAAACCCGATTCCACTGAAGATCCGCCGTGTATAAGGGCTTGTTGCGTGTTATATCATAAGAAGGGGATCAAAGGTTCTCTCACTGGTGTGGAGCGGAAGTTTGGAGAGGGGGTGCCAGCTCAGGCATCGTCCTCGTCATCTGACCGCAGCTAAAATTTACGAGATCTGTCCCAAAATAGCCCTCGAGTTGCTTCAAAACGGGACGTTAATAAATCTAAACTAAACTAAACCAAAAGTATTAGGTCAGTGCAATAGAGTAAAATAACAACTACGACGTACACTTGTGTAATATTTAATTTTGTATGTCAGAGGTAAACTACCTTAACCCTTTGAGGACAGGTAACTCTTAAAACACTCAGATCAGGTTGGCGCACTTTATACGCCATCCCATTTTTTCCAACTCTGCGCTTATTTACTTATATAAAACTTTATTTTTCAAAGTGTAATAAGATTAGGGGTTTGAATGGATGGATCATATATACATTTGTGCCCGCATTTTAGCCGCTATCCTCTTCGTTAACTGGATTTCCGACACCCCAATCTCGAGATCGGTGAACTGCGGCGCACATTATATTCCGTACCTGTCCGCTAAGGATTAAGTAATGATTTTAGCATTCTTGTAGAAGAATCAAAAGAGGTTGCACAGCGCAATGTATTGCAACGCGCAGTATCTTTTTTGAGAGCGGTTGTCTTCTGCAATTTTCGGCCTATAACTATGAATCTTGTCCACCCATCCGGACGGAATAACGTAAGTACGATAAAAACATCAAAATCAGCACAATTTGACTTGAGATAATTTGCTTCGCATGTACAGACTTCACTCTCAACTGGAAGTAGTTAAGCTGTAGATAACCGATTCCAAAATACGCATTTTGAAATATAGCTATTTTCAAAAAACCGTTCCACAAAAAATTCTAATACTACATTTTTCAAATATTAAATATTGCATTATAAATAGAAGGTTCTGCAACCGATTATGGAGAATGTTAATGTTCAAATGATACGGAACAAATGAAACGCGGCACTTTAATTTTGTAATCCATCAAATATCTTGCAAGAAAAAAAAGTACGTGGTCTCACAACACCCCGAAAAGCACCATTTAATTAGATGCTAGTGGGCATGCGCATTTACGTTTGCAATGTGTTTGACATCATGTGAATTGCTTCTATTTTGAACGGCAGACGGTAGCGGCTTATGTACAGTTTTAAATATTAGACCAGAAAATTATGGTTGTTTATCCGAATGATTTATTCTCAATCGTGGCCCACAGGGGGGCACCACGAGTACGTGGATGAGAAGCCGCCGGATAAATAAGCGGGGTCTCACTTCCCTGGTGGGTAGAATAATAGCTGAGTCTTGCCCTCTGCCGGTGATAGTGCGTACCTCCTTCGGGAGGGGTCGGGCCCTGGCCGGTGATGGCTACTAGGACTCCAGCCTGAGCACTCGAGCTGTCGCAGCGATTGTCACTCAGCTGCACCGGACGACTTCGCGCCAAGTCGAGGTGATCTCGATATGAATTATCCTCAATCGTGACAAACTGAGAATGCACTAAACACATTGATTCTCTTATAATTTCATTGACATGAAATGAAAGAAACTCACGTGATTCTCATTTATTTCATTCAAGGCACAGTGGCGTAGCGACCGGGCTCCAGTTTTAGGGGAAGCGATGGAGTTAAAACATTACTACGCTTATGTCACTTTTTAAAAGCAAGATATGATGAAATGGTATAAAAATAACATTCTCCGGACACCATTTACTCTTGCTAAGCTATTAATGACGAGGGGGGTAAAAAAATACATCGTATTCTCCTCCGCCATTTACCCTCGCTACGCCACTGTCCATAGTAACAAATCATTAGAGCTCTTATGTCCCTTTTAACTGTATCGATACAGGACCGTCCCATACGTCCCTTCAAGCAAAAGACGATAGCCGTCCGAAACGTCTGGGAATGTCATTCTGAAATTTCCACCCCCTTTCGGTAAAGTGTGATTGATTTCACACCCGCGGCGCGTGCTTTCTTCGTTAGAGTGACTTGCCCAGATGTGTTTGGGGAAGAGAGGAGTTTTCTTACAATTCGGACAGTGCCAGCTGTCAATGTGGTTTTTGAGGGGGAAAGTGAATTTCTCTTATCTTTGATAGAGGAGCACGGACGTTCCCGTATTTTGAGGTACCTTTATTTCAATGCCTTAGGAATAAGAGGGTGGACGAATACTATGAGAGGGCGAAAAAGTGCCATGCTCCGGGAGCTGCTCACACAATCTAAACCACTAATGATAATGGGGCAAAAAAATCATATTATGACCTAGCCGCCACTTTCCCTTGCTACGACACTGTGGAAGCATGTACTTATTTAATTGTTCTTACAATTATAAAAAATATTAAACATTTGGCTATCATTGTTTGTTAGCCTTACAACTTTGCAGGTTGTGCTTCTACACAACCTGCAAAGCACCTGCACTGAAACAGTTTGTTAGTTCATTTTCTTCACAAAGGATTTGTTTGACAAATTAAACTTTTATTTAGGTCATAGCTGACCACGGAAACTTATTTTACCTACTGTGGGATATGTTTCAGTTACAGAAATGGATTCAAGCACTTCTAAATACTAGGAGAAGAACTGTAAAAATACAACAAAAGGAGCTCATCACCAGGAGATTAAAAAATTAACATTCAATTACTTTCACACTAGCTTAAATTAAAGAAATAAAACAAATAGGAAAAAAACACGAGTTATCGAGCCTAGTATTGTGAAGACTTTCATTATTGCTGCCAATTTCACTTTCGTTTAAAAAATGTGAATTTTTTTTTCAGTGGCTCGGAGGTACGGTTTTGATGAATCTTCAAGTTTTAGACCTCCCCGAGTTTGAAAACTAAGTTTTTGGAATCATGTCTGTTTGCCTACAAATGGGATCAATCAAAACCCCAAAGAGCAAGAAGAATTAAATTTAGTATGTGACCTTTCACAAAAATTGTAGATCCGTGTTCAAGTTTGAGCGAAATCCGTCAAAGGAAAGTCTGACTATCCATCTCCATGTGCATGTGGACCCGATAACTCAAGAATACAATGAGCATGCTCAATGAAATTCAGCATATAGTTTTATAACTAAAATTGTTGACCAGTGTCAGATTTTATATAAATGCGAATATTATAAAGAAAAGAATAGAGTACGCACATTTTGGAACTTTCCCCTTTGTCAGATTTTGTACAAAATCTGACAACGGGGAAAGTTCCAAAATGCATACTTGATTGTTTTTTTCTTTATAATATTCATAAATAATATATGCAGTTGTGCTGAACCAATTTGTTAATTTTCATTTTCTATCAAAGGATCTTATATTAATAGGCAAATATTTGCCTATTAGAACTAAATTATATATTAATAGGCAAAAATTTGAAATGTTTGAAATAAAAAAAACCCTACCTATCAGTCTTTACTAAAATTCCGCATATCTCTTTTCAGAGTATTTCCTTCATTTGGTAAAATTTTCTAGAGTTCTTTTTTAATATTTTTGAACTATTATTCACTTTCCTTCATAGAGAACAATAGAGAAGAGTTCAAAGTTTGTTACAAATCAAAAAGTACTCATCAGAAAGTTTTGAAATTTCATGGGAGACGATTAAATCCATTTCCTTCAAAGTGTGTAAATCTCAAGGTTCTGCTCCTTCATTTCAGCTCCTTGATTTTTGTAAATTTAGGAAGCCAAACTGGACCACTGTGCGATTGTGTAATAATGCATTCTTACTTTCTGTGTTTTCGATCATTTCCGAAGTTTCAAGTTGATTAATTGCTATAAATAACAACAGCGAGTAACTCAGAATTCCAAGCAACTACTTCATTAAATGATAAGTTTGGTGTCAATAAAACAGGTAGCCTTAGTTATAGCCTGGGAATATAGTCGCCTTTGTAGGAGGACGCCATTTTTTTTTGTTTGTTTGTTTGTCTTGACCGAATTGGATCGGCAATTTTTGTAGTCCATCTCCTGATGGCAATTCTACTTAATTTTTAAGCAGATGGAAACGAATTTTGGAATTAATATTTTTTTGAACTATGGGATAACAGCCTTTGTTGCTAAAAATCCCTAAACCTCGTATCTGTCGGAGATACAATTCAAGTCAAGTTATAGCCTGTTTAGAATGGGAGAAATTGCATTCAAAACCAAATGCAGCAATGGTATTTTTTCCCTAGAATTATTTGTATTAAATCCTTCGACATATGACAAAAAAATCGTTCAACGTGCTACTGCATTCTTTGCATGCTTAATTTCGTCTAGCGTCCAACCAATATTTTGTCATATTTAATAGACATGCAACATCGTACGTCCATTCGTTTAGAAAATTGCGTGATTGGGAGTCGTTGAATCGATTTGGTTGATGAAAAACTTTGAAAGTCCGTTCTTTAAAGCAAATATCTTTTGTTTTACATTTGACTTGACTAATTTGACTGACTTCATTTACTAATATTTATTTTTCAGTAGATACCTAATGACTTTATATGAAAAATTACTGTCCGACGAACAACTGTGTTCGGTTAAATATTGAAAACATTTTTTGATCATAAAGTGCGTCTATTTTTTATTTACTTTTTAACAACATATTATATATGTGCTGAAACTTTCGCAAATTTAATATTTTTTCGTCTGTTACAGATAAAAAAAATGCATTCTATAAAATATAAAAAGCTTGTGTAGGAAATTCTGTTTAATAAAGAAATTTTTTTGCTGTAGATTGAAACAGAAAAACATAAAATTGAGGTCGCTTTATTAAATAAAGAATAAATGTATGCCTTGTTAAAGAGAAAAGCTTTCGGAAAATATAATTATTCACATGGATTAGATGTTGAATTATTTTGCACAAAGGTATTATTTAAAAAGTAAATAATAATGCGCTAAATATAAGATTATTATCTTGAAAGTAGTTTCAATAGATTATTAATATCATTAAATTATATGGATTAGCACAATAGTTTTAGAGGTTATTTATTTGGGCATAATTAGGCAATAAATAAAAAAAATTACTTTGGTTATATTAACGTCCCGTTTTGAAGCTTCTATTTTGGGACGGACCTCGGACGTGAAGGGCTATTTTCGGATGGACCTCGTAGTTTTGAACCGCGGTCAGATAACAGCAATAAATGAAAAATATGCTATAATGATTTCAATAAATTTCTATCTCGTCTTTAATAATGCTTTAGAAATATGTACTCCGAGGATTTGACGGTTTGCGTTGTATCTGGTATAGGTACAGAAAAAGACCTATCATTAAAGAGAACCACAAGTTATTGCGTTGTTCGGAAAGTGTCCTTTGTTTCCCGATAGCTTGCACTGTTCATTGTAAGAAATGTTATTATTAACCTTTGAATATAGATATTTGCTGAAAGATGGTGACTTCGCCAATATTTGTGTCTCTTCACCATCAGCATTGGTTTAAGTTTATTTATTTGGTGCCAGGGTAAATAATGAGAACGAACAAGTGCTTTTTTTTTGGCATTTAATGCTCTTTTACGACCTCAAAGGCAAGAACGCTTTTTAAGTCGAGAAAAGATAAGTGCTGTTTACGGAGACAATACTGTAAGTGAACGAAGTGTACACAAATGGTTTGTGAAATGCATTGAAACAAATTTTCCGTTTAACATTCGAGCGGGCGCGCGTATGCAGAAGATACTTATATTGAGCATCGTATTACATATTTATATTCTGTTGTTTAACAAAAATAAATGGTAAATGGTATTTATATAATCTGTATTTATTAGCTTTACACTAAACAAAGATTATATAAATGAAAATTGCATTTAAATTTATAAAAGAACGACATAAGTACGATGCACAATATAAGTATCTCATGCATACGCGAGGCTGCTGGAAGGTTAAGGCCAACAACATGCAGGTAGGCCATCCACGATTGATGACGAACAATTCTAGCACTGATCCAAAATCAACATATTACCACTTGTTAAATAGTAGAGAGACTCAAAGAGTCGAAGTTAACCATTTATAAGCATTGGATCCGAATTTAGGTTAGTCTCCAAGGTTAGTTAGGTTAGAATCAAGGTTAGTCTCCTTAGTGTTTGGGTATCTCACAGTTTAAGAGAAAACTTGAAATGGGCCGTTTATCTGCTTCGGATTTATTACTCAAACAAAACGAAAACGATTCATTTTTGGATTGGATAATAACGGGTGCTTAGAAATATAGATGATTACCGTATTCAGAAACCCACCGAGCTTCAGCTCATGCTTCAGGCGGAGTTGATTTGTCCAAAATAGGGGTAAAGTGAGAAATGGAGGAGGGGGGATTTTTACATTTTACTTAGCGTGATCTAACTAAGAATCCCGGAAATGCACTCATCTTACTCATTGCCTGTCGCCGGAGTAAAGTCGTCAAAAAGTGCTAGGCTTGGCATTTTTAAACCATCAGTAGATCGTCTACAGCAATGTTGAGCAAAAAAGCGCATGATGTTAGTCGAGTGAGCCGCCATTAACCATGGTATCGGAATGACATTGCCAATTAGAAGAGGCAGCCACCTAACCAAACAATTAATTCAGTTAATATAGTACCCATATAAAAATAATTTGAAGCAAGCCATTGAGCAGAAGTGGCCAGAACTGGCCAATCTTAAAGGTGTGGTCTATCACCAAACCTATTGCTATTGTGATTATGCATTTCATCTGATGTATCCTTTTCTTTTACTCACTTCGCTGGCAAACCTGTAGCGAATACCCTTCGCATTTCCGACCCCATGTTTTATTGCGAAAATGACTTCTTTCTCCATTCCTGACCTATCCTGTCATTTTTGCCACATATTTTTGAAACACCCTGTATAAAAAAGCGTAAGAAGCTTTGCTTCTGTCGTGCGTCCACTCACCGACACACCTATCTTTTTTTTCTTCTTTTAACGATAAACCAGGAATGCCTTATGAAGGTGGGGGAATGAAACTTTAGAAAAGATGTTAAGTCATCATTAAATAAAATGGTGCATATATTATTGAATAAACTTCATTATTAGTACACAAAAATTCTTTCCGATTGCCCCTCGCGAAAAAAGGGAGATCTTCCGAACAATCCAATAATTCGCGAAAAAATACAAAATGGAAAATTAAAACATTTGCTTCACGAATGTTACATTGGAAATGGCTTTAATTTACAAAATTTGCCGTTTGCAAAAATGACACACATCTATGGCATTCAAAATATGTAAATACTGTTACAGTCATGGAAAGTCGCTTCCCAGCAATGCAAGTCTTATGGTTGGGAAGAGAGTTTTACAAGGTGAAGAATGGAGTGACCTCAGCGACTCTTGTGGCACGCATGACCTTGGCGACAAACTTGGCGATCATTTTGGCGACTTGGCGACAAATAGATGATTCCCGAAAATGCAACCCTTTTCTCGATATTTCTATTAGGGGCCGATATCCAGGTTTTTCCTGAAAATTCTATGTGACGTCACAGCCTATCGGGGAGAGTATATAAGACCACGTTTGGATCACAGCAGCGTCTTTGATCGACTGGTTACTTCACTTTGAAGCGTGAACGTCTTCGGAGTTCTATCCGCTATGTGAGCTGGTAAGCTGAGCTGTTATTGTCGTTACTAGTTATTTGCTGCCTGTTTGTGCTGTTAGATATCAAAGTGCTGAACTGTCTTTACCTGTGAATTGTTGTCTATTTGCATTGGTAATCTGTGCAAGGACTATTGTTTCCTGTACCTGTGCTACGTGTTTTCCTGCATATTTGTAAATAAACCTTCATTCTCCATTATCTTGCTTGTTGGACTGTTTACACCATACACCCACGGTAAGATTTTGTGCAACAATACCATTATTACCGCTGAGCCAAACGTTAAAGCCTTCAATCTTTTCGCAGATTGCAACTGAACCAAGATGTTTCACTTCTGTTCTTTTAAATTGGTACAGGATTAGATATTTCTGTTGTTTCCTAGAAGAACGTGCAACTTCATTTCTTTCACTGGATAATTAAATTTTCTTTTTCTTTCTGGACCTTTCTTATGTTCTCGAATTTCACACAAAACTGATAAACGTTGCTAAATGATGCCACATTTCACTCAGTTCTTTGGTGGTACTCTGAGTTCACTTAGTAAGCTCTGGCAGATATATAATTAATTCTAAAGCTTAGAAAAAACAATACATTTTTCTACTGCAATAGAAAATAATGTGTTCTATAGTGCCATGATAGGTTTGACCCAAGGATAAAATAACTTGTATTCACCGATTTAAAAGCAAATAGATGAATGGAAAAATTATTTGAAGCAAAAATTCCATTTAGGTAAATAATATTTACGGATGAATTAAAACAGATATTTACAAAATTTCGCAATATTCATCATTTCATTTTGCATTGGCAGTTCCCTTTTTTATACATTTTATTGCATTTTTTCATTGCATTTATTGTGGATTTCCGTTTTTATTCTGTGTACAGTCAAGGGAATTGCTTAATCAATGAATTCAGAAATTATCTTTAAAATTTGCTGTTTTGGTCCGCAGCAAAATGATCGATGTTATAAATATTACATGTTTTCATGTAATTACATGAAATATTACATGAAAACATGTAATATTTGTAACGAATAAAAAAATATTTGTAGAATTATTAAAATATTTTAGGAAAAGAGATGAATTAGATTTTAAAAAATTGGCCATAGAAGAAATTAATCTAAAAATATCGCTTGGCCGTAAAATTGTAACAATATGAAACTTGTTAATAAGCATGTAAATAATATAATTAAAGTAATTAAATTTTTGTTATTTATAGTTCCTAATTAGCTGGAATTTAAGTTATGACGTAATTGATAAGTGTTCATGGGTATTTAGCAAATTCTAACCACTTTACAATTCAATATAACTATTCAAAGATATAAGTTTTAAAAATATCAATTTGTGTACAACCCCTCACCTTTTAGTTTCTCTTCGATAGGAGCTAAAATTCTTCTCGTTATAATTCCGATATATTTCTGAATATTAAAGATTTTAAACTTAATATTTTATATAAGTTGCCCTATATACACTATATGCCCGAAAGTATCCGGACACTTGCAAATTTTCACATTTTTTAGAATTTCTCCGGAAAAGATTAACTGACTGCTCTTAAACTTCGATCATGTGAAAAATAGACTGCAACTCACATTTTACATTGAAGATGCGTTCCTGAGGGCAATTAGGGAACTGTCTACAAACTGATGAAGACAAAAAGACTTTTTCCGCCCACCACGCTTCACAGAATACTGATAACAAGATGAAACTTTCAGAAATGGCTATGTTTAATGTGCATAATATTTACAAGAATTTTCGTAAACTCAACACAAATATTTGGGAAGATATAAAAGTTTTCTTAAAAAGTCTCAAATTTTCCCGCCTGTTTTTTGCTTATAATATACACAGTTTATTGTTATATTATACAAAACTTACAGATAAAATGACAATATATTACAGAATCATTGTGTAAAATGTGGGGGGGGGGGGAATTTTCAATCTAATAGGAAATATGAGCATTTTTAGTAAATAATTGTTTACCGCGTATGCGCGAAACATAGCATTAATTTTTCTTTCACAACTTTAAAGCCAGATATATAAGGAAACTTTCATAAAAAATTCAGTTCAATATCATTAGTATTCAGAAAGATATTGGCATTACAACGAGCAGAATTTTAGCTCCTATCGAAGAGAAGCTAAAAGATGAGGGGTTGTACACAAATTGATATTATTTTTTAAACTTATATCTTTGAATAGTCATATTGAATTGTAAAGTGGTTATAATTTGCTGAATACCAGTGAACACTTATCAATTACGTGCATAACTTAACTTCCAGCTAATTAGGCACTATAAATAACAAAAATTTTATTACTTTAATTATATTATCTACATGATTATTAACAAGTTACATATTGTTACAATTTTACGGCCCAACGATATTTTTAAATACATTTCTTTTATGGCCAAACGAATTTTTTTATCTAATTAAATTCTTTTCTTAAAATATTTTAATAATTCTACAAATATACTTTTTTATTCGTTACAAATATTACAAGTGTCCATGGGTATTTCGAAAATTTCTAACCACTATACAATTCAATATAACTCTTCTAAGATATAAGTTTAAAAAATATCAATTTCTGTGCAACCCTTCATCTTTTGGCTTCTCTTCGCCTATCTCTTCGATAGGAGTTAAAAATGTGATCGTTGTATCCTGTTGTGACCTGTATCTTTCTTAATACTACTGACATTGAACTGAATTTTTGATATTAATTGCCCTATATATCTGGCTTTAAAGTTGAAAAATAAAAATTATGGTATATTTCGCGCTGCGCAGTAAACAATTATTTACTAAAAATGCTCATGTTTCCTGTTATATTGAAATTTTTTCCCCGCGTTTTTACACAATGCTTCTGTAATATATTGTCATTTTGTCTGTTATCGATGTTTTTCAGTGTAACTTAGTAAAATGTGGATATTATTATCTTTACGAATCTTGTATTGGATTTCAATACTGCAAAAATAATATAAATCTTAAAGGTGTCTCGCAAAACATTCAAAGAGGAATAAAAATTTAACCCTTTTCAAAATTATTCTAGTAGACAATCTTTCCCAAGTAGTACATAATATATCATACAATATCTTAAAATTTGAAGAAGTAATATTATACAATATTTTTCCCAATATTGAAACATTGCAAAACGTAAGAATTTAATAATATCATATAATATTATAGTCATAATATTGTTCAATGTTATATATATATATATATATATATACATGTGATTTACTGTTGCGAATCTTGTATTAGATTTTCAATAATGCAATTATGAATGTTAAAGGCGTCTCGAAATACTTTGAAAGAGGAATAAACAAATTTTAAAGTTATTCCATTAGGCAATCTATAAAGAGTTACAATGAACTATCCGCTCGTTATTTTACAGAAAACTCTATTCCGCATTTTACATTTAATTGAAATTTTATTGTTCATAAACAAAATCAAACCCAAAAAGGTAAATAATTTCGAAAAAATAATAACTCTTCTTAATTTCTAATACTTTTAAAACCCTTCAAACATATTATTATAATTATATACATATTATTAAATCTTATTGCCTTAATTTAATCAATTAGCAAACATTATATAAGAGCTAAAATTGCTTCCTCTTTGACTTCAAATTTCATTTTTATCTCGAAATCGTAAAGATAAAAGATAATTTAATTCAAAATATTATTCAGATTAAATGTGAATATGCGTGAAATTCCCTAGAGATCCGAACTCTGTAATTACATTTAATTATCATCATTTACGCTCACCACAAGTTCCGTTAGTCCAGTGGTAAGATACGTGATAGGTATTCAAGAGTTCCAGGTTTCAAAGCTCGTTATAAGCGGAGATGTTCATAAAATAACAAGATCCTATCCAGAAGTTTAGTACGTAGAAATAAAATATAATTTATTTTCCCATGCTTCTAAAATTATTTTTTAAAATATTCAGTATTTTGTTATATTATGAAATATTATATATTATTATACAATATTATATAATATTATTCAGTATAGTTTAATATTATTTAATATGACATTATCCAATATTATGAAAAAAAACATTGTACAATATTGAAAAAGTCTTACGTTTAACACTGTTTCAATACTAGGGAAAAATATTGTATAATATTACTTTTCAGAATTTTACGATATTATACAATATTATGTGCTACTTAGGTAGTACAGAGTAATGTTACATAGCCCATTTAGCAATTTTAGTTTGCAACAAAGTTGCAGAAGTCTTGCTCTTCAAATCTGCAAGCTTGCAGCAAGTTTGACACGCCAAGACCGAAAGTTCATAACAAGTTATCGCAAACGACGAAGTCACTATGCGTCAAACTTGCTGTAAATTTGTCGTGCAAGTTCATTGCAAACTAGTTGAAAAAAATAGCTTCCCGTACGGGATATATTCCCCCCCCCCTTTTTCAAAACTTTTCTTACGGAGGGATCCCCTTTTTTCCCTTTTCTTATTATTGCGGAATAGGACGGTGAGATTGCCTTCCCCCATTTTTCCGCCCTCTTCTTCTGACAGCACACTGCGTTATTTTTAAAGGGACTTACTTTTACGATGCGAGGGAATGTAGAAGGTAGCGCGATTCGAACCCAGATAGTATACACACTTGCAGCAAGTTTGATTTTTCTTGATATTATCTCGTCATGACAAGCTTGATGTGGCAATTTTGCAGCGAACTTCCTGCAAAGTAACAAAGCATAATCGACCAGCCCACTTGCAAAACAAGTTTGCTGTGAAGTTGCTGTGACAAACTTCACACCACGATTGCAAAACAAGTTTGCTGCAAAGATGATACAGCACACTTACAGATAATCTTTATCTCTGTTTAAAAAAAACATCCGATTTTAATAGCATCTCCTTTTCTTATTAATTCAATAAATCAATGATAATTTGCAAAAAAACTTTTTTATAAAAAAAATTTGAAATATTTTCCATATTTTTACTAAACTCGCATTTTAAAGAAAACTATATCGCCTTTTTTTTAATGTTGAAATTTTAACGTTCATAAACAAAATTAAACTTAAAAAAATAGTCAATGTTTGTTGAAAAATAATAACTTACATTTTGTCCCATTTTAAAAATAATTACTTTTTTCTTTTAGCGCAATCTATCTTCTCTTCTCAGAGTCTAGCTGGCTGAGTGGTTAAGATGACAGGTTTAGGAAGCTGGATGGCGGGGGTTCGAATCCGAGGTTGTCTTCATACTCTGTTTTTGCTATAGTTTGCAGTGAGTTTGACGCCTCAAGCTTGCGATAAGTTTGACGCGTGTTGACTGACTAGTTTGGGTTAACTTGTTTCAAGCTTGCACCCTTGCAGTGTCAAACTTGCTGCAAGCTTGCAGATTTGCAGAGCAAGATTACTGCAACTTCGCTGAAAACTATAATTGCTATCTGGGTCTTGTCATGGCAAACTTGATGCTACAAAGTAACATAGCCTAATCGACCACCCTCCTTGCGAAACAAGTTTTCAGTGAAGTTGACACGGAAAACTTGACAACATGACACAATGAAAAAGCGAAAATTCCGTCCTTCCCTGCTCTGTTGGAGTCCCAATTGGTATTGTGGTTAGCATGGTTCCCAGATAGCGATTTTAGTTTGCAGCAATCTTGCTCTGCAAATCTATAAGCTTGTAGCAAGTTTGACATGGCAAGGGTACAAGCTTGAAACAAGTTAACACAAATTAGTTAATCATCACGCGTCAAACTTATCACAAGCTTGCCGCGTCAAACTCACTGCAAACTATAGAAAAAACAGAGTATGAAGGCAACCTCGGATTCGAACCCCGGACATCCCGCTTCCTAAACCTGTCATCATAATCACTCAGCCAGCTAGTCTCTGAGAGGAGAAGATAGATTACGCTAATAGAAAAAAGTATACTTTTAAAATGGGACAAAATGTAAGTTATTATTTTTCAACAAACATTGACTGTTTTTTTAAATTTAATTTTGTTTATGAACGTTAAAATTTCAACATTAAGAAAAAGGCGATATAATTTTCTTGAAAGTGCGAGTTTAGTAAAAAGATGGAAAATATTTCAAATTTTTTTTTATAAAAAAGTTAGTTTTTTTACAAATTATCATTGATTTATTGAATTAATAAAAAAAGGACGGTCTCGGAGATGCTATTAAAAATCGGATGTTTTTTAAAACAGAGACAAAGATTATCTGTAAGTGTGCTGTATCATCTTTGCAGCAAACTTGCTTTGCAATCGTAGTGTGAAGTTTGTCACAGCAACTTCACAGCAAACTTGTTTTGCAACTGGAGGAACTTACTTTGCAGGAAGTTTGGTGCAAAGTTGCCACATCAAGTTTGTAATGATAAACTGATATCAAGAAAAATCAAACCTTCTGCAAATGTGCATGCTATCTGCAGGAATGGCGCTAGAGTTTGCCCGACGGGAGGGCCGATTTGCCTGACAGGGGGGATAAGTGTAAGGAAATCGGTCTCAAATTTTCGCCAGATTATTATGTATCAACTACAGTTGAATACCCCGTACAAAAATTTCCCCGACGAGGGGGCACAGCATCCCCGACAGGGGGGCCTGGCCCCCGGTCCCCCCTAGCTATCTGTGAGAAAACTCAAGGTGTAATGAATCCCATATGCTTCCTTGATTTCTATTCTTGCATCTAAATACGATATACCAGCATGACACTGTGTATGTACATACATTTATCATCAACAGTGAGCCTGAAAGATAAGATTTAGGTTTTCATGCGAGACGTATGCTTGTCATTAAACTGTTTTGTCTCGAATTGAGGAAGAAATTTTGAAAACATTGTTTCGAATTGAAGACTTCATATCCCAGATAGCAATTTTAGTTTCCTAGACTTGCGACTTGCACTGCAAATCTGCAAGCTTTCTGCAAATTTGTCACGACAAGTGTGCAAGTGTGAAACAAGCTTGCAGCAAGTTAACGCAAGCCTCGAAGTCACCATAGGACGAACTTGCAGCAAGCTTGCATTGCAAACTCACTGCAAATTATAGCAAAAGCAGAGTACGAATACAACCAGGATAGAACTCGCGACCTAGCGCTCGGGAAGCGGGCGCTCTAAACATTCGACCAGTTAAACTCTGAGAGGAGAAGATAGATTTCGCTAATACAACGTTCGATTCGATTCGCATACGATTTATTTTAAACTATTTTCTTGATTTCGTTAATTTTTTGAGTTGCGAATATGATTTGAAGTCAAAGAGAGAGCGATTTTCGCTAATAACTAGGTTTTGTTAGTAGAATAAATTATGCAATTAGAGTTCAAAAGTAATTACTTTAAAATGGGACAAAATGTATAAGTTTATTTTTCAACAAACATTGACTGTTTTTTCGGTTTAATTTTGTTTATGAACGTTAAAATTTCAACATTAAGAAAAAAGCGATATAGTTTTTTTTAAAGTGCGAATTTAGTAAAAAGATGGAAAATATTTCAAATTTTTTTTTTTTAAAAATTTAGTTTTTTTACAAATTATCATTAATTTATTGAATTAATAAAAGGAAGGACGGTCTAGGAAATGCTATTAAAAATCAGATGTTTTTAAAACAGAGACAAAGATAATTATCTGTTTGTGCTATCTTTGCATCACGCTTGTTTTGCAAAATTGCTGCAAGCTTGCAATGCAAGCGAGGTGGCTCTGTTTGTCACGGCGAAATTGCAGCAAATGGGTTTTGCAAGAGAGGGTGGCGCTAGTTGTCACGGTGAACTTGCCACAAGTTTGACGCTTCAAATTTGCTATGACAAGGCAATATCAAGTCAAAATCAAACTTGCTGCAAACTTACGTGCTATCTGGGATAGGAGTTGGCCTCACCATCCACACCTGTGCTGTTAACCTGCAATATCTTTGTTCGTACGATGCGACACTTACGTTAAACAGTAATTCCTCCTTTGTATGCTGCTTTCTTCCGCGCAGTTTGAGCAATGGTCGAGTTTTTTTATTTGTTTGCTTACATTAAAGTACTGGGACTACGTAATTCCGGTGTAATACGAAGTTGACGGAATCTTCAGAGCGGGCGCCCAACATACCAACGGATTTTGAAATGATTTGAAAAAAAGGTTTTTGGGATTTTCAGCAACAAAGGCTATTATCCCCTATTCATACCAAAGTTCTTTTTAATCCCTAATCAAAAAAGAGATGAAAACTGCCATCAAAAGACGGGCTAAAATTATTACCGATCTGATTCGGTCAAGAGAAAAAAAATGGTACCCTCCGAGGAAGGCCTCCATATTCTTTTTTTCACCAACAGATAAAAGGGGTCTATTCTGGTATCCCCGGTTGGGTTGGGAGTAGTGATGTGTCAGATTCGTTC
>BGPR01001813.1:0-53973 GCA_013235015.1 Araneus ventricosus | reverse complement strand
TGTCCTGCAATTTAAATGACATCTATAGTTTGCTCGAAATTCTTAGAAGTACTATCTAACTGACAGGAATTTATCTGAAAAATTATATTTTGTTAATATAGAATTAACAGATTTTAACAGCAGTGGATCTTTGATAACTACAAGAATTGTTTATATTCCTGATGATGATTAAAAGATTTTTTATTGTATGGAGCCTCAATTCTGAGTGAGTTATATTTAATTAGAAAGAATCTGAGTTCAAATTTCATTATTGAACGCTTCAGCATATACTGCTCAAAAATTAAATGAATCTCATGGGAAATCTAACCAGAATAGAAATCAAAGCTTCTCAAAAATACTGAAGGTTCCAGCAAAGTTTCAGTTAAAATCTACTAACGATATTTTAAATAATTACAGAAATATTAATTGAAAATATAATTAGTTAATTAAAATTAATTATTAAAAGATCATCAATATAATTTACATTATCTAATTATATATTAATCAAAATTATTCTAAAATTACTATAATAATTCTCCTGATAGCATTTAGTTTGCAGCAAGGTTGCCACAAATTTGTCATGACAAGAGTGCAAGTTTGCACAAATTGTCATGATGTACAAAGGTCGTGCAGCAAGTTAACTGAAGCTGGTCACCATGAAAGAACTGCAGCATAGCTCTGCCAGAAGCTTACCGTAAAGCTATTGCAATATAGCAAAACAGAGTAGAATCACAACCCTGGATAGAACTCGACCTGCCAGTCCTGAAGGGACGCTAACCATTGAGCCAGTTGAACTCTGAGAGAGGAAGATAGATTTCATACATCGTCTGATCTGATTGCATACGATTTATTTTAACTATTTTCTTCTGATTCATTAATTTTTGGTTGAGAATATGATTCAAGTCAAAAAGAGAGCAATTTCGCTAATAACTACGTTTGCTAGTAGAATAATATGAAATTAGAGTTCAAAGTAATTACTGTAAACAGGACAAAATGTCTAGTTATTATTGTTCAACAAACACTGACTGTTTTAGATTTAATTTTGTTTGTAAACGTTAAAATTTCAACATTAAGAAAAGGAGATATAGTTTTCTTTAAAGTGAGAGTGATTGTTTTAGTAAAGATGGAAAATGTTTCAAAAAAATTTTTTTATAAAAAATTCATTTTTCTACAAATTATCAATGATATTGAATTAATAAAAAAGAATTACGGTCAGGAGATGCTATTAAAAAATCGGATGTTTTTAAAACAGAGACAAAGATAATTATCTCTTTAGCTATCTTTGCAGGAAGTTGTTTTGCAAAATTGAGCAAGTTTGTTGCAAAGGAGGTGGCGCTATTTGTCACATCGAACTGCACAAGTTCTATTCAAGTTTGAGCTGAAATTTTGCCTGACAAGTCAAAATCAAACATTGCAAACTTACGTGCTATCTGCAATTATCTAATTATAATTATTAATCAAATTATTCACAATTAATCAGTATAATTAATTATCTAAGAAAATTATAATTTTATAATTATGATTCATAAATATAATTAAAAATAAAGTTCTACAAAAGATTATTACAGTAATTATCGGCGATAATCCATCTACGGTCTCCGAAACGGAACGAATCTCGCAAATCCGGAACTCAAACGGACTCTGATCGAACTGATTCCACCAAAGGAACGAATCGACACATCACTGGGCAGCAAATACGTACCCTTCGAACGAAGCAGAATCACGTGCATTCGTGGCTTGGTCGGTCGAACGTCGTGTTATGAGCAGCAGGCATAGTCGTTGCAAGATAATTTTTTGAAAATTTTAATTTCGGATATTCTCTTTAAAAAGTTATTTTATAATATATATTCAGCATTTTATTTTATTTTACTTTTTATTTCCAAACCTGATTTATTATTAGATAAATTTTAAATAATTCCTTAAACTTATTAGTTCCCCCATACTTATATATAAGTTAGAATAGGAATTATTTAAAATCTATCTAATAATAAATCATGTTTGGAAATAAAGAGTAAAATAAAATAAAATACTGAATATATATTATAAAATAACTTTATAAAGAAAATATCCGAAATTAAAATTTTCAAAACTTTTGTCCTGCAACGACAACTGCCCGCGACTCGAACCCATGTCAGCAGGTTTCGAAACAGGGCATTATACCGACCTCGCCACGTAAGCGTGTGCTGAGGATGGCATACTTAAATGAAGTGTTCAAAACCAAAAGATATATAAAAAAAATTCGACGTAATGTATTCGACGTATGTGAGTAATTCTTTAAATTACTCCCATGGACAAATATTATTTCTTAATAATTTTTAAAATGCGTGCCTATTTGTTGACTTATCTTAAACTTTTATACCAAAAATTCTTGACTGTTTGAAAAAGTACAGACTCAAATTTTTCTCTTAAATAGTATTTATCAAATCTATTAATTTCAATGTACCGAGATTCAACAAAGGAAACTATTTTTGATATTGAAATCTTGAATTAAAAGCAAAAAATTATAATTATTTTTAATTATAATTATTATGAATTCTTTTTACTTGCATCTTTTTTTCAATAGCATCTCTTTTTCTGAAGCAATATCAACAGAATCATTGGCAAAACCAACTATTCTATTGGTTCCTTTGTCTTTGTAAACAACCTCAGAAATCTATCTGTATGCACAGCGTCAACCGAATCTTACCATCTTCTCCTGCTCCTCGCAAAGAAACTTATCTGAATCATCCATGACCCCAAATGATTTATCGTCCATTTCAGAACGAAGCAAATCCTCTTCCAAAATTATGGGTCCGAATCAGTGATTCTGAATCGGAATCAGTAATTCTGAATCCGCGGAATGAGAGTGAATCCGATTCCGCGGATTCGTTTTTTTGGTCGGAATCGAATCCGATCGTTCCTTTTGAGGATCCGGATCCTTGTTTTCGTTTGGAGTGAACGGCACATCACTGGTTGGGAGTTGGGTTGGGTTCCGCCCCTCACCCCCCCCCCCCCCCCAACCCCCCAACCCAACCGGGGGTACCAGAATAGACCCCCCAAAGTCAAGGTTTTTAATGGGAATAAACAAACCAGAAAAATCGTCCATAGTATTTAAACGATAAATTTTCAATCTGAAAGATTCAAAAACGAAAAGTAATGTCGATTCGTCTTAATTCTGAGCTGTCTGATCAAATTTTGTTCATCGTTTTGCTTTTAGCAACAAAGTTCTATAACTGTGCTTTTGCTTACTTCCGGTCACAGGGAATACAACTAAACTCTGAAGTATTTATATGTTTTGTTTACAAAAATATAACGAAAGTTATCAGCTGAGTGGTTAGATTTAATAAAATAATTTACAAAAATGTTTTCATTTTTAAAATTCTGCATTTCTTAAATGATTTTATCAACGTTTTGAATGTTGCGAAGTGTATATATTGCACAGATTGTTTTGAAACATAATTGATTTTTATTTTTATGACTTAGTTTTGATTTGAAAGCAAATCGTATTACAATAATGAATAAATAATGAAATAAAATCATTTAAATAATGAAATGAATTTGCCGTTAACTATTGTCGTGTCTGTTATTATTTTTCTCTTATATTTTAGCACATTTTTATGGCACCTTAACATATTCTCTTCTAATTAATTTTAAGTATTATTCTTGTGCTGCCAAATTTCCGTTAATGCGAAAATGAAAAAGAAAAAAAAAATGTTTTTTGAATTCGCGTCTCAGTAATGATTTTAAAGAATGACTAATTGAAAATTTGAACTATCCAACAGAATATGCAATTTTAAATCTAAGTTGTTAATGTTGGTTCCAATTTGTTTCGTGAGGTCGTTTAATTTTGTTTTGTATATGTTACTTAGATATTGGTTGCCAAAGTGATAAAAAACTTGTGCATACTACTCTATAATTTTTATAATCAAGCTGTAATGTAATTTTAATGTTTTTTATAAATCAAATGATTTTGATTCTTGGTTTTAAGGTTTTTAAATTTAATATCATGTCGAATGTAAATAAAGTTATATTTTATATTATCTTGTTTCTGTTTTGAAAAGATTTACTACTTCATAATACTATAAGCAAATGGCTGTCACTGTTTTTCATATGAAATTACTTAAAATAAATTATTTCTACAATCTTTTTTTTTGTTCTGGTTTTTTAAACGTATTTTCTACATCTTGAGAAGTTTGCATTTATTTGAATATTTCTGTTTACACTATTAAGTGAAGGTCTCTCTCACATGTTGGGCTGTTTTTATATGGAAAAGTAATAGAATCCATATAGAAAGCAAGTGCAAAGAAGGTTTGATAATTACTTGTCAATAATACCCAAGTTTGAAGGCATGAATGAAGAACATCTAAATTCTTCATATGGTTCAACTATAGATGCAAATTTGTTCATTAGCAATCAGTATTTGGAAAGGGTAGAATAGGGACAATTATCAGGTCTACCAAATATTCCTTTCTTAGTCTAATTTCCAGAATGAATAACAGGGTGGGACAGGTTTACTGTTAATTATATAATATGTGTTTTGCTATTTATAACACTGCTTAATTTTTCCATTCTCTTATTATTACCATGTTAAAATACAGTAAAAATGAGGGTATTTTTTTCTCATTGCTTATTCTGATAACTATAATTTCAGTTCCACCTCTCCTCTTAAAAGTCAATACAAATTGTAATTTTCTCTGAGCCATTTTAAAATAGCTATAATATAAAATATGTATTTTTTAATAATAGAAAATCTCATCAAAACTTGCAGAAATCATCTGACGTTGGCAACGCTGCCAATGTTTTAGTGCAGTGGTCGATAAACTCATTGGTCAAAAGAGCCAAATTCTTTTCCAAAACCATGTTTATAGGAGTCGGTTTAAACTAGCTACTAACATTAAATGAAACTAGATATTAACATAGCCGAAATTGATTCGTAACAGAGCCACTATTTGCCGACCTCTGTTTCAGTGTTTCAATTTCTAGGTATTTAATTTAAATTACATATGTTTCGATTTACTGTATATCTAGTGATGTAACATTTGTGGTTTCTTTTTTTTAAATTTTCTGTTCACTAATATATGAAATAATTTAGAAATTATAATCCTCTCGTTATAATATGTATAAATTTTCTTCTTTTAATAGGCTTTGAAGAAAGTGTTTTGAATCATGGTTTTTCCACGCAACTTCAAGCAAGTTTCAATAGATCCTTTTCATCTTCTAAAACAAATTTTCAAAATATTTATAAAGACAATGCATTAACTTCTTATGTTTGTAATATTTGTAAAAAAGCTTTCTCTCAAAAGGGAAATTTGAAAATTCATATGAGAATACATACAGGTGAAAAACCATTTAAGTGTCTCCTGTGTGGAAAAGGTTTTGCCCATAAATCAAATATGAAAATTCATCTATTAACTCACAGCAAATAATTGTTCATATTATAATCATCATACAACAAATATTGGTTGATGTTTTTTAGGTATTAGTGATATTACATATTCAGAATTACTGGAATGAGCTATAACTATATATATATTAGAAACAATGTAAAGAAATGTTTGTTGAACCTTTTAGTCACTTGATGAATAATGGTAACATAAAATTTTGAAGTAGCTCAAGACATACAAAAATTTATATCACAATTTTTTCTTTTTTATCTAAATAAGCAGTTCATTTTACATTTAAAAATGTGATTTTTTGTATATAGATTTCAGTTCACTTCTCCTCTCTATTGTTATATTTCACTGACCTGCATTTTAGTATTATTTATTCTTAAGTGTTGTAGATTAATTTGTATTTATAAAGTAATCTACTACAAAATTTTACACTTTTCCATGCTTTTTTTTTTTGCATACCAATGAGAAACTGTGTTCCTTTTTGCAAAAATTATTTTCTTATACAATCTTTTTTATATTTTTATTTTTCTTCTAAAAAGGAAGTATATTTATTAATGATACTTTTCCATTTTTTCGACAGCATATAAAGTACACCAAATAGAGAAACCTTACATTGCAAAACATGTTTTACCAACTTTTCTCTGTAAGCCTGCTTTACTTGATGTACATTTTAGTAGCACCAGCTCTTACAATAAAATGACATTTTGTGCCAACACATAGGTTTTACGACAGTGGCTATCAAGCTAATAGAGAAATATCATTCTTTCTTTAGTAGAATTTCAAAATCGCATCTGTAAAATTTATTCGTTTCATGGTATGAAATTGCGCAGAAATAATGAAAAATGTATAGTCATTAGAAGCCTTGCCTTCTATTAATTAAATTTTAGTGACTTATTAACATCAGTTCTTTTAATATTCATATTTTGATTACTGTTGTATCTATTTATAGTGTGTTTGCAAATGTAATTTTTATGCTGTTTTAATTACTGATGTTGAAAATAGTTAAGAAAATGTATTGTGCCGTCTTAATATATATTTGTGGGTTTTCTTTTAATAGGCTTTGAAGAAAATGTTTTGAATTATAGTTTTTCATCTCAACTACAAGCAAGTTTGAATAGTCCTTTTTCGTCATCTTCTGAACCAAAATACCTAACTGTTTATAGAGACAATAAAGTAGCTCAATATGTTTGTAACATTTGTCATAAGTCCTTTGCTCAGAAAGGAAATATGACAATACACATGAGAATACACACGGGTGAAAAACCATTTCAATGCCCCATGTGTGGAAAAAGTTTTGCACATAAATCTAATATGAAAATTCATCTCTTAGTACATAGGAAATAACTAATTAGTTATTATTTAATAGAAGTTAGTGACGTGAGATGTATGGTTCAGTATTATTGTAATTTGGAATTAATTGCATTTATGTGTTTGTGCTTCAGATAATTCACATTGTGAAGTTGTAGAAACTTCTAGTCTTCTCAAAATGTTCTCAATGTTAAGATAAGTGTCTACATTACTGTGAAAATTGTATTACTTAAAAATAAGTTCTTATTATACATTTAATTCTGTAAAGTTACTGTACAACATCGTAGATTATTAGGATTTTATGTTCTATAAAATGCAGGAATTTCAACCCGTTTTTGTTTTTTCTGGCTGCTAACTTGAAGTGCCAAAGATAAAAACTAGAATGCCTATTACATTGCAAATCTCATATGTAGTTAAGTTTTGCATGTTATAAATGTTGTTTTTTTTTATTATTATTTTTCTTCTGCTTTAATGGTAGTTAGGAGAAAAGATAAACACTCATATATTTTCATTTTGACTCTAATTTCTATAATTTTATCTAACCTTCGATATTACATTGCACAAAAATTCAGAGGAAATACGTGGCACATATGAAACAGGTTTTGAAGAATTTTTATTAATTAAGTATATATTTTCTTTATGCAGAAGGATTAAAAACAGAATAGAATTTTATAATTTAAAAAGTAAACCAATATTATTAATTAAATTTATAAATATGCACTGATAAACAGTTACAAAATTTCAAATGGATTAAAACTTTGTTCTACTATACCGTAAAATTTTTTTTTTCTATAAAAATGCTTGTAAGCAATTTTAGCATACACAGAATGTTGCGGAAATTTTTTTTAAATGCCTGCAGGTATTTTTTTTTTACAAAAAATTTTAATCGTAGAACTGCAAGTCCTTAAGTTTTGTATTTAAGCAGATGTGTTGCAAAATGTTTTTTTTTTCTCTCTGTTTTGTTCAAATTAGTCAAAAGATCTGTTTTTATATTGAGTTTTAATTCGAAGTTTATTAAATGCTGCTTCTTGATAAAACTTTTCTTTTTTTATTGTTGGCTTTATACTTTATGCCCAGTAGATTATAGTGATGCAGATTAATTAAGTTTATAGTTTAATGTTCTTTCTCAATATGTCTTACATTAAGGATTTATTTACATGCAAAAGAGACTGCAATTAAAGAGAGAATTTGTTGTCTTAGGAAAAACAGAATTGAAGATATATTCAGAATATTTCTGTATTTTGTTCATGTAATCATGCCAGCATTTTACATGTTTATTTAGCTATTTAAATTCTCAAATGAAAAAATGTTGATATTTACTGAAGATCAAAGAGACGTAAAAATGTTATGTTAAAATTGATCTCTTATTTTCTTATGTGATATGTTGAAAATACAAGTATTCTTTTCTTAGTAACTCTTTTCTGTTTCATTCATTTGGTAATTCATTTTTCATCGTATATTCAAACAGTGGAAATCGGATTACTATCATCTTTGCATTTTTATAGCAAAATATATGTACTATTATTGCTTTGAATTTAAGATGAAAAGTATGTGAACAAAATAATAAATCAGTTACAATTTACCTCTGTGTTTTCTTTTTTCTTTACCTTTCTTAAGATAACATGTATCACGTAAATGTTATGTAATTTATAAATGGTAAATTTTTGTTATAATTCATAAATACATATTAATAAAATATATGTTGCAGTAAAATAATTTTTTAAAGTAAATAATGGAATTTATTTCTGAATTTTTTTAATGTTTAAATTCGGAAAAATGAAAATGTCAGGATATATTTCTGCCCTAAATTGCTTTAGATCAATGAGTATTTTTAATTGATATACCATCAATACTTTTAAATGTATATGATAAAAATAGTGCAGATTTCTTTCCAAAAATTCTAATTACTATTCACTGAATGTGCTCTGTGAATCTTTGTTGATTTGTCTACTTATAGTACATGTTTTTATTGTTATTCAATTAAAAGTGAAGAGCATTATTTAACACAGTATTCCCTATTATAAAAATCACTGTTTTGAAATTTTGTTTATTAAAATATGTTGAATAAATATTGTTGCATATTTCTTATGTAATTAATGATTTATTGAATTTGAATTTCATTATTTTTATGGCTTTTAAGTAAATACAAGATTAGCTGCTATATTAGAAGTTTAATTTTATTTATATTTTACTATAATATGTAGAGATTCTAATCATTTAATCCTACATGCATCTATAATTATTTTATTTTATCAAAATATGCTATTATTTTTCATTAAAAAAAATGTAGATTTTTATTATATTAGTAACTCCACATATTTTGTTTCTTTTCCTTTTTATACTCATTAAAAACTCAAGTGAACAGTATATTGAAAGCTATGAGAGACTTATCATCATTGAAATGCTATAGTACATGTTTTTTTTGTTTCTTTTTCATTAGAATGAGATTCATGAAATTATGCATTTTTTTGTTTAAGACGTGTCCAAATAAAAGTGTTTCAGTGACATTATTCTATGTGTTAGAAATTTCAGATTTATCTGGTAGATGTTTGTTTATATCTGAAGGAATCTGGTATACAGTGGGTATCAATGGTGTGCTAGCAAGAGCTAAATAGAAGTGACAAAATGCCTATGTTGTGTTAGGATTCCTCTAAACAGACACAACATGCATTATTCCAATTTTTATCAGCAGAATTTTTTGCAGGAACCAATATTTTCAGTCAAATATGAATTGGACTGAGTCTATAACAAAAAAGGCATTTTCTTGATGCTGCAGTGATTTTTACACTAATGACTAAGTGTGATGGACCTGGTTGTTGCATGTCCATGATAAAATCGCTCCATCATTGGAAAACTGTACTTTCTGACATGCACTCAGTCCCATGTCTGTTCAGTTAAAAATGTTGGTTCGTCTTGCTGCTTCTGCTGACAAAATTTGTGTTTCTGCTTACTGAGTCTGGTTTGAGGAATCCATAGTGCAGAGTTTGTGTTTTGTTACTATTTAACTGTTTCATATGATACTCTGCATGGCTTTCTCTTACTATCTACTTGAGTTGTCTTTCACTATAACCATTTTGTATTTGCTTACAGGTTGTTATTTAAGTAATCCATTTTCTTTCTTCTGATTAGGTTTTGATGTGCTTACAGAGCTCTGTGACCCCGACAGAAATGCGTATTTCTGCAGAATTTGTTCCTTTGCAAGGCCATCACTATCATCCCTCAGGAAACATATGCAAACTCACAACATTGGGCGCCCATATAGCTGCAAAGTTTGTAATAAGAGCTTTACTCTCAAAGGCAATTTGAAAACACATGTAAGAATGCATACAGGAGAACGCCCTTTTGAATGCAGCGTCTGTAAGAAGAGGTTTACTCGCAAGTATAGTATGAAAGTTCACTTTATGATTCACAACAGATGATTCATCACCTGTCGTGTTTTTAAAGTAAAATATTTTAGGCTGTGAAAGAATCTACTTATGTACTTATATTGAGATAATTTTTTTATTTTGAAAATAAAAGAGTAGTGAAAGTGTGACTTTGAAGAACAGAGTTATATGCATGATTTGGTAGTTGATATTAAATGACAAGTCTAGTTTCTTTTCTCTGATAATTCAAATGCTGTTTGTTGTATGACATATTAACAAGCAAATTTTGTAGAATATCTTCTATGACAGATATTTAATATGGAATTTTTGTATATTTTTTAATAAAGATATTTTTATTGAGTTGTGCCATCATTTTGTATATAAATGTGTGCATTAACAAATTCAAAGCTGCAATATATTTGTTATTTCACTTTTAGAAAGAGTTCTTGTTTTTAACCAAAAGCCATTGGAAATATTTTATACATTTCATATAAATGTGTGGATCTTAAAATATATTTATGGCAGAAAAAAAAATGAACTATGGGACTGCAATAAAAAATTGATTTTCACTATTAGTGTTGTTATTATAATAAAAAATGTTGTAAAGTTATTAGGAATAAACTTGTGCTACTTTAAAACATAATATTTTGCTTTTTAAAAACAATTATTATTTTTTTTAGATTAAATATCTCAACCTGAAGTCCTTTTTGCATGCTAACACTGTTAAATATTATAAATTATATTCTTAATATATTTAGTCCTCGCAGTGCTTAATAGGTAATTCCCTGAAATTGGTTTATAATCTGAAATCATGCAATTTGAATATTCGTTTTTTAAAAACAAAAATTCAATAAGTATTTTCAAGCCTTGATTTTTACGTTCATTGTTAAGGCAGAATGTAATTAAAAAAATATCGTAAGAATAAAATCTTAAGTTTCAAAAGAAAAAAAAAATTGCAATTTATAACTCAGCCAATAGAAATATGAACAACTTTACTTCCAGTTTCAAATAGTGGCATTCCCATCTTTCCCTTCTAACTTCTCCCTTTGTCATTGATTTTTTTTTCCTTCTGATAATTGTCTGTTTGTATGGAAAAATAATTTGAAAGGGTTTCTACAAACTTTAAAGGTTGGAATATTTATATGGAAATGCTGTGTGCATGCTAGAGGGCTTTGTTTAATTAAAGTAAATTAGGATACAGCCATCGTTATTCCAGTCAAAGACATAAAGAATGAAAATTCATAACATAATTATGAGAAACATGCTATTAAAAACTTATGATATTTAACTGCAGTTAATTTTTCAATCTTGTTTTTATAATTTATCAACTTATTGCCTTCAGTTAACTCTTAACAATGAATTGTTTGTAGCAGTGATAGTTTATAAGGCAAATGAGGACTAAGTGTCAAAAGTGAAAATGTTGGGAAATAACAAAAAGCTGTTCAAACTAGCCATAGGAATGTTCATACTAGTGATCTCTTTACATGCTGTTTTGAATTACTTAGAGGACAATCAGGTACTTTTCATGTTTACCACATTTCAAAGCATTGCTCATTTGACACTTTATCATGAATGAAAGGTGTTTGACTTTCTTTGGTACTTGCATCATTTACCACTTTTAGTATTCAGATATTGAATAAATGTTTTATTTTTGGCTTTTCAGTTATTTCGAAAAACTTTCTGCATAATACTTTATTTTCAGATGATGTATCTTTTTATGATCATTTTTATTAAGATTATCAATGTTATCCTGTTAATTGTTGCATAGATTGTTTCGACTTTGTCATACCGTGAGAATCTTCTATGTCCCATCAATGTGTAACATCTGAGAAATTATTTAATTTTTAGTCTAAGTTTCATAGATTCATTTGCTTTCAATTAATTTTCTCTGTATCTCAATTTGGATTTATTGAATCTTCATGCAACTTTCTTATAAATTTGTCATACTTATCAATAGTGTCATTCATGAAACTCTTCAGTATAATGCTTTATGACAAATTCAGTGGTAATACCCTTCTCTGTTTCTGCCAATACATCTAAATATGTATAGATAAAAAAATTATATATGTTATTGAGTAAAACTTATTTTTTTATTACTATTTATGTTTTGTAAAGAATGTCGGAAGTTACAGGGACCTCAGTTAAGCTTTGAAAATTATAATTCTCAACCATAGATTTTCTGTTAACCTCATTCTTTTTGGATGTAGAATGAGTCAATTTATGCCCCATTATGAGGTTTTAGCTTACCAATGAGCTCTTAGATAAAGGATTAGATAGAGGATTTGAGACTGTTTCCTCCATGAATTCTTTTAAAAGTATTATAACACTATTATATATATCCTATCAATATGCAGGTTCTTCATAAAATGAATTTAGGAAGAAAATGAAATTTCATATTTATTTAGAATTAAGTTATATTTAATATCATAGAGTTATTGATGTTATTCTATAACCCTTTAAGACCGAACCCGTACGATCGTGCGGGTTAGGCTTTAGCTTATATTTCTGTTCCTGGTTAGTTATATGCAATAAATGCCGGAAGAAATGATTTTTCTTGTTTCTAGAATTTCTATAGATCTATTTTTCTCATTGGACGGCAGATATCGTCTATTTTTGAGTTGTAGTCGGAATTCAAAAAATTCGTTAAAAAATGCTTCCTGTCTTAAAGGGATAAAAACAGAATGACATTGAATTTATCAATTTAAAGACTATGGTTTTTTTTTAACTTTTTAAAATCTATTTTTGTTGTCAAAAAATCAATACTTAACCTTGTAGAGGTCTTATGTAACTATGTAATGTATTTGACAGAGTCAACAGAAAGTGAAAGATTTTTGCTTTAATTGAGTAACAGTAAATTCCAATTAATTCAATATTCGAGTAAATTCCACTGATATGCCTATCAAATCAATATACATAATAATGATGTAATGGGTTAATATTACATTCAGTAATATAACATTTTGGCTATAAGTGGCATCATTGCTCAATAAACCCTCGATAACCACAAAATATATATTATTGCATATCAACTTGGTTAACAGAAATGGAATATTTTTGATTTATTGAATTATTTGAATTTGAATGAAAAGCATAGGCGATAAATAATAAATAAATGATAATTTTGTAAATGTGAATTTGTTTTTTTTTTTGCAAGATATGCTCATTGAGGAATTAATTTTCTCCAAATGTCACATTTTTAATTTCGAAGACAAATTAGCAAGAATTTTCTAACAGTTAGAAGGAAATGCTTCTAACTGTTAGAAATCTGAGTTTTGAAACTACTGCAGTTTTTCTTACTCGAATTGTCTTATAATTTTTATTAATTCTGAGACGATTTCCAAGAGTTTAATCTTGATGATAATTCCAACTTGTTCTAGTGATTAATACTTTTCTGTGATTGTAAATTTTGCTACTGACTTGGCAGAGTGTTAGTTACTGTAAAATAGATTCTTAAATGGGAGGGGAGACCCTTATGATGTCAGCTATTCATGTATCTATATATTTAAAATATAATTTGGCAAAACATTCAGACAGTTCCCCAGCCCCAACCACTGGACCAACTTCCAGAATTTTTATTTCATATGAAAGCTTATGATGTCTAGATATGTCATCAATGGTCGCCTGCCCTCCACCGCCCTCCATTTTTGAGAGAAATCGAAAAAACACTACTTCTCTATGCAGAAAAAACCTTGACTAGATACCACCATCCCCAACCACTTGACCGCTTTCAGGTCGCGAAGGCGGCTAGTAATTTTGAAAGTTTTATTGAGATGAATAATATGAATTTGAGAAAAAGTAGGTGCTTATTAACGTTCAAAGAAAATTAGTTAAAAAAATTATTGCTTTACATTTCTAACTAACGATGTTGATACCATCATAGAAATTTGTGAAGTGATAACTCGTGGAAATCTAACACATAATATGAAGGTACTAGAAAATCACCTGTCATGGTATGACGTGTGCAAATTGCCTCTTCATTCGAGAGATTTCCCGTCAAATTTGACGTGTTTAAATAGATATATGTTCGAGAGAAATGTTTAATATTGATTGAAAACAAATAAAATAAACATGTTTTATGACAGGAAATATATTTTTTATTTACATATTATTTTCACTTCTTACAAAGCACTTCTCTGCTTGTCTAACATTGCCAAAAAATATTATCAAATTATATCATCACGATTGCAATAAATAATCAGATGCATCGTGGCGTCGAAACTGTATCACGCGCATGATATACCACTGACTTTTTATTAAAAAACGGAAATTAATTTGAAATATAGGATTAATATAATTTAAAATTTCTCGGGAACTATTGATCATAGCGAGATACATTTTATATCAATCGATAGCAAATTTTATTTCACTATTTTAGAGCTATTAAATTTAAAATTAGAACGACAATTACTTTTTTAAATTTAAAATTACTGAAATTTAGGTGCTCTAACAATGCAATAATGCTGTTTAACGTCTCGCAGTGCTATGGCGCGAATTTTACTTTTGGTGACGTCAGAGCGTTATCGGATCAGTGAGAGACGTATCTGGGCTATTATATTAGTAATAAACACAGATATGAGTCGCAGCTTTTATCTGCCATAAAACATTTTGTAATCGCTTGCATAGTTCGAGAAGGAAGAACACTGAACCATCTGGTTAAAGCACACTGGTTAAAAGTCCTTGTTTTTTTAACATAAAATAAAACCTCTCTAAACGGCCCTGCTTAGTGGTCACCATTCTCAATGACCACTTTTGTGTGGCACGGAATTTTCGGCCTGTAGACCTAATCTTAAAATAACCCCTCGAAATGGCCGCCAAACCCGTCTGAGGAGCCGGGCTGTTCGCCCTTTCTACTTTAATGGAATGCATTCCTTTCGTCTCTCCTTTACCTCGGGACCTTTTATTAAGAGGAAAGAAGAACAAAACATTCAAAAAACAAAAAACTGAAATCAGATCGGAATTGATCATTCCTTTCCCAATGTGAAAATAAGAATGAACTGTGGCCTCCATCGTGATGGGTATTCAAGAGTTCATTTGTTCCTTTCAGCTGACATGGGTTGCGACCATTAGTGAATGAAATTTTCAGCTGAACAGATCTCAGGAAAAATAGATAGTATTATTGCGCATTCCTCAACAACTACCGAGATGATTAGGGATTTATTTTTCAATTTAAAATAATGAAAAAGTTACCTCCATAAATACTAAAAGATCCAAGAAAATGCAGCATTTTTTTTTTTCAAAAAATTCGAATAAAGTCCTTTTTTTTCTTTAGATGATTCGCTTTATTAGAAATAACGAATTAGGGTAACAAAATATAAAAATTTGTACTTGCAAACATGAAAGCTCTATAGAGTGGCCAATTTTCCTTGATACAGAGTGTGGCTGCGGTGGAAAGGTTTCACTGTAGCAGCGAACTCAAATAAACTCAACTATTTCTTAAGAACTTTGTTTCACATATCAGTATATTTCTTTTGATTAGCAAATCTGATATTAAATATACAGGGCGATTCAAAAATCTTTAGACAAATTTTAAGGGTAGATCCCCTTTAAGGGGATACAAAAACAAGTTATTTTTACAACAGAACATGGGTCACAAATGCAAAGGGTGATCTATATAAGGGACTCTGCTAGGGAATTTTATAAAATCAAAGGTTACACAGGATAAAATGTTTATATGGTAAATAACAAGT
Organism: Araneus ventricosus; assembly: GCA_013235015.1. NCBI lineage: Eukaryota > Metazoa > Arthropoda > Arachnida > Araneae > Araneidae > Araneus > Araneus ventricosus. Next base: position 38,262 of record BGPR01001813.1, on the reverse strand, counting down.
TTAATGGGTAAAAGTTAAGTTTATGGTACGGAGCCATTCCTCCTTGTTTTGCATCGCCAATTTTTTGTCACTAAGGGCAAGATTGTTTGGCGATGTGAGAACGATGCGTTTTGTGTGACCAGTGAACATTTTATTCTTCTTTTGCGTACACGAACCGGGCAAATTTTTTTAACTTAAAAAAACATCAGCGGCTTCGCTTTCTGCAAAGCCGGAAACTAGTAGTTCGCTTCCTCATTGAAAGTCAGGAATCTACCGTCTTTTATAAAATTCCAAAATGAGTTCTAAAATACACGAACTAAACTATCAAAATTAAAACCGTTAAATCCCAAACGAAATATGCAAATTCTATTAAACTGTCCAATAAAATCTAAATTAGCGTATAACGGACCAATCAAGATGAAGCTTCCAAGTGCAGAACACCAATTTAATGATGCGCGCCAGACACTAATTTGAACGTCACTGCGCAACCGAAACAAATGTAAACATATCGCTAAACCGTCTTCCTCCTGGCGCCAGTGGTCCAGTTTCGTTTTCTAGCGAGACAAAAATCATAGCGACGAAACTAAAAACAGCAGAGACTTGAAATTTGCCACGGTTTAAAGGAAATGGACTTCAGTTGTATCACATGAAATTTCATAATAATCGGTTGGATATTTCTTGATTTGTATTAATTTATTTAATTCGTTCTCATTGTTCTCTATGGAGGAAACTGTTGTAATCTGCGAAAAAGTTAATAATTAGTTGTATAAAATATTTTTAAAAAAACTGATAAATTTTACTAAATGAAGGATATTGCTCAAAAATAAGATTTGTGAAATTTTAGTAAAGTTTGGTAGGTATTTTTTTTTATTTTTAACATTCCAAATATTTGCAATGTTAAAATATATCTAATAAATAATTATGCGATAAATTCAAATGCCTTTCAAAACTATAAACAAGTGAAAGAATTTCGTTAATATAATATAAATGCTATATAATTACTATTAAATCTTTAAAAAAATACTTTTAACAGTAAAATTGCCGCAGTTTTCACAAAAATAATATGAGAATTCAGGAAATATTCCAAAACCTTTCAATAACTAACTTTTAAACGTAATAGATAAGGCTAACGCTTTTCATCTTGTGAATTATGTTTTATATAATTTTTTACTTATGAAAAATTATTTGTGGTAATATTTCCTATTTTTATCGTCCTTTTAGCTGTAGCTGAAGACAGCTCTTGAGAGGTTGTCACTGAAGCAAACTAACTGCCTTTAAAATTTCAAATCGCGTTCTGAACTATTCCAAAATTTTCACTTTCTCGGTGTGTTTATATCAACTACTAAATCAGAAAAAATATTGAAATCGATTTAAAATGCTTTTGAAACCATTCAGCGTTTATTTCTTAAAAAGTTCAAATGTATTTTAGATTGAATATTCGCCCCTTTAAATTCGATAATTTTTTAATAAGATTTTCGAATTAATATCGATTGAATTTTTATTAATTAACATCTAGGCTAGAGAAAGTTAATTTAGTCTTTCAACAGGTTATTTTTTTATCCAGATTTTTATTTTTGCGCCAGTGAAGGAAAAAGTGAAAATTCTTCACTGACATAGATGACATTAAAAAATAAAATAAATGAAAAAAGTCGGGGTTTATCGGGGCTAATTTTTAGACATTTTATAGAAGATAAAATACAGAAATGATTTAAGGTAGTTTCAAGATGTGCAAATTTTTAAAATTCACTTTAAATTTGAAAATTTAGTGAAAAAAGGGCATTTTAAAATATTGTATAAAATATGGAAAATATTAAAATGATGTGTTAAAAAAACGGTCTCGTTCACTTGCCCTGGAATTCGACATCATGAAAAACCTGAAATTAGACAGATAAAGAGCAATGTAGGACTTTACAGAACGAAATCCGAGGGCTCACTGAAACGCGACTCAAGTGTTCGAAACACATTCTTCAACTTTAACCTCCGTGCAACCTCCTAAGACTACATGTTTACACAAAAAAAATTTATGGCTTTCAGGGTTCCAAACGGTTCTCTACCAGCCCCCAAAGAAAATAAACCCATTTGCCGACCTCGAAATTTCGATTTTTGTCGCGCTACAAACCGAAATTGGACCACTGTGGGCGTCAAAAAATTGGTGGTGCAAAACAAGGAGAAACGGCCCTAAACTTAACTTCAACCGTTTAATGGAGTACAAATCCATGATATTTCAACAATACCGTTGCACAATTAATAGCATTATCTGTTGATGCAGAATCAAAACAAATTTTTTGAGTACTTAAATAAGTATTCAAAGGACTTGCCATCTGAAGCGATGCACTCTTAGCATGTTGCTATAATGCAACTGTGTTGTGATATTGAGAATTCATTTCATTATTTTGATTTCTTATTCTTGGCTAATAATGTTTTGTTAACTCTGCCTTCTAAGAAATACTCTTCAGTTAGTTAAGTTCCTTATTTCACAAAGTTTCATTCGCATTGGCAAATGAAAGTCAATATGCATGTAATTCAATATTAACACTAATTGTAAATTACTAAAACTAATAACTTCAAACTGTTGTTTTACTGAAATGGATAAGTTTGCATATTGCTAATTCGTTTATACTGTTACTGTTAAATAGTTAGTGTCTCACACAGATATTACTTTTTAGATAATTTCACTTATTTTCTCTAGATGTCACCACAGACCAGAATGTGTGAAATTCCTGAGGGGGGGGATTGTAAAAACTTGTAAATTAATTGCTTCTAAAAACAAAAATTTAGGACAACTTTGCTGAGTTTTCTAAAGATTTAATGAAAATTACTACTTCAATTCGTTTCACTTGAGTGATGATAAAAAAAATTGTTTTATTTAAGTAAAGTATTAAACCGATAAGTTTAGTTATCTTCTCCCTCAATAGATGTCACCACGAAATCTAATGACCACAGAATGAGACAGGATGATTTCGACTGACGCGCTTGTTTGAATCAAAATAGTAAATAGTAAATTTGAAATTAAATAACATATATTGATGCCTTAATTTGATTATTTATATATTTTTCAAAGAAAATTATTATTTTTATAGCACATTTCAAAATAATATTTCTCTGAAACAGACGTTTTATTTTCGTTTAATTTAGTGCTCAGTAAGAAAAATACTGTTTCAAAACATGTGAATCTAAATTTTGAATTGGGGAAAAAAAAACATGCAAAGTTTTTTTTTTTAAAACACGTTCACACCGGCTCGTACATATACAAGATAGCACATATACAAGATATTATGTATTGGAAATAGAGCATATCTTGTTGGTATTATATGCTAATTATTATTTGAATCGCTAACTGCAGAAAGGAAACAAGTCCACGACAAAAAATAAAAATAAAGGACTATACTTATGATTTTTTAAATCAAAAATGTACTTGGAATTTGTATTAGAAGATAGTCTCACATTTTTAGAAAATATTAAAATAAATTTTGTTACACCAGGAACTACAGTAAATAGTTTTATTTTTGACGTAGACTTACGTCTCTCCATAGTGGTCTAATGGTGTGTAGGGAAAAGGAAAAAATTATGACACTTTTCGAGTTAAACTCTTATAGCTCCGCAACCCAATAACATAGAGAGTGGGTTTTAGTTTCATTTAACAGAGAAAGGTAGACGTTCAGGATTGCAAAAATAATTTTAGAATTTTTTGTGGTGTCTAAGACTTGTGCGACACAAGTTAACTGAAACCGAACCCGAATGGTGTTCGAGACTTTGCGAGACTCGCCGAGAGTTTGGGATTGTCTGTGTCCGGACTGGTAGAACTTTATGCATGCTTGTATAATAGCATAATATCAGATGCTTGTTACAGAACAGAGCAGAATTGATTAAAAAATAATATTTGAAATTTTGATTGAAAATAAAGCCAAAAGTGAAATTAAGGCCAAATAAAAAATTCTAAAGCCAAATCCTCTGAAAAACGCAAAAATCCCTAAATTTAGACTTAAAAAGACCAATATGGCAATCCGAGTCGGATATAATTGTTAAATGATTGCTTTAAATCTCACCGGGAAGTATCCATTTCCAAAGATTCGTCTAGTTAAAGTAAAGACGTGACATATTTATAGAAACAAATGGATGATTCCAGTTTCTACAAAATTACATTTTTTTAAATAGAAAAACACTTAAAAACAAAGCATATATCGGTAATCACAAAATGCGATGAACATGGAAAAAAATTCTTCATGAATACACTAATTAATTCTAGGCGAATACACTTTAAGAGTAGTTTTTAAGAAAAACAGTCCTACTGGTTGCAATTAAAAGTATTTGGCCTGGTGTAAGAGTATCGTTTTCAGTCAGGAACAAATGCCACTGAGAATCAATTAATTCTTTAATTCACTTCTTCCCTAAAAGTTAATTTTTTATTTAAGTTTTTTTTTAAATTTTTATTATAATTAATGCACCTCTTCTTTGGCAACAGTATATTTATTTAAAATTTCAATCTTTGGAAGAAACGTGCAAATGATTCTGTGACCAGTTAAATGCGTGTTTACTTCATGATTATTCAAATTTCAGGGTAAGCGGTGTTTGCATGTTTTTAGAAACCTACTTGGTTTCAATAAAAAAAATTATAAGAAAACTGGCTGCACTATTTTCAAGATTACCGGTTTATTATAAGAATCAAACTTTTAGTTTTAGAATGACATCATTTGAAACTGTGAGTGTTTTGGAAATTTTGATATGCTTTGTGCTTATCTAGAATAGTTCTCCTTAAGCTACTTACTGCCTGTATTTTTTGGCAGTGTGCTATTAGCGTTTTTTCTAAATTAAAACTTCGAATTTGCTTTCTTGACTATTTAAAATGGAACCAAATGATTCTCGGTCACTTAACTGGAAAACTTGCTTCAAAAAGATATTAGCTCCTCATCTCTTGAAACCATCTAATAGCGAAGAACAAAATAATGAAACTGATGCTCCTTATAAGTTTCTAAATCCAGTAAATGACAGTCTGAGCTCTTTTACGTACCCAAATGATCTTGATAAATCAGAAAGTGTACAAAATGATATTACTTTACAAATTACGAAAGAGTCCGTTCAAATTGATGAAAATTCTCAACCATTCTTTCATGGCTCTTGTCTCTATCAGGATTTTGACTTTCCTGATGGCAATTTAAATGACATAGGACACCCTGCTGAAATTGAAGAAAATGTAGCAAGTATAATCGCTGCTCATGCAGAAGAATTGGCGAAGAGTTTGAAGGCATTTAAAGTTACTAAACAGAAGAAACATTCCAAGAAGACTGAAAGCAATCGTAGCGTACCGGATTGGAACACTGCCTTAAAAAAAGTATTTAATCCTAAACCTGAGCCTGAAACTGTGAAAACTCGCAACTTCGCTGACTCATCATACTCAGAGATGCTAGATCCTTCGCTCATTAATCCATGGGCATTTCATAGGCTTAGTAAAAAAGATTTCCAACAACCAGAAAACATGGGGAAAGTTCCAGAACAATCTTGCACTGAAGATTCCAATAATAAGAAACATTATACACGGGCAGAAAAGGAAGTACTCGAATTACTGAGATTATCTAGGTCCTTCAAACGCAGGGAAAAGCCACATATGAATATTTTTGATGGCGCTGGTGTCAACTGTTTTAAAGATAACGAGACTAAATCTTCTAAAAAGAATATTTCATCAAACACTGATAAACCAAAAAATATTTGCTCTCCTGGTGGATGGGTTACAGTTAGACGTTTTACTATTGAAGATTCAATGAATAGCCCACCAAATATAATTACTTGTAAGCCGTGGGACCCAGAAGATGGATATTAATTTACTAACATCATTAGTCCACTATCAACTGCATTTTTATTGTTTATTCAAGAAGTGCTTGTTGATTTGACAATGTTGTGTTGTTTATGTCGACTTTCTTACCTGAGTTTAGTTAATCATACAGCACTTACTTTTTTCTTAAGACTCGAGAACTCTATACTACGCTGTAACTAAATTGGCGACTCTTTCACTTGCCGTTATGATAACTGCAATCATAACGATATTAAAAGTCTTAAATCTAATATGAAAGATGGCATGGGAACGCTTGAAAAGATTCATGTTTGGCGACGGTACCGTGTTCTCGCAATCAAAAGTTTTTTTCTGTCAATTACTGTTCTTTTTTAGTACCTAGCATTTTTTATGTGTTTTTATTATTTTATGTTACATCATTTGTTGTTTATTTTGTGGTACTCTTTATTTTTTCCACCATTTCTTATTTTATTCTGCACCGTCTCCAAATTGGCGACTCTTTCGCCAACCGTTATGATGGCCGCAATCATAACGATGTTAAATGTCACAAATCTCATATGAAATTTGATAAGTTAATGCTTGTAAAAATTCATGTTTGGCGACTGTACCGTGTTCTTGATTCTAATAGATTTTTTTCCCTCGTTTGTTATCGTATTTTCATTTTCATTTACTTTCAATGGAATTGAATCCTTGTCAATTTATTTCTGTTGTATGTACCTTTCCCCCCGATATTAGGGTTGCTTTTTTTGTATTTATAGTTGATTCCACTTAGAAAAAAATTTATTGTTCACCGGGCAAAAAACGAATAAAGTAGTTCATTTACTCGAAATGTATTTTAAAATTATTATAATTTTTAAGTGAATGGCAAAGTTAATGATAAATTTATGTTAGATGCGGTTTTTAAAGTAATAATAGGTTAATTAATAGGACATCATTATCAATATTAATAGGATTAAGCACGATACTGATATTGAATGATTTCAAAGTGATATCTTAAGGTCGTATAATATTAAAATCTTTTGAGACTAGCATTTTAGTGATGACTGATGTGGCAAATAAGAATTAATCGAGAAAATTGATTATATTTAACCGATATGCGAAGAATACGTTATAAATCGATATTAGCAGATATTTATTAAAATATGTAGTTTTCCAGATGACCTCTTACAATAAAATAAAAAATTAATGGAATTTCTGTCATTTATACAACTATTTATGGTTGGACTTACAAGTATAGAAATCTGAGCTATATATGATATTTGAGATATAACTTGGAACAAATAAAGTAATTTATAGAGTGAATAGACATGAAGGATGAATTTAATAATTCAGTAATGATGTGAAAAAACTAATACCAATATAACATTGTTCTAATCCCGAGTATACAGAACTTAATAATCAGTAACAACTGGGAGTTTTCCCCCTCAGCTTTCTCATCTCTAGTAATAATGAAGAAGAATGTGTGTGTGTTTGTCTCTGTGTGTGTCTGTGTCTGTGTGTGTGTCTGTGTGTGTGTCTGTGTCTCTCAGTGTGTGTATGTGTCTGTGTGCGTGTATCTGTGTGTTGGCGCTCTACAGGGCAGACCGCTCGACTTAGAGTACGAAATTTGGCACGAACATTCTTTGGAGGGTGGAAATGCGCACATTGGAGCCGTTTTTTTCTGAAATTTTAATTAGAATTTTAATTGATTAAAAGGTAATCGAAATTGTGGAAAACCTTAATGATTTCCGAAAATATTACAGTACAAAAATTATTTTTACGCCATCTGAAAGAACAAAAAATTACCTTTTCAATGATATCAATTAAGTTGTCGTAAAATTTTTCTCTAATTTTAAAAACCTTTTAAAAGTATTTTTTGGCATAATTTACAACAATACTTTTAATTGCTGCAATGCAATTCAAACCGTTTTCATTGTTTAAATAAATATTTATTTGCATGTTTCTTTTTCATTGTTGAAAGCTATGGTAATATTTTAATGTTTAATGATAATCAGCATTTTAATCAGCATAATTTCATACAGCTAATATGTTGCTGGACGTAAAATGTGCCACGATATTTTAAAGTTAAAATCAAATGCATATTTTTCAATAGGAATAAGTGGGTGAAGTTGATGCCGACAACAGGCAATTTTATGCTACATGACACAGACAGTTACTCGACTCCATTATGGACGTTCATGCAGACAACGAACATAATAGGTGCAAGGCTATTGAAAGAACATGTGTTAAATATCCATCAAAATTTGAAATTTAAAATTACTTTGTTAGGGAACCACGAATATCAATTTATACGTGAGAGATTCAGTTGAAATTATATTCCAGGCGAACAAGCTGGTCGCCGAAGTCAGCTAGTATACCAATAAAATACGGCACGCTTAGTGTTTCATAGGAAAGTCTGGATGAAGAAAATCGAGTATGTGATTTGGAGACTTTACTTTCCACAAACTGGTAGAAAATTTCACAAAATGTACAATTATAATATAAAGACTATATTCCAAATTACATTTACCTAAGTCACTCCGTTTATTAATTATCTTGTTCGCTTACATGCCAATGTATAGACCGACAGACTGCCCACCCTCTGATAGACTTTGTTCAAAATTTGATGCAACAATTCTGATCACAAATCTATTTGCGAAATTTCATCCATCCAGCGCTGTATACTTTTGAGTTATTGTGTTCACATGCAATCGAACGGGCCGACAACCTTCCTTATACGAATTTTATCGAAAATATGATAGAACGCTACTGTTTTAATTTAAAAAATCCACATAACAAATTTCATTCGTCCAGCTTGTTGCGTTTTTGAGTTATCTCGTGCTCACGGACGCACCTAATTCCAAAAAAATATTTTTTTCTGACTCACGAAGGTCTAAAACGTGAAGATTCAACAAAATATGCGGTTGAATTTTTTGAGGATTACAATACATTTTCTTTGTTTGTCATATACGAGAACGTAAAATATATAAATGAAAAAAAAAAAAAACTTATCTTGCGAATATCTGATAAAATTTGCAGCTTTTTCCCTGAACAAAAGCTTCAGCATTTGCACTCAGATGGGTTTTGATAAACGCCCTTGGATTCAATTTGTTGTAATTTTGTTTAGTTAGGTAAATGATCCGTTTTGAAGCTACACGAGGGATATTTTGAGAAGAACTTCGTAATTTTGAACCGTGATCAGATGACGAGGACGACATCTGAACTAGCAGCCCAGCCTCCAAATTTTCACACCATACCAACGTACCCTCGAAGGTAGATTCAACGTGCAGCAAACTAATGTATGCGACAGATTCTCAGTGGAAATGGGTTTTCATCCCATAATCCTTCGAAGTTTATTATATTTTCTTCTAATAAAATTCCATTTTGTGCCTGGAAATTCAATAAAAGATACAATCCCATTAGCGGGGCTCCAGGAGAAACCTGGCAGATCTTACGATTAATGTTGGCGTTAAAGGAATGGCGCCAGCATTCAAACTTGGCGACGATTGGTACCAGCTAATGGCTTCAGTAAACACCTTTTAAAACTGTCTGCTTTCCAAACGATTTTCGGAAAACGAATTATTTTCAAGTAAAACTGAAGTTGAAAGACAAAAATACGGTAGGAAATAAAATACAAGTGCTCGAAACAGTTCAGAAGGATTTTTATAATCTATGTTTGTTGAGTCTAAACATTTCCTATTTGCATATCCTCTTGAGACGCAAAGGTATAATTTTCGACCACTTTTCACAAAAATCGAAATTAATACTCATTATAGGATTGTATAACACTATATTCAGTTAATTTATTAAGTACTAGCCGCCTTCGGCGAGCAGCTGATTCGCCCGTTTAAATCAGTTTAGCATTACCCGTCGCAGCTTCAGCCACGATAACTCAGCAAAGATGAAAAAAATACTGAATATTTTATCGTATTTGGCAGAATGTAAGATATTTAAAGACGTAAATTTTAAGATGCCAGAGATACAATTCTGTATGATGCATCGCAGCTAACGAAACTTTCAAACTGAGTTTGAAATAACTTTCACTCAATTCATCTATCACTCATCGGTAGAATGATTAACGCTGAATATGGTCGCGAAAGCCGAACATGGTGGAGGCCCGTATGAACCAGTGGGTACAAAAAGTGAGGCGGCAAAAAATTCATAGACATCTAAAATACCCGGAAGTATAGAAGGTCGACAATAAAATTTAAAGCTAGTTTTCCCGAACACTATTGCCTTTTTGTAATTTCTAGTTTCAGGCTGTAATTTCTAGTTTCTAATATCAAATTCGATGAGTTATCACTTGAGGAAATTCAAGTTTGGCAGCAGTACTGTACTTTTAAGCCAAACCAAAATTTTAGTAAAAAATTACCTATGATGCAATATACAAAAATTTGAAAGCGTTTTTATGCCTCATAATTTTAAAATGGCAGGAAAGCATGAGATTAAAAGCTTGAGGAAAGGATGAAAATCATTTCAGTGTACCTCACACACAATAAAAACAAACCTGAAATCAAATATCTGTTACCACGCTTTATAAAAATATTACTTTGAAGCAGGTGGATAAAATATTTCAGAAATGCAATTAATACTAAAGTGAAAATAATGCTTTGGAGTTAATTTCCCAAGAAAATAATTTATACTATCACAACCGTAACAATTTCAAAAGCGCGTGAATAAAAGATTTGCTGAAATAATGAGATGGTTTGAATTTTATTTACAACAATAAAAACATTGTTACAATTCATGTTTTAAAACATTTTGAAACATTAATTAAAATTAAACAAAATGTCGCATGGAAATAACATCGGTGTCATTGAAAAGCTAATTTTTTTATTTTTAAATGATGATGCAAAAATGTTTTTTTTTTGCGATAATAGGACCAGAATTTATTCCGGAAGAACGTTAAAATTTAAAGCAATTTTTAAATAATTTAAATTCTAATTAAAATTTCGAAAAATTCTTTCTTAGTAAGCACCTACTCCCCAAGAAGCAACCGCCTGCTAAATTTCAAGTTTCTGGTCGCAGTGGTTTGGGAGATTTCGTGATGAGTGAGTCTTGGTATTTGCCTTTTATATATAAAGATATATTAATTAATATAATAAATAAATAAATAAAATTAATAAACAAATAAAATTAATTATATATAATCAATTGAGATGGCAGCATAGGATTATCCAAAGCACTGGACAGAACGCCGCCCTATGCCCCTGTTCCTGCAACCATTACAGTTACCGCACCAGTTGGATAGGCATGGGACAGCGGGATTTAAGGGCTTTAAATGGAAAGTCAATTTTTTGTAAGTAAAAACAAATAACCATTAATATAGTCGAAAAGATAGGCAGGCATATCTTCCGATTACTTGAAAGGGGTAAAGCACAGCGAATTCCATCGTCAACATCTATGTTTCGCTGTCAGAATTACAGTTTTAACTCTTACTAGGGAGCTCTGAACCCCGCTCATTAACTCTCGCCACCCCCCAGTAATCTTCTAAGATTTGCTACGCAAATCCTGCTCACTTCGCTCTCTACAGTAAGGACACTGTGCATCATAACAAAAAACATTTGCAGTTGACCTTCTAATAGATTTGTTGCCAATCTCGCCAACCGTCAAAAATCTCCCTAAAAGGAAAAAAAAATGTTTCAGAATTAAAAATACTTTATTCTTATTTTTTATTGTGCATTTGTAGTTAAAATAAGTTCATATATAGAAGTTATAAAATTGTTTATATAAATTACCCTCACTCTTCAAAAAATGTTATTCAACTAATTTCGGCTTTTGCCAATTCTAGGGGAAAAATTATTTTTCTTAAAGTTAATAGCCATTTTTTTAAATTTCTGAATCTTTTTTTCTTCCGAACTTAATAAGATATTTACGTTTGTAAAGTGAAATCATGTAATCCATTGTTTGCTATAAATGTTCCCAAATCCTATAGCTAAATAACGCTTTTTTTGGGAGCCGCATAAGATAAATATTTGGATATATTTTTAGATTTTGACATCCTGTATTCTAAACTCAGGGGCAAATTACAAAAATTACTTGGTGAAATGAATATAATCCTTAGCCGATGCTTATTTGGAGCTCCATTTTCTGCCTGTAGGGGACATGCATGTTTCTCTAGTCCTTTTTACGAGCGAATTTATCTCTTTTTTTAAAAACTTCTGCCATTTCTTAATGTCAACACTGTTTCAAATTCCAAAGCCGACAATAAACTGCCTTCTGCAGAAACAAATAAACGAAAACTTGCAAAAAAATTTTATTTCGAAAACATGCTCCAGCTGCTTCTGTAATGAACGCCATTAAAAGTAGTTTAATTATGTTCATGGCAATCACGGGCAACGAAAGGTGTCAACTTATATTAAAATGGCTGAAGAGGCAATTTATTCAAATAATTGCATTCTTCGTTGTCATTCTTCTGTCACTAGCAGCTTCCAACACGAATGGAACAAAATTCATTGCCTCAGTTATTTAATTCAAGAAAAAGGCATAGGGGGAAGAAAAGTGAAAAAAATTTGGTAGTGTGAATTCGGCATTTTATTTACTGAAGAAAAGAATTTGATCAATATATCTCTACTAATAATAAAGGAGAATGTGTGTGTGTTGGCGCTCTACAGGCCAGACCGCTGGACCTACAGCTACGAAATTTGACACAAACATACTTTGGCATAATATACAACAATTCTTTTCATTGTTGCAACGCAACTCAAACCGTTTTTATTGTTTAAACAAATATTTAATTGCATATTTCTCTTTCATTGTTGCAATCTGAGATAGGATCCTAATACATTTTGCTTTCATATTTTATTACATCGAGATTTTTGTGAAATCTGTAAACCAATCTCTCAGAGATATTGCTTTGCTTACATTAAGAACTATATCCATTAAGCTGGATGGTTATGGTTGCTATGTTTTCATTCTTTTCTCAGCATGTTTTAAACCAGCTAACATGCCGCTGGCCATAAAATGTGCCGCGACATTTTAAAGTTAAAATGAAATCATATTTTGCAAGAGTAATAAAAGATTGAAGTTGATGCCGATAATGGGCAATTGTATGCTACATGACACAGTCATTTACTCGATTCCATTAAGGACGTTCATGCAGACAACGAACAGAATAGGTGCAAGGCTACTGAAAGAACATGGGTGAAATGTCTATCAAAATTTGAAATTTAGAATTACTTTGTAACCATGAATATCAATTTATACATTAGAAAATCACTGGAAATTATATTCCCGACGAACAAGCTGGTCTCCGAAGGGGACTAGTTATAAATAAGGCAGAGACCTTTATGGTATTTATTAATTAAAATTTAATATTTTGTAGGAATGAAAGGGAGATTCAATAAAAACATTAAAAGGAAATTGTAAGGGAAATCAGTTCCCAAATCCCGAAAAGTTAAGGACCACTATTATAAATGAAGGAAACAAAATCATGAGATTTTAAATTCTTATTTCAATCACTTCAGGTATTAATTTTAATCAGAAGAAGGCGGCGTTAACTTTAATCAGAACTGTGGCAGAAGGACCCATTGCAGTTAAGGTCCACTAGGCCCGAGTATATGGCGAATCTTTCTTAAAATCTGTTCTCGAACCCTCTACCCTTCGATTAGTAAGTCGAGATTCTGTCAATACGCCAACGCGGTCCTATAGGTTGGTCAGAAAGAATGTTGCAAAGCATTCATGGACGCATGCAATGATTATGGGGTCTATTCTGGTACCCCCGGGTGGGTTGGGAGACGTCACTTTTTCCCCCGGTTAACAGGGGGAAAAGGTAACGCCCCCCAACCCAACCGGTGGTACCATAATAGACCCCTTGGTCATTTTTATGGTCGAGAAATAAATATTTACATGATTTTCTAATATTATTAACTAGCCGTCATCGGCGACCAGCCTGTTCACCGGGAATATGATTTCAATTGAATATTGCATCATTTTATATACATGGTTCTCTTAGCAACGTAATTTTAAATTTTAGATTGTGGTAGATATTTAACCCATGTTCTATTAGTGACCTTGGACCTCATCTGTTCATTGTCTACATAAATGTTCTTAATGGAGTCAAATATCTTACCATGTCATATAACCTCTAATTCCATGTTGTCGACACTATCTTCACTTTCTTATTCCTCTTGTAAAATATGCATTTGATTTCAACATTAAAATGACGCAGCACATTTTATGGCAAGCGGCATGTTAACTGGATTAAAACATGCTGAGAAAAGAATGGAAACATAGCAACCATAACCAGTCAGTTTAATAGATATATTTCTTAATGTAAGCAAAAAATATCTCGGAGAGCTTGGTTTATAGATTTCACAAAAATCCTGATGAAATAAAATATGAAAGCAAAATGCATTAGGATCCTATCTCAGATTACAACAATGAAAGAGAAATATGCAATTAAATATTTGTTTAAACAATGAAAACGGTTTGAGTTGCGTTTCAACAATGAAAAGTATTGTTGTATATTATGCCAAAAAATATTTTTAAAAATGTACTAAAATTCGAAAAAACATTGTACGGAATTGATATCATTGGAAAGGTAATATTTTGTACTTTCAGATGGTGTAAAAAATGAGTTTTGTGCTGTAATACTTTCGGAAAAACGCCGAAAAGTTGCTTAGTTTTTAATTAATTAAAATTTCAAAAAAGGGCTCCGAGGTGCACATTCCCACCCTTCAAAGTATGTTTGTACTAAATTTCGTAGCTCTAGGTCTAGCGGTCTGCCCTGTAGAGAACCAACACAGAGACACACACACATTATCCTTTATTATTAGTAGAGATTATATATTTCACATTTAAATTCTAATATCCTTTCTCGTTATACAACCTTTAACTACGTTAATGACACAAACTTTCAATTACCATCTTAATGGTTACCCTGAAACCTTTTTCCTTAATCTACGTTTGCAAAGTCATAAAATTTTCTGGGACACAGGAAAGCCTTGTAAAATTCGGAGTTTACAATACTCGTAAAACAACTCCAAGTCATAGTCCTCGAATCATGAAGCCGAGACTCTTATGAAACCATTTCTTAAGGAAATGAGAAACAACGAGAAGGAAGAACAAAGGTTATTTACGGGTCTATTCTGGTGCCCCCGGTTGGGTTGGGAGACGTCACTTTTTCCGCTCGTTAACAACGGGAAAAGTGACGTCTCCCAACCCAACCAGAGGTACCAGAATAGACCCGTTAGAATCAATTCAATGCTGACCACAGTATTTGGCTGCGGTATCTCAAGAAAATTCTGTTCAGTGCAAGAACACTAAGACAGTCGGTATTTCAGAACCCAATATTCTGCATTATACAGTATTCCTTGTTAATTTCTATGCTGCAGGGACAATACCTTTTGTGGCCTAAAAGAAAAAGTTGCTCAAATCATTTTAAGGCCGTTACTGTGTATGCAGAATAACTCATTTATCGGCTTTCCCACCCACCCTTCATTATTTAATATCAAATATCTACAATAGAGTTCAACAAAGATTATAACACCCTCACACCCTATACAGATGGTTTTGAAGCAGGAATGGGAACAGGATGCTTTTATTGCGCATTTGAAAACGGCGTTAAAGTCCTGGAATGGAAGGGAAAATTAGAAAAATTCCACACAGTGTTTCAGGCCGAATTGATGGGACTGAAAGAAACGATCATAAAAGAATGTCGAGGGAATGAAACAACTAAAATTTCGACAGACGGTCTTTCGAGTGTAACGGCAGTTCCAGATCCTCAAACCCTCATCAACTTGTCCGAGACATCCAGTCCCTTCTCGTACAGAATCGAAATATACTGGTAAGATGAATCAAAGCTCATGTTGGCCATCAGGGTAATAAAGAAGCTGATACTCTAGCCAAAAACTTTTCTTTTGCCATTCATCTGTATGCTGCATTTTTCTTTTGTTTTTTTGTAATTCACTAAAGTCCACCGACATCTATTGACGAGTTTTCTAGGTTTCTTTACATGCTTGTACTACGTATTTCCGGTGTAATGCTAAGACAATGGATCTTCAAAGCGGAAGTCCAACATACAAGCAGATAAAGTAAAGGTTTTTACTGTAAGTAAACAAACCAGAAAACTCGTCCGTATCAAACCGGATAGGAGCCACATGAGCTCTAGGGGTCTATTCTGGTACCCCCGGTTGGGTTGGGAGTTGGGTGGGGTTCCGTTGCTAACGTACGGAACCCAACCCAACCGGGGGTACCAGAATAGACCCCCTAGAGACGGCGGTGTGGTGCGGTGATAATGTTTATCTACGATAGCTAATCCATATATTTTTTAGTTTATTACTAACTATTTTTAAATATTTTCTTTCAAATTATTTTACAAACCTTTTGAAATAATCCCAAGCTCTATCTGTGTATGGATATATGCTTCTTTTGGGTTCGAACCCAAACGACTAATCTTCTTATAATTCTGTTAATTCCCATGCCATCTGAGCGATTATTTTCTTGTATAAATCTTCAGAAGAAGATAACCGTTGGTTACTTAAATCCCGTCTCCACATCTTGATTAAACAATATCGATAATCGTTTTTCGTTTTTGTATTCTCTACATGGAATGGGAAATTACTTTTACTAGTTTTGTAGAGCAGTGGACGAGCTGAATATGGTTTAACAACTTTCTTTACTGTTTGTTAGTTCCTGTAGGAAGAGTAGACAATATTTTTGGCCTTAAGTTCTATGTCCGGAGTAATATTTTATTACGAAACGGTAGAATCTATCTGTATGAGAATTTAAGTCCAATGGCAGCGACGTAAGTATTGCTTGTTCATGTTTATGTGTCTAGTAGTAAGCTTTTGTCGATAAATTCATTCTTTATAGTTACTGAAGACTGCGATAAGTTTTTTTATTCATTAAAATGCCTGTTTACATGAATTCTTTCTAATGGGAAAAATTTCACCTTCATTACTTTAGAAAAAATGAAAGGGGGAATTTTTTTACCCAATCAAAAAATATTAGTGTCAATTGCAGTCTCGGCTACATTAACGATATTTCTATTTTAAACATTCGAAAATTCTTCTTAAACGCTATTTTTGAAAGCCTAACTTAGTTTTTCGTTTTGGATATTCCGATATCACCAGAAAACTTAAATAATAAAATAAAATTTTGTATTATACGGAGGAAAATCTTATTTTATCTAAAACTGGTCAAATAGTTTGGGTGAAATTAATTTATTGAAACAAAGCTAGTTTGAATTCAATTAGGGTTATTCAGTTAATTGAAAGCTAGCTGTAACAAATAAATTGACCCTTTTCCCTCCAAAAACGAATTGGATGCATATTGTACTTTACATGCGGTATTCGCATATTAAATTCCTTAAAAAGACAACGCAATTACTTTGATTAGCAACCATAACAAATAGTAACGATCTAGGTAAAATCCTATCTAAATTGTTTGAATAAAAAATTGTATCTTATGCATTTTGAGGGTAAAGTATGTATGCAACTCGTATCCCTTTAGCGGAGCCAACGGAGCACTAAAAGTTAAAATACAAGTTGTAAGCATGTATTTTAGAGATTTATCTGCATATAAAGGGCGAAATATTTAGAATACTCATTCTTTGGGAAAATGTGTTTCAATAAATGTAATTCTTTTATTGAGTCTTAGTTTGAACTGTAAGTTTACTGCTGCTTTATAAAGGAAATTAAAATATGATTGCTGGCCCTCGTATAGGATTCCCAATGGAAAACTATCTACTTCTTGAAAATATATGAAAAGTTTAAATTCACTTTTACGACTTTGTATATTTTTTATTCGGGATACAAAGTATTTTTTAAATTTAAGAATTTCTTTGAACACAAGCTCATACCTTGGGTCAAATTTTGCCCGAATATTTAATATTCTGTTCAAATACTTTAGAGACCTGAAAGTTTTTCGTTTGAATCTCAACTTAACCCCTTAACTGGTTTGCCCATACGCGCATCGAATTATCGCCATTTTAAACGTATAAGGTCCCTGAATGAACTTTAGTTTATAATACAAAAGTTACGCGGAATCTCTAAACATTTAAACTGTTCTTTAGGTTCTCCATTGGATTAAAATAATACATTCTCAAAATAGAAGGTATCGTCTAATTAGATGGTTGAAAAAAGAAACCAGTTAAGGGGTTAAGTATAATCACCTAGAGACCCGAGCTTTGCGTCGCAAGAAAGGCAAAGCATTTATCAGTGAGCTTGTTGGAAAAACTAATTCAAGCAAGTTCGCTGTATGAAGATATCGTTATACACCCTATATTAATGAAAGTAAACAGTTTTTAAGTGCTTTTACATAAACCTAAATGTTTCATGATTATAAAGATGAATTTTGTACTCTATTTTTCAGTCACTTCCTGAAATAGTAGAGTTCTGAAATTTTAAATAATTATTTGTTCTCGATGACAATACAATATTCTATTAATTTTAGAACACTTAATAAATTAATATAATAATTTAACTAAATATCGATTTCATAAATGGGTTGCTAAGTACAAATAAGTTTGAGAAATGTTAACTTTTAGATTCCATAATATTTATAATAGTGAATTGTGAAATATATTAAAGACTAAATAGTAAAAAATAATAGAAGTTATTAAATACTTTTATTAGTGTAGTAAGGAGTAGGAAATATTTTTTATCGGAAATCAAACAAATATTAAGAAATTAACATACGATAAATGTCGTAAGAATTTCTTGGACGTTCATTAAAAGTTAAAATATATTATGAATATGGTAACAATTCCAATTTACATAGGCTATTTCTATAGGAATCTTACACTTCTACAGTTTAGTTCTGACATTCATGTTTTTGATAATTTCTTTAATTTCCTTAAATTTTTTTTAATATTTATTCTTGGAATAAGAATATAACTGTGAGCGAGAATATTAAATATATAGATAATCTAATTGGAATATTGTTGCAGTGATATTCGGATTTGGTTCCAAATGTTTGTTTGGGAAGACCGAGGTCTTGAGGCTCGGCGAAGCTTGGTTCTCGAGATACGAAGAAACTTCCAGAACTTTCGATCCCTCATCTCGTCAATTATAAAAAGCGGGAAACTGCTCTGAAGTTCTATCTTAAAGTTGACCCAGCTATTCAACGCTGTTTAGCCTAGTAAGTTCTGCGATCTTTTGTATAGTGTACGCTCTATTTTGATGAGTTATATAATCTTGCTTCTTCTCATATTTGAATTTGTGGCTGCTTACTGTAAATAATTGTAAATTAAGTTATTTTAATCCAAGGAACTTGCATTATGATTCACATCTCCTTTTCTAAGCGAAAGACGGTATAGAATTTACTCTTAAGAAATAAATATTAATAAAAGGTAATTTTATATAATTGAAACTAATAGGATACGAGACCACAATGAATATCATAAATAAAAAAAATCCTAAGAACTTATTATATAGCATTAAAATACATTATAAATGCGATTGCAATTCTCATTTACTTGGAACATTTTTCCTGCGTTTTGCGAGTTTTGTTTCGCCCTCCAGATTTTAGATTAAAACAAGAGATGTGTAAAAAAACTTTTTTAAATAAACGCTTTTACCAATAGTTCTCAAAAATACTATAGATGGCGCCCCTGAAACCTACCGAGTGCAAACGTAATTTCGTGAATTATTTTTAAAAATTGATAATCGAGAGCTCTAAAATTATTAAAATATCGCATTGTCATCAAGACCCAATAAATATGCAACATTTCAGAAGTAGAGATCGATTTTTCACTTTCTCTAGTGCATTAAGGAAGTGAAAAACTGATCACAAAATTCCAACCTTACATACAAACATGAAACATTTCGAACTTGGTAAACGCATTTTTAAAAAAGTTTTTCCTTTTTAATACTGATAATAGCGCTTTTTTAAAATTTTTATTTTTCTTTGTGTAAAATTGTAAGATATCAATGCTTTTTCACTATCTTGCGAATTTTTTCCCCCTTCGCATTCAATGACGTTTCTGACGCGTTTTGCGCAGAATAACAATTTTTTTATTTGAATCGATTTCAATCGAAGTGGCAATTTAGTTTTAGACAGAAATAACTCGGACACGCTTGCGTATCTCGTATGTTATAGAGATTGAAGCAATAAAAGTTCCAAATGGGATGTGTCATCTTATCGGGATCTTAAAATAAATTTGCAACATAATATCAATTCATTCGAATCAGACGTCATGTTATTTTTTGGCTCATAAATCAGATGACTAACCTCGGGTCGCAATACTGCGTTCCATATATATGTATGCATTTCAGCTTCTAGCTCAGAGATGGCATTGAAAATTGAAATGCAGACATGTGATGTTCGCAGTTCCCCCTTTCTGACCTCGCTGCTTCTTATCGAGATAATTTCTAATTCAGAAAAATTCATCAAATTTTCAATGGAAAATCTTTATGGTTGATTTTTTTTGCAACATAATATCAATTCAATTTGTGTTCCCAACCATACTGCCAGGAGATTTAAATAGGATTTCTAAGTCATCTGTGCAGGTAGAAATATGACATCATTGGGTTATATCTCCACCTCGGGGCGACTTTTTATTATCTCTGTGAAATCGCTGGCTATTTTTAGTCCCAGTCCGTATGCAAGGCTATCGAATTAAGTCCAAATAATTGAGCGAATAAGAAAATCGCTATTTATATGCAACGATGCGAAAGCGTAGCCTGCCAAACTGTATAGAATAATTGAGATAAGATTACTACGATGCCCGAGACCAAATAATTTTTGTACCAGATAAAATATTGAGGTCAAATATCTATTATCCTAGTTAAATTTTAAATTGCTGGCGGTAGATTAGCAGGCGTAATTCTAATTTGTAGTTTTCGCCAAAAATTTGTAAGGCAATTTTTCGAAATTCAACTTAATGTTTGATCTGTCATTAGTTGCTCTATATTTATTCTGCCTGATTAAAGCGAATTCTTTGAATATATAACTGATTAATAGTTATTCTAGAAACATACTAATTCTGTAAATTCTCGAGATTCTGAAATGCTTTATTAAGCGTAAAACTTTACTCCACAGATGAATTTTTTTTCTATGGCCTCCTTTGCATGCAATGACACTGGTGCATTCAATTATAAAATTTGATACTGAAAGCTATATTATTAATAGCAATTTAGAAGAAATTGATATAAACATGTATCGGTTATCCTTTGAGCTCTTAAATGGATATGAATATCCAAAATACAATGTGCCATCTAATTTGGATCTAAAAAGAACCGAACTTAAGCTGAAATTGAAGAAACCCATTTCCATGGAAGAGGGAATGATAGTTGATAAATGCATTGAAATTTTCAAACAACTATTTTCACAAAATAAGATTTTTATTTTCTAAACTTGTCTGAACCACTGTACGCAGGTGTCTAGACTTGAATTCCCTTTCGACAGCGTCAAACCGTGGTTTAAAAGGAGAACTTCAACCACACTGTACCCGAATTGATAGGTATTTAAGGATTTAGGCTCCTCTAACATTAAAATGTGAGCAATATATTTGCATCGGATGAAGTTAAAACATTGTTAAACACTTTTATTTAACTTCACTTTCATGTTTGCAAAGATAGAATTCTGTAATCGATTTTTCACTGACTAACGTTGTGCTTAAGTTTTGAAATTTTGTATGTTGTGTGTTTTCGATGAAAATATTCCATTTTAACCGTTTGAAGGCCGAATAAGTTTTTTGCGAAAATGCGGAATTGTTTGTGTGTGATATTGATACTGGTAAGAGGAGCGCGATCTCATTTCCCGCATTTTTGACACAACACTAGTGTTCTCTTGGCACTCAAATGGTTGATATTTTCATGACTTATAATTATCAGTTACCTAATAATTTGATTAAATTTTGATTTTACACAGGTGATGCCACCTAATAAGTTCGAAAAAATTTCTAGATAACATATTTATAAAAATGATTTATAAATTAAAAAGTAGAAAATAATTGAAGAATCCACTTTTCAACTTTTTAGTTCACAAATAAAGGTATACTTTTAAAAACTGTTTTTATTAAATTTTTATATTGCTATTCGTTTCTCGGCATAACGACACTAGGTGCCTGTAATAAGTGTGGATAGTGAAAGATTTGCAGCATTTTCCATTAAATATTTTTTTAGGATTTGTAATTGAATACATAGAACAAGCAACCATCTTTAATTTTGACTAAAATAATGACTTTTTTTCTTTTCAGGTCCAGCATATCGTAGAACTTGGCTACGCGGAACACAAATAGAAGTTGACAGCTTTTTTCTCAAACTGAAATCATGCATAACCCGTTTCAAGCCATACAAAATCCATCATCGAAAGACCTGGTCTTCTTGCAAGTTTTCCGTCAACCCTTACGGGATTCAGATTCACCATGCACAAGAGAAGGATTGCGTAGCGAGAGATTATATTCCTATTCCGTGGATTAAATTTTAATCGAAGGTAACTAAGATTTTCTCTTCGCTATAATAAGTCCTAATTCCACAAAACTCTCTTCCCATTCGTTTATCGGCGATGAATAGAAAAAAAATTGTCCAATGTTTCTCCTCGGTCATATCGAACTATATTTGCTGAGATTTCATTTTGGAATAGTCATTACTCGGAACAGGCTTTATGACATATTTGATGAACTCTTACTGTGCATTCAAAATGTATACGCTGCTTCAAGTCATTTTTATATAATTGCCCACTCCGACGCAGTTTGCTTCGAATCATACTTATCCCATCATGGAAGAATTCGATATCCTTCGCAAGTTGTCCGTTAACCAGTACTGGTTGCTAGCGCATTAGAGGAACCGATACTTCCAAGATGCCGTACACTACCCATTTATTAGCTAAGGAAAGGGCAACATCGTTCAAAATCTCTCGTCAACCACATTTGATTAAACAGTAAGACCTTGTAATTTAGAATATTTGCGGTTCAGAACAGACTCTGGCATATTTAGAGAAATCTTCGTTACTTATCCATCCAAATTTGGATGCAATCCTAATGAATTCAAAAATATTTCGATTTATTTAAAATTTTAAAGCGGAGGAAATGAGCGAGTTCCCTAAAATAGCAAAAATAAAGGTTCCAAATTATCAGATAAAAGATGTGTCCGTTGGAAAATGAAATTGGCTAAAGATGGCAGAAGCTTGAATACACGGCGCAATAACAACCAAATCCCTCCGATTTTCTGAAGACAATATAAACTAAAATTACGCTTTAATACTAGATTAAGAGTTTTTTATTTCCGATTCCTACAATGGTTGCTGATTTTTTAGATTAATGGATGAAAGAGTTCATGTTAATCACCAGTAAATATAGAGGTTTAATTTGTCGAAATTTTTTCTGAAACCAGTATCATTTTATCTCGGGCATTTTCAACACATTTCAGATGCTCCATTCAGATGTACATTTGCAAGGGTTTCTTCCCGATTACTCTATCGTTAATTTCTAAATTTTGGTTGATGCTTCAAACGCTTTGTATTTACCATTCAAACTCTGTGCGAAAGGGTTGAATCTGAGAAACCTCGGATACATAGACTATTTCTAAATCCTAATGTGCGAAGTTAAATCTTTAAGCTCATCTGTTTTAAAGTGCATTTGGGTACCTATCGATAAAAATATCACCCTTTTAAAGACTAATGAATACTGAGGTTGCATCATCCAGACCATCTAAGATATGCGATTATCATCTCGCCCAGGAACTGTTAACATAAATATGGAAATCTAAAAAAATGAAGCCTAATATTGGCATTTTGAAGTCGAAAAAATTCCCAGACAATCGAAAGGACACTGAATGTAGAGGATCAGATGCTTTAGAATATTATGGAAAAATGATGTAGTTAACTCGGATGGAAAAGAACTAACAATTCAAAATACAGCAAAAATAAATATTAATTCTCTTTAGAGTAGTTTTGGGAGTTTCAGCAGTGAAGTGAAGAGTACAGAAGAGGTAATTATTTTAACAGAAAATATAATGTCTACTTTTCTTCGGGACGAGTGAATGTCGCATAAGCACATTTGAAAAACTTTTATGAAATCTTTTGGCTGTTTTATGACAAGTTTTAAGAGTCTGTCGCGACGACTGACGTATGAGCCCTCGACTCAAGAAATCTTTAAAAATCAATAGATTTCTGCGAAGTGGGTAAGAAGAATTGTATTGAAACAGGATTTTCACATATCTACCAAACGCAATTTTGTACTTTTATATCTAGTAATAAAATGCTGAATCTTCAGAATATATCTAACGGTTTTATTCATCCCAATTATTTGTTGTAATTGTTATGAGGAGATATGTCATAAGCTTTTCTGGTATGTAATCACAAAAGTGAGTTTCTTTTGAAATCTCTTCAGGTTTCCAGTCAGCTAATATATTTCAATTTTGTTTGCGAGGAATTTAGCAATAACCATGTTTATCTGAGCTTGTATCTATCGGAAAACCGACGTCGAAATTGGTTATGTGTAGAATGAGATGCCTATTCATTTTTTTTCACTTGCTTTTTAATCCTGTCTTTTAAAAATTCTAGCCGTGGACTGCTATTGTTTGGCTGACTAGATGTCGAAAATTCTAAGAATTGTACCTCAGCTCGGAAGTTTTTTTGGGTTTGTACATTCATGAAATCTGATATTCATTGTCTTCAAATTGGCTTCCATTTCGCTCTACTCTGTTTTACGACTGAATCAGCATAAAGTATTGAGTCAATTTATTCAGGTTTTCTACGGGATACAAGATTATATAATTTCTGTTCGCACTTAGGGGGGAGATCGGCGAGAGTGCTTAGTAAATCCGCATTCCGAAGCCAATTAGAAAAATCGAAATTGAGTTAATGTCATTATAGTGCTTCATCTGTGATAAAATTGTTTATGTCATCAGCCAGAGACATTAATCTCTTTCTACTTTAAGTTGGAGAAATTCTCCTCGATTTAGAAGTTTTGACAACCATGAAAACGCATCTAGCAAAAAAGCAAACTCATTTTGAGGTACCGCCTATGCAAATGCTATTTTTTGTCGGCGAATGCCACATCTGATTTCCACTTCTAGCTATTTCGGAAAACTAACTACTGGGCTGAAAAGAATAAAAAAAGCAAAGAAAATTTCGACTATGTTAAGAATTCTTTTTCCGTATCCCCTGTCTTCATTGTGAAATAATTTTCCTAGTTGGTATTTTTTCACAATTAGGTGCTTGTCTTTAATAGATTCTTCGAACCTTTTTGGCGACAATGCAACTTTTGCATTTATAGCGGTTCAAAAGAAACTTATAGGTGTTTCATAGAAAGAACTTTAGTACATCATGAAATTTGAAGGATATAAGTGAAGCTGTCTCTCTTACAGGACAGCAGTTAATGCCACAATCTGCATTATTCAGCGCATAATCGTTTAAAAACATTCGCGTTTGATGGTTAAGGACTCCATAGAATAACTGAGAAGCTCGGTTAAATAGATGATTAAAAGCATTAATATGGATGAACATCCTGCATTTAAGAAATTTGAATTAGAGATGACTAGATCTTCAAAACACATTTTTTTTTCATGTCGGGGAGTTCAATCTGTAGAAAATTTCACGTCACCTTTTTGAATGTAGATTGAAGTCGCCTGCTATTCGACCTTTTTAACTACAAAGATTTAGATCGCATTGAATGTCTCTGCGTAAATAAAAAACTCAAATATTATTAGATTAGAGGAATAAACTGATATCGGTTAGAAGTCAGTAGAAATTGCATTGAGGATGTACAAAATAAGATCAATGCGATGTTAGATATGGTAAAAACTTATTTTGATTAGGAAAAAAACGATGGGAGGGAGAGTATGATATGTACCTAGCTTCCTCGAGTTTATGGTCACGCTTATCTGAGAAAAAGGGTGAGAAATATGTAGAGATCATTGCTCTAGAGGGATGACATTTGAATGGAAGCAAAATCCTTATTTGTATTTCCTCGTTATTTTCATACTTAAAGCAATTATTGTCCCCTCAAGTGACTTCTAGGTTACTATATGACCATCGTTTGCTATACCATAGGTTTAAGGTGAGCTTTATGCGGAATAAGTCTTGTGGTATAGTTTAGTGAAAGTTCTTGTCTTGTGAACTGCAGCTCTTGAACTGCGTATAAAATTAATCGTTTTAGCGTGCGCAGTGGGTGGTGTGTGGAGTCATACTTATGCAAACAATTCAACTACAATATGAAATAATCGTTGGTAGGTAATGTGAGCAAAAACTATAGCTTTAGGGGTAGGTGACACAAGAGGCTTTGGTAGTAGGGATAACTGTAGGCGTTGAGGGGTAATGAAGCACAGTGACTTGAGTCAATGAAGCGGTCAAATATGAGTGGAATAAACTGGCGTATGTGCGGTAAGACCGTTGCGGGGTAATGTGTGAGCAACGGGCATAGTATGGGCCAAACTGTGGGCCGTTTGGAGTGGTAATGCTGTGGAACGTACAGTCTAAGCAATGCAAAATACCGGTAATTACTTGATGAGCATTGTTGTGTATGAACAAACGCATTGATTGCCTTGATAGAGAGTAAATTGTTGTGGGATACCAAACCTCGCCTGGAGTGTAAGTGGGAAGCTAAACGCTTGTAAGGTGTGTGTGAGGAACCTGTGGTTGTGTGGAGAGTAGAAACTATGGTTGTGTGAGTCGGAATGTGAAATGTGGGGAAGTTGTGTGCGTGGGGCAAACCGTGTAGGCTTGTGTGTGAGAGGAACGTGGGCTAGAACGTGTCAGCTGTCGAGGACTAAATGAACTAATGTGCGGAGAGAATGTGGGTGGTGAAGAGAGGAAACCTTATGGTGAAACTGTGGCTTGTGTGTGGAGAGGAAGCACGGCTATTGTAAGTAGGAATGTGAGTAACTGGTCGATCATGCGCTGACTGAATTAGAAAAATCAACGGGCGTTGGTCTCTTGTTTAAAAAGGCTGTGGGCATATCAAGTATGAAAATGGTGGATATGTAAGACTGAGAATTGTTAGTTGTAGAGTGGGTAAGTCTGAAAGGTGAGAATTGCGGTGTCGGAGTGATAATGAGGTGAAAGTGTGAGTGTTCAGTGTCGGGAGTGGATAAATGGTGAAAGTGCGGAAATTGTCTGTTGAGGCAGCGGTCATATCTGAAAATGTGAGAACTGTAG
Organism: Araneus ventricosus; assembly: GCA_013235015.1. Lineage (NCBI taxonomy): Eukaryota > Metazoa > Arthropoda > Arachnida > Araneae > Araneidae > Araneus > Araneus ventricosus. The sequence continues at coordinate 11,474 of BGPR01001813.1, read as the reverse complement.
ATGATTGTGCTACTGCCAATGGCTGAAAGTATGAGAACTGGATGGAATCGGGAAAATGAGCGAGTATTTTTCAATGTATGTGCATGTGGATTTTGATATTTTTCATGATTTAGGATTGCTTAAGGTTTTCCGTTGAGATATTCCGATGTATTATAAGGTGAAATTCTAAGTCGAACTTTAATTTTCACAACAATGGATCCACCGGTTGCAAACAGACATTTTTAGGCATGAAATGTCGTTGTCTAAATTGGTAAAAAGCTTATTCCAGGTATGTATTAATACCACCCAGTATGTCTTAATACAACGTCCATAACTAAGCTAATTAATAGAGTTATTCTAAGGCCGAGAGTTCAGGGATCCGAATCTTAACAGCGCTTCTCTACTTGTAAACAAGCACTGCAGATTCTAGTATATTTAATCCAAGAACAATAGGTTCATAAATGATTTAAGAAATTCATATTTTACGTTTCCTTTCAAAGAAACTGAAACAAGATGCTTTACTTCATTTAAATCACTTAACTATTGAAATCGTTTCTCGCTGTGATGTAAATTTAAACGTATTTTTTCATTTTTCCTTGTATTTATTAAAGATCACTAAATAAATCGGGGCCAGTAATTTGGATTTTGACTGCATCAAGACATCTTTACAGAAAAAACATTGTTTCTAATTTGTTTCGCTAGAATAGCAAAAATATTGCAGCATTCAGTCAGCAGTAGGAAGTTTTAATGTCCTTCCTATTCTTGATATGTTCTGAAATTTTTTATCTGCCAGCCCCAAAACAAAATACACCAAAATAAAGGATTCGTTAATTTTGTCAACATATTGCTTTTGATGTGTAGTTTCAGCCAGTAGTTACTTTTCGAGGCACTAGAATCCACAAACTAGATTGTAGAACTCTCTGACAAAAATCCATTTGCGAGAATAGTATTAAAATATCTTTCTGGATACGTCTCATAGTGCAAGATAGACCTTTCTTCCAGATTAAAAGTCTCATTATAACAGATTTTTATCATATATGAAGCATTCCAACGGCTTAACCCAATCTCATTTTCTAAATTTTGCTTCTGGAATTGATTTAATATACGCATGCTGATCTTTATTCATAAGTGCTTCGCTAAACAGAAATTATTTAATCTCGTATGCTGATGAAAACCTGAATAAATACACTTAGTGTTTTATACGCTGAGGTTCAGTCAGAAAAAACTGCACACAGCGTAGAACTGGAAACCAATTCAGAAGTTAGAAATATCAAATTTCATGATAGTGTACAGAATACAAAAATCTACCAATTTTGATGTACAATCTCCTCAAAATTTGACATCAGGCCTGCCAAAAAATAGCATGTCCACTGGCAAACGCTTTTAAAGATAGGATTATAAAGCAAGAGAAAATGAATAGGAATCTCAATCCTACAGATAAGGCAATTTCGGATATGCATCAGTTGTCCGATAGATGCAAGGCCTAGATATTTGGTTTTTGCCAAATTTCGTCAAACAAAATTGAAATGTAAAAGTAGCAGATTCAAAATCTGAAGTAGATTTCAAAAGAACTGTTTACGCCATTATGTATAGGTGAACGTATAATTGTTCTGAAACGATAAATCATAACTGGTAATGATCACGACGGATAAAAACTATCATAAGCTTTTAATATTACCGGGAGATTTGCTCTTCGTTCAGTATTTCTGCACTGCATAGAAAAGTACAAAATTACGTTTAGTAGAAACGTGAAATTCATATCATTACAATTCTCGCGTCCAGACTCGCAGAAATTTTTCTAAAATTTCTTTTGGAACAAAGGCTTATATATAATCATCGGTTCAACATATTTTAATGTCTAATAAAAAAAAGCTGGTATATTCTTAAGAGGGTTACAAAACTACTTTGGATCTTATATTCGCTCATCCCAACGTAGAAAACATTCCGAAATTATTTTCTGACAGACTAATTACCTCTTCTCCCCACTCCACTACTGATGAAACTCCCCAAAACGATCCAAAAGTTCTTTTTTTAAATATATATTAAATATAACGAATATATATTTAAAAAGACACGCTCCTTTTCATCTAACTTAACCTGAATAATTTTTTCCAAAATATTCTGAATCTTCTGGCCCCTACAATTCGTCTCCTTTTTTTAACTCTTTCAGATTTCAAAATGCTAAAAGTAGGCTTTGTTCTTGTAAATTTCCATCGATATTGTGTTAACCGTCCCTGTGTGCTCAGAGAAATTATCTCGCATCTCATGGGAGATGTGAGGTAACCACAATATTCATTAGTTTTATAAAGGAATATAGTATATATTTATTGATTGGTGCAAATTTATAAAAATTATATTTATGAAGAATAGATTTCCACACATTCGAGTTTCGAATTGGTTATGTATTATCTGAGGTTTATCGGATCCAACCCGTTTGAACAAAGCTGAACGGTGATCTACATCAAATGCACGTGCAAATTAACATGGTGTTTGAAGCGTCGATAAAAATTTAGAAATTCAACGAAAGCATAGTCGAGAGGAAGCCTTTATCACTGTAAATTCATCGGAAGAAACATTATAAATGCGTTAAAAATGTCCCGAGATAAAATCATAGGGTGTTCAAGCCGAAACATTTTTGGCAAACAGAAGGTCCATATTTACTAGCTGAACTCTGTGAACTGTTAGTCCCAAAATTTAGCTGCGTCTATTGTAGAAACGAGAAATAAAATCCTCAATCTAATATTAAAGTGCATAATTTTAGTTTATATTCGTTTTAGGCAAATCCGAAAGGATTTGAATATGCAATACGTTCTAGAACCAACCTTCTTTCATCTACATTGGACTGCATTTTGCAACCGACATTTCATTTATCTGATGGTTTGAACGTTCTTTTATTTCCGGAAGCTAACCTATTTCCTACTTTAAAATTTTAAACAACTCAAATTTTTAGAATTTATTAGAATGGTACCTTACTTTGGTTTAAATGAATGTGGCTTCACTAAATATGCTATTGTATCTGTTCAAAAGAGCACAGAAAACACTAAAGTTATATGACCTTGCTTAGTTTAGCCCAATGTGCCCAGGTAGCACAACGTGTTGCACGATATTGTACAATATTATCAAATATTGATCAATATCGTAGAATATTGTTCAATAGCTTTGTGCTACTGGGGTGGTTGAGGAGAAATTTTGAAAGAAGTTTCTCTTTCCATTGCAAAAAAATGGACAATTCATAACAAGTTGGAAATATCGCTTTCCTCTAATACAGTCGCAACTAGCAACCAATACTGGTTAACGGACAACTTGCGAAGGATATCGAATTCTCCCATGATGGGATAAGTATGGTTCGAAGCAGTTAGACTTTGTCGGCGTGGGCAAAAAGATAAATATGGCTTGAAGCAGCGTATACATTTTGAATGCACCGTGAAGAGTTCATAAAATGTTATAAAGCCTGTTCTAAGTAATGACGATTCCAAAATGTGATCTCAACAGATGTAGTCCGATACGACTGAGGAGAAACGCTCGACAATGTTTTTTCTATTCATCGCCGATAAACGATTGAGAAGGAAAGAATTTTGTGGATTTAGGAATAATTAAGTGAAGAGAAAAACTGTTACCTTTTGATTCAATTGATTCCACGAAATAGGAATATAATCTCTCATTATTGCAGTCTGAAATGCAATTCAGATGCAAAATTGTGCGAATGAGCTGCAGCTTCTAAACTATTGTTCGAATGTATTATGCCTGGAGTAATAAGTAATCAAGGTCTAAATTTACAATGGCTTTCAGGCCATGGCGAGTAAGAACTCATTTCGAAATCTTGGCTCTTTGAACTTAACGGTGACTATTCCAAGGATTGAAATCGGAAAGTTTGAGATAAATATTGAATCTTAGAGTTTTAAAATTAGCGTTGTATTTATTATTCTTGGTAATTTTGATTCCTTTGGATTCTCAGCTGCGAACAACGTTGGAGATGAATTGCTCTTCTGCAGTTCTTGGAAATTAGGCCCTTTACCGATTTAATTATTTTGTGCTTTGCGACTTTGAATTGGTCATAGACTCTGAATTGCTAGCAAAATTCCAGTCTTTTAGAATATTAGAACACTTCCTACAAATTTAGAATTCAGTCTTGGAGATTGCTGTAGAATCCTAGCTTCTACCTAGATTTTTAAAAAGGTTTCTCCAAATATTGCTTGTAATGATTTTTAGATATATCATCTTGCTAACTCTATAGTTTTGTTCAAAAATCAAGCTCGTCATGAAATCAATGGAGAAGGTGTCGTGAAGATGCGAATATTGCTTCAGTTCCTGATAATAGAGAAAAATGTCGAAGCGAAAAATCTGCTGACCTTCACTGATGCAATTTTATTGGGCATGACATGTGCACGAGTGATGACCTTCTTGGTGTCACACTAATCTTCAACTCTCAAGTAGGGCATTAAACTGCTAAAATTCAAGGAATTGGTAAGTTGCTGAATGATAATGATACTAAAACTTAAGATTTCATCTGGAACTGAAACTGCTTGGTCGTTTTGCATTAAAAAATAACTACTCTATTTTTAAGGTTTTCATCAGTTTCCCCTGTTACCTTCATGCGGACCAGATGCACACAATGCCTCAAAACTTCCTAGGGGAAGGTGAGTAAAATTATGAACACGATATATAAAAATTATTTTACTGCATTTAAAGCATTTCACTGCGAATAATTTCAATTCTAGATGTCTTTAAAGTTGATCTGTCACTGGAGAGAGGATCTTACACCAAGATAATATTGAAGTACTTATTAATTTGTCACTCCCAAAGGGATGCCCCCCAAATATGGGGATGAAACACTTCTCTGTAAGTAAACTGTAGCCTCAATCCCTTGGGTGGGTACAAAAATGGTGTAGGGTTGTGTTGGGCCACCAACCTCCATGCAACTGTTCCGACCCTCATCCAAAAGAAGTGAGGTCAAGAGCAAGAGAATCGGTTGCGCGGGAGGCGTGAGGACGCCATGGTTGACGTTTTGTAGGAGACAATTCCGAGATAAACTTATAGGTATTATGAGTGAAATTGAACTTGAATATTTAATGTAAACATGTATATAGTTCCCATTTACTGAAATGAATTGTTTAAATAAATTAGTGTTGTGGAAAAAAGGTGAAATCATTGAAGTCTTGAGTAAACAGTGCGATAGGTTGAATTGCCTCCACACCGATGAAGGTTCGTCGCATCTACCTTTCGTTTTTGGGACTATAAAACGTCGGCCACATTGTTTGAACTACGATTCGCGGCTGTCGGGTCATTCAATTCACCCCAAACGCAACGGCAGGGCGGGAGTAATTCTCCTACGGTTACTTAATTTATCAGTGAATCGAAAGGATTTCTGTTCTACTCAGCCCCATTGATGTTAGAATTTACTTGGTATTCCATCTTCTGGAAAAATTCGTGTTATTGATAAAGATTACCGAGCAGTATAATATCGGTACTATTCAATTTCTCAGGTCGCTGTGAACGGATGTATTCGTATCTTATCTATATTAATTAGAGTACTTTTTTTTCAGATCTCGCTCGACGATGACCAATGTGTAGCCCGAGGTAGATCGCTTTGAAAATGGCGGAGAGAAATGAAATTTTCAGTCATTGTCAAGTTGCTCTTGGAATTCCATGGCTTATAATATTAGCGCCAGAGGACATGCAACATGTATAGTTGCTGATAGCGTGGGGGAACTTGTCGCATTACACCAAGAGAAACCTAAATCATGAAAACTGGGATACTAGCAAATTATAAAAACGATAGCCCATCCATCTATCCAGTAGAAATGTGAAGTGTCCCATATGATCAGCAATATTTTTATGGGAATTTCTTTGTATATATCTCTTTGAAATATTTGTTTACTCCGTTTCAAAGGCTACTGATGTTGAATATTTTGGAATTTTTTTCTGAGATTTGCTAATTAACTTTAAAAAGAACTCTCCCATGTAACCACTTAACCCTCTGACTGCTCATCCCGCTATTTCCGCTGGTAAAGAAGTGTTTTCTGCTGCGTCCTGGGATTTTCGCAAGCTAATGTGTTTACTTAGTACTATTATAGCGTTGAAGCATATCTTACTAATAAGCCTTTGCATGTAAATAAGTTTGCTTGGTTCAACGGTATTTGAACACGTTTGGAAACGTTACATCTAAATGGTGATTTAAAAATTCGGCAATCGGAGGGTTAAACCTTGTTGAAAGCTTGAGACGTTATATGTACACTTCAGAGCGTTTCTTGTAGGATATCATATATATATACTGATGAACTGGCATTCAAAATGTGTATATTTCAATCAATTTTTTTTTGTTTTAAGATTTTTGCTCAAAAGTCTTAGTTAAGTAAAACTAAGGCCGATTTATCTTATTATGCATATCATTCTTGTATGTTTAGAAATATCAGCCTTGATTTGGCTTGATACTATTGAGTATAGAAATGTATATTCAATCAATTTAGGAAAACAGTTAAGGTTTTCAATGAAAGAAAATCTAGCTCGGTAATGATGTATTCATACATTCATTTCAAAATTTACTAGTAGTACTAATGTTCGCCTATGGTTTCAGGCTTATTTCCCGAAAGGTACAGACACGTCTAAAAAATATCCCCGTATCCAAATATGGGTAAAATGATAAATTTTGCATGACAATATAATCTCTAATCTTGCAGGCAATGGCACGAAACTGACAGATTTGCTGCTAATCATAGCCTACCTTTGCACGCAACCTCGTTTACCAAATGAACATAGCAGCAGGAACTACAATGACATAAATACGACTATGGTAAACAGCGTGCAAGCATTTTCTTGTATTCTTTGCTCCCTTTTAGCCATCTACTGTCATATTTTGTGGCCTGTACTGTCCCATCATTAGAATAATCGAACAAAAAAATGTATTTGTCTGAACCGAATGGTGTTTTGAGAATGTATTTCTGATGTTAAAATTATTCCTCAGGTGTCTGATTATTTTAAATGTTTGAATGCCACAATATAGTTCTAAAAATTTTTTAAACACTCTTGCAGCCATTAACCAAAATTTAATTTAATTTTATCAGCAACATTTCTCGTTGTCTGGCATTGAACTTTATCTGCAAAATTTATAAAGTAAATTGTTTTCCCAAACTCATGCGACAGAAAATGAAAATGACTGTACTCTCGTATAAGCGTGTTAATTTGCATAACTTTGTTTTGTGAACAAAGTAGCAGTAAAAGAATGGCTTATATATGTATAATTGTCGAATAAAATTTTCTTTCTTGTAAATTAAATTATCACCGCTTGCGAGATAAATGCAAGGATCTTGACAATTTCCCGAGTTGGAAAAGTGGATTTTAAGACTTCGAACTTGAAACGAAGTCTTTTTCCTATTAGATTTTAGAACCATAATTTTTCAATGAAGGCTGTCTCTATGATAAAGAGTGAAATGAAATTTGATGTTAATTTTGCTTTAAATGGTTAATTTATGGCTTAAAAATTACTTTGGGTGCGATGTGATGTTTGGGAAAATGGTTCGATGCAATTAACTCAACATCAATAAAAACATATGCCTATAATCTTGTTGAAAGATTTTGTTTCAAATAGCTAGTTTCACATTTTGTTGAAATTTAATTCAATAATTCAAGCCCTGAAAAATTGTCACATATTGGCACTCGTGAAGCTAAGCTGGATCTTGTGAACTAACATCCTCAGTCCTGAGGTTACCTATGGGAGACACTAAAAAGTACTTAAGATTTCCATCCTGTCAATTGAATTCTTCTAGATTTTAAAATAATGTTAAATAAAAAATTTTTATTTATTAAATAACTTTTTATTTATTAAATCGTTTGTTCAAATGTCTACTATAGTAGACGTTAATTTAAAGGAAAAAATTTTAAATTTTTCCATGTTTTCCTAATGTTTTGACTTTAGAACCGATTACCATAAATTAGCGAAATTTATAATTCGAAGTTAGTCTGAGGAGGTTAACCAGAAATTTAGTTTTAAATTATATTTACCAAATGGTTTCAATTTTATGAACTTCTATTGCGAATTATTTTGCATTATAGTTATTAATACTTTTAATGTTTTACTTTTCATAATTTTTCACATGTTAAGATTTTATAGATTGTTTAATATTTATATAATCTCTTCGAGCCCAGCAATAAACGAGTTTAAATATCTGACTTTCTAATTTTAATTATTTCCGAAATTTTTTTTCCTGTATAAATAAGCTGAAAACATTGCCCATTCATTGCATCCGCTTACGAATCCTTTTAAGAAAGTATAAATTTTTTTGGTAAAATGCGAAATCTATTTTAAATCGGTAATAATTTCCAGTACCACTATTCAATACTTATAGCTTTGCCTAATTTTTACTTTCTGCGTCAGTAGAAAAAATTAATTGCATTATATAAGATTCGTTAAGACTCTGCTCTTTTATTCCCTATGGTTTTTCAGAAGGTTGACTGATGGCTGAGCTAGCCAGCCATCAGAAAACCTCGGAAATTTAGAAGCATTTGATCACCATGCCTGATCACCATGGTGATCAATATGCTTCAGAAGAAAATTAGACGCTCACTTATAATTAACACTAGCAAAACTTTGTATCGGTATTTTTTTTACAAATAAATCAGTAATTCGATTGCAAAAAAAAATATTAGTGGATGCGACGAATGGTAATGGAGCTGGAGCTGATAACTTTTCATTTAACTTTCTTTTTAATTAAAGTTATTAAAAACTTGGACTTCTAAATTATCAGTCTTTTGTAAAGTATATAATGTTTGCAGTTATTGAAGTTTATTACCTTTTAATGTTACGTTGTCCTTAATAGAAAATCAAAACTATTGAAGTATTGTTTTAATATTTTAAGGGTTTTTTAAAAATGGTATTTGTGTCATTTGTTGTGTGTACCCTGTGTTCTTATATGCTGCAGTAGAATGTTTTTATAATTTGCTTGGTAGGGTGTAACTTTCATGTAAATTCTATGCTAAAGTGTTTAGGAGTTCCATCACCTCTTTAGGTTTTTAAAGGAATGCTATTTTGATTACTTTTTTATATGCAAGTACGTTCTCCTCACAATTGATGGGTCGAGCAATTGTAGCCATCTTTTATTTATCTACTGCTGTGGATCGAGACAATGTTTGCCACTCAACTCTGCTTTGATCTCTGCCATTCTTCCTTGCATAGTTTGAAAAATTTTTAATTCCTCCAACGGCCTATTTTCAGCCTTACACCCTTTCGAGTTGACCTACAAGTCTTAAATAAATCAATAAGATTTGCAGGAAAATTTGAACTAAAATTATTAAAACTGGTAAAATTTTCACTCATTTTCGTAGAAATTCTTATATTCCAACAATTTTTTAAAACTTTTCATATTAACTTGAAATTCACCATTCCAATGACGTAATTTGCATAATTGTGTTGTCAATTATATTTAAGTGCTCAATGAAGGTGAATCTTGTGTGTTTATTTGATTTTAATTGTTTCAACATTATTCTTAAGTGAAATAGAAGCATATTTTCTCTGTTAATATTTTACCATCTCTATGAAATCTCAGTTTCAAATGTTGTTATACGGTAATGATCTTGTAAACCATATTTTAATCTGTATGGTAAATTTGCAAATAAATTATTTCGTATTCTTTTTGTATTTATTAATCTGTGAGCTTTATCATGCAACTATTTAGATTTCGGACGACACATTGACCAATAAAGTAGATGCATGCAATTCATTTAAAGAAAAAGTTTACTGTATAAGAACTAAAAATAGAAATTCGGTGCTTTAATTGATTTTTAATATAATAGAAATTATTACTGCAGAAACAGGCAGTCTTGTCGGTCTTAATTCAGCAAGCTGACATTGGATACTACCCATGATGGGATCAGACTGTCATTGTGCCGTCTTCTTTCTTCGTGAATTTGAACTAATTTCATTTCTGATTATCGTTCAAGTAAAATAAAATGTTTTGGGATTACATGAAAAGTGAAGTGAAACGAAAAAAGAGTTTTGGCCGAAAATGTATTCTCAGCATTGCCAAATACCTTAACTGACTTGGCAATATAACTATAATATATTAACATTAAAAATCCTTGGTGACAATCTAATGTGGAAAGTAAATCACTTGAACATTCGAAGGGATCTGAATTTTCATTCATTATCTAAATAAATCGAAACTAAAAAAACAATCAAAAACGACAAATTTATATTTTTATAGGGCTTTTGGAAAGTGAAGTTGGTTCGGGAATTATTCTTATTTCATAAGTTGTGTTTAACATAATTTTCTAATGAATTTTAATTTAATTTAAAATTACTAACTTCAAAGTATTTCAATTATTCAAAAAAGATTTATGAAGCTCATTAAAAATATAGCAATTACAAAACACAAAAAAAATAGAAATACAAGTTGGAAAGTACTTGAAATCATTAATATTATTTTAAATGCAACTAACTAGTTGAAATGTAAAAAAAAAACATGCATTTTTTCAGAGACTTGCAAATGTTTCAGCGCCAGGGCTTTTTACAAGTTAAATCCGCCACCAAGATGCGTTAAAAATTTCTCGCTTCGTATGTAATTTCCTCATTATTATACTAACAAAATCAATGAAGAAATTTAAGAGTTCAGTGAAATGCTTAAGAGAACCCCCTCCCCCCACAAAAAAACTAATATTACTAAATGATATTGCTCAATTTTTAAAAAAAATCTTACTACATTTATAAAAAGAAAGGGAAAGAGAAACGAGATTGTCGCCCTTTCAAAATCGGTGAGTGTGCAAGGGACGATAAAATTACATGTGCCACTGAGAACGCCGATAAAAAATCGGCCGAAAGAAACCAGTGCATATGCAAGAGGTAGTAGGATTAATCTTTGCGGTCGATGCCGCCATCGACCGCAAAGGGCTGAATGTATCGCTGGGATCGCCGGCAGCTGATGGTGTCGGCGATAGACAGTGGCGATCGTCCGTAGCCGGCTGACATTTTGTCGCTGTCGGTACGTGTGCAAGCTCAATCTCTTCGGTCATTCCACTGAAGGAATACGGTTGGCCGACATAAATCGGTGTATGTACTTGTACAATTAGCATTAGGGCCCATCTCCGATTATGGGTGGGGGTGGCGTCGTCACATGTGCCGCTCGTAATGGGGGCCATTATGCGTTCGGCCCCAGTTATCGTGTTAATGGTCCCGGCGGCATATTTACAAACCCTACCCTGATAGAACTGAGGCAGGAAATCAGTCAATATCATTGGCTATGAGAAGCAGTGACGTCGTTTTCAGCTCTCGCACGTAGCATACGGCAATTAAAACAAGAGTCGTCCTACTTTTCTTCTCAGTTTTCCCACAGTTAAGCACAGAAAACATTCTTCCGTGGGTTGTAATATTTTTAAAAATGAATTTTTTAAAAATATCATAAAAAATAAAACATCCCACACTGCAAGAAACTATACTAATGAAAAGTACGCGCACGAGAGCAAAGAACGACGTCATCGTCTCTCGTCGAAGCGAGCCAATCATATTG